>JAHWFO010054259.1:323215-401054 GCA_023313115.1 Rhysida immarginata
ACCCATGTTCATAGGACGTTTTGTGTTTATCTTAACCTCTATAATACCCCCTTTAAGTATTTTACATTCGATGTAAATCACCCTGTATATTTTGGATTTATTGAATTATAAAAACAAATGGAATCAATGTCATTTTATTAATTGGTGGTCTGGATAGAAACACTAAAAAAATTAACTTTTTAACCTTTGTGAATAAAGTTCTCATTAACATTCTTTCCAAAATTCCTAAACTCCATATTAAGACTTTACTTTCCAGTATGTCCTTATAGTCATTAACAAATGAAGTTCTAATTTAGCATAATCTGAGCATAAATTAAAATAATTTACACTGGATATTAAAAATAATTCAATTTTTCTTTTACCCATTGCTTATAGGAAATAGTGAAAAAATTTGATATTGAAGTTTTCACACACATATATGAATTCAAAAATTGGTAATAATGGCAGTGTTAATTTGCCAAAAATCTGAATCTGCAGATTCACTAATTGCTTTAAAATGAGTTAAGATTTCTTGTGGAAGTCCATATTAGCTTTCTGACTTGTCAAAACTTTTTGGCGTTCTTCACAGTTGTGATGAACTAAGAATTTTTAGCCATGTAGCCAGAGATATAGTAAATTACACAGGCTCTTTCTACATTAATTTCACCCCCCCCCCTACCTCAGCAACACCCTTAGTTGATGTAACAGCTATGGGATGTTCTTTGCACCTAATGAAATCTCTTATATTAAATATTCTTGATCATCTTCAGAATTTGTGGATGGTGATAATTTGGTTTTGTTTACAAGAAGTGTTTCAAGGAACTATTTAATTGGGAAACTGACAGATATAAACTGCCTCCTCCTTTTTGGTAAATTGTGTGAGATAGTATTTTCTAAAACATCTTGATTGAAATGCCTTGTGATAATTTTTACATTTAATCCAAGTTTTTATAGAATATTAATAAGTTCTATTGTTTTCAACAATTGTGTCTAAGGATGCATCTCCACTTAGAAAAAAGTAACCAACTGATTGCTTTCAATCCTTTGTAAGGCCTCCGATCATGATCAGCAAGTTCACTAGTTGTTCTTTCATTATAATCAAAATCTTCAAAACCAATTATCTAGTCTTTTATTCTTATGTAGCTTAAATTGATAGTCAATTTCATTTAATCATATACATTACAAATCAGCTTTTCACTCTTTTTCATTTGGCTAGCATTAATTTGTAAATTTTTAATAAACTTTTTATTAATTAAGTGCATGTTATGTACCCATGATTGCAGACACCAAACACTGGGTCAGTTTAGAGTTTATCTTTCTTCTCTATACACATGTAAGCATGAAAATAGAGTTGAAGAGCAAAGCTCTTTACTACAATTTGCCAACATATCCCTTATTTCTTAATTTTTTATGCCATCTTAAATTGAGTGATAACTAATTGTAAATAAATAGAAATAAACCTCTGGGGCTATGGTTACTTACAGTATGCAGAAACAGGAGTCAAGTTCTACTTGACTACATGTGCCAATAAAAAATCAACTTTTTGTGGTCAAGTGAATCTTGTATTTCCTGTTTCTTCAAATTAATTCTAAACTTTTACAGCATATAACTTTAGAAACATGAGTGATCTCTACAACACAGATCAGCTCTGAAGTGGGAGTTTTCAAAATTGATTTTAGTTTTTTAAAATCGATTTTAGTTTTTTCAAATCGATTTTAGTTTTCAAATTGATTTTAGTTTTCAAATTGATTTTAGTTTTCAAATTGATTTTAGTTTTCAAATTGATTTTAGTTTTTTCAAATTAAATTATGATCTATAGAAACTCTTCCTTGTCGATTTTAATGGATAAATATCAGGTATTTTCTTCTTTTGTATACTGGATGTTGGAGTGGGTTTCTATGTCATTAATGGAGCTGAGACAGGCACTGGCTCTTCATGCTGCTCTAGAGAATAAAAATTTAATATTATTCAGTTGTTATATGTTATCTGGAGTGATAATATGAATTATTTCTTTACTTAATATCTACTATTTATAGATAGACAACTCTAAAAATAATAAAGACATGCAATATGGAATAACATTTACCTTGAAAATTAGTATTACACATGGTTTCTGGGTTCTTGTTGTAAATGGAGCTCTTCAAAATTATCATTACAAGGTCCTGTGATTTTTTTTATAAATATGATTTAATTTCGAATTACATTAATTAAGTGAAATTAAATTATAATTTAATTTGTAAAAAATATTTAAAATTGTTTTTTATCTGGGAAAAATATAATACAGGAAATGTTAAATCATTTGAGTTTAATCATCGCTTAAAAATAATCACTTCGCTTTTATTCAAATTCATGTTTTATAATTTTAGTAGGTATTCATCCCTATATAAAGCGATTGTCTGTTTAGGGAACATTTTATTTTATCTCCACCCTTCCAATAGGATTTTAATCACGGAAGTGCTGATTTTTTTTCCCTCTTGCTATTTTATTTTATCAATAGCTAATGTGCGCGGGTAAGCGAAATAAACATATTAGAGTTAAGTTAACAAATGCAAGGACTTTATGATCCTCATTCTTCCCTAATGTCCTTCACCAAAAACTTTATAGTTTCTAAAAATTAAATTTGCGTTATATTTATAAGCGAAGTTCGAAATTGCGATAAAACTTTTTTAAAAAGTGGTTAATTTCTACTATCTGACCAAAATCGCAAGCAGGAAAAAAATCGTATGTTCTGCAAATAGGCAAAGCGCGCATTCCCTTAACAGTTTATGAAAACAAATTCAAACTTATCAAGTAAACATTTATTTATTCGCCATGCAACTTTATAATGAGAGTATAGTTCTTTAAATATTAAGCACGAAACAAATGAAACCGATTTAGAAGTTCTAATTTTGCGTAAATTAAACTCTGCAAATTTAACTTAAAAAATAAAAATTTTAAAAGCATTATTTACCTTATTATGACAAGTTGCATTTTGGACGAAGCCTCACACATGTTACTCCAATTCTTAATTTTCTTTCTAACATTTCATTAAAATAAATAATTTAAGTTAAAATTGATACTATTCGAATGAAGTTTTCTGTAATGATGTGAACAATTATTGAAGGCATATGAAGCCCGTGACATGTAGGAAAGACTCGATTCTCTTTTCCGTTATTTCTCTTTAAGTGTTCGAACATGCCTATTTTAGCGCTTCATTTTCGCATCGAATAACTCTCGGACTGTTGCTGCGAGGGCGCGCTAAACCGGAAGGACGGAATTTGGACTCGAGTTTCGCCTCCTCCCTTCCTTCCTTTATGGTCTGAACAACAAGAATTCTATGCATTGTTGCAAATTGAAACTTATTTATAAAGCAGAAATTTTTCCTTGCATTGTTGGTCATGAGATATATATTGTTGGTCCATGCCTACTGTTGCTGAATTTCGTGTTGATACCATTGTTGATAGCTATTGTAGCACAAACTTTGCCTTGCATTGTTTGTCATGAGATACCTCATATTAATATGCCTTGCCATCATCATGAATGTCGATTTATTAGCGATGATTATCAGTTTTTCGATATCTGAGGTAGGCAGTGACCTTCCTCGTGCTTTCAAGACCACCAAGTGTGTAAAATTTCATAAAGATCGGATTAAAACTGTGGATTTGTATGAGAAACAAACCCACGAACCCACAAACAAATACTTTTCTATCTATCTATATATATATAAAGAAGGACGTTTGTTTGTTTGTTTGTGGGTTTGTTTGTGGGTTTGTTTGTGGGTTTGTTTGTTTTTTATTCTTAATTAGTTTCTTACGCTCTAGTAAGATCATAGCCCTTCCGATTTCTTTATTTGTAATTAATTTTACCTGTTTAGGTAGTTGTTTAATAAAATTTATTAATGCCAAAAGTTATGCTCTGTTGTCATTACTAGCTAATTAAGTCTTCCACTGCGCACACTGTTTATTCGTGACAGTGGGTTTGTTTGTTTGTTTTTTATACAAATCTATAGTTTTATTCCGATCTTGATAAAATTTCGCATACATGACCTTCAAAGCATGAGGAAGGTCACTGTCTACCTCAGATTTCAAAAATATAATAATTATTGATAAAAAATCGATATTCATGGTTATGGCAGGGCATATTAATAAGAAATATCTCATGACCAACAACGCAAGACAAAGTTTTGCAACAATAGGTATCAACAATGGTATCAACACGCAATTCACAAACACTCTGCACGGACCAACAATATATATCTCATGACCAACAATGCAAATAAAAGTTTGTGCAACAATAGGTATCGACAATGGTGTCAACACGCAATGCACCAACACTATGCAAGGATCAACAATATATGTCTCATGACCAACAATGCAAAGCAAAGTTTGTGCAATATAGAATTCAATGCATGGAATACCTGTTATTCAGGCTTTTCTTAGAAAAGAGAATTCTTAGTACTTAACAATTTCTTGAAAATCTTTAAAAATGATCAGTAACTGGAGATAATGAGTTAGCAGACTATTGAGAAAGAGTGAAAGACGATAGAGGAAGCACTCCTTTACCTCCATGCTGTGTTGAGCAAATGGTAAGCAAGTAAATAGAAGAATCGGCGACCACTAGACTACACAAAGTGATGAATGGCCAAATTTTGCTTCAAGACATCGTAATTATCCCAGGCAACGCCGGGTCCTCTGCTAGTTTGCCTGGGATAATTTCAGTTGTAGGTAAACATAACAATCTCAAGAAGTTAAATAATAATTCATGTCGGTTTTCAGTAATTCTACAATTTTCTGCTGTAGACCAAGCTCCCATTGTTCAGATGTTTCAGACGTCCAGATGACGTTTTCTCTTTAAGCTGCAGTGTTTCTCTGAACAATAATCGTTCTTCTCTTCAGTGCCATTACGATAGATGTGAATTAATATGTATCTTTTGATCGACTATTAAAGAGCAGAATACAGTCTTGAGGAGCGCAATATGCTTTTTTATCGGTTATGTTGTAAACTTTCGCCAGAGAACAACCGGGGATCGTGAATACCCAACCCTATGGCAGAGGAACGGAAGTTGCCATCACGTCTGGAAGGTTCTAATTTTTTCTAGGTATCCAAATACAAACTTTCACCTATCGTCTGAACAATTGCTTGGGATCTGAGGGGAAACCCATGTATCTTTTTGTCTGCTCGAAAGAGAGCATGGAAATACTAAAATGCTCCATAATTTCCCTGGCATTGATGTGGAAATATATGGCAACTAGAATTTCGATGAAACAACTCCTTCCTTACTGAATTATTTTTTCTGTGTGCTCTGCAATTCCAACATCTGAATGGGTTATTCACTACTGGGTTATCTGTTGAAGGACTTCGCGCTCTTTTTTGGATGTCTTGAAGCAGAACTTGGGCAGTCTATGGCCGAGCAGTCACCGTTTCCTGAAGTGACAACCTTGCATCGTCAAAGGCTACCTGGGAACTTCAGTAACCTGTGGGTCACTCAACACTTGCTCACGTTCGCAATATTTTGCTAACTCAACAACATCTCCAGTTATTGTTCATTTTCAATGATTTTCAAGAAAATGTTAAGATCTAAGAACTCGAGTTCTAAGAAAAGCCCAAACAACAGGAATTCTATGCATTGCCCGGGATAGTTCCAGTTGTAGGTAAACAAAAGAATCTGAAGAAGTTAAATTATAATGCAAATTGTATTCACTTTAAATAATTCTCCCAATAAAATTTCCTAAACAAATTTTAAAAACCCCACGATAAATTTAAGAACAAATTAAAAAGTAAACAAAGTTTAAAAGTAAAACATATTTAATTTCCAAATCAAAGCTAAGAGAAAAATTTTTATCAATAAAGCTAAGCACACTCTGGCGACGGCATCACATGATTTAGATAATAATAATAATAATTAATAATAATAATGTAACAACAGCAGGGAGAGAACAGACAGCTATGCTCAGCTGAGAGATCAAACCCCCATGTTGTCCCCCAACAGGCAATAGGCCCAAAGCGGGGTTAATGAAAATACATATAAAAATGACAAATAAGAAAAACTGGTTAAATAAAGTTAAAAACTGAATTAACAAAGACCTAAGTAATAAAGTTAACTGTGAAATTATCAACCGGATCACAAAAGACACAGGTTACAGACAGACTAATAAAAATTACACGAGAACGATCAATTACGAATAATAATGATAATAATAACAAAAATAAAAGAAAAAAAACTAAAAAACAAAACAGCAAGAGCCTTAGTCGAACATATATAAGCGCTTACCCTTCAAAACGCCAAGGTTAGTTTCTGCAAAATTATTCGTGAAATTTTTTATGATCTTGTACGTTGGGTCTAGTTCACGCAAATTAGTCCTCCATTTAAAAGGCTGACTGAAAACATAATCTTTACGGGTTGATCTTACATCATGAAAGTCGAAACCATCAAGGATAACAGGAACCTTCAACCTCTCATAATAGAGATTAATTAATATATTAAACAGGGAGCGCTTAATAATTACATCAATATTAAATACATTGTTAATGTCATACAATAAATCATTATTTTTTTTGCATCTGCTAAAAATGAAATTTTTAAAACTTAAGAATTTACGCTGCAAAAAAGCAAGCATTTGCTTGTTACCACCGAACCACACCCAGTTACAATACAATAATTTAGGAATTACAAAAGCCTTGAATAGCGTAATAAAAAGTCTGTAATCATTGAAAAAATGGGTGAGACGTTTTATGAGTCCCACGCGACGAGAAATATCGCGATTGAGTAGCTCAAGATGGCTCCGAAAGGACAATTGTCTGCGAACATCACTCCTAGATCTTTTAACACACTCTTTCTTGTAAGAATACCCTCCTCAGTTCGATAATCGAAAAAAACGGAGCTGTTTTCCGAGTAAAAGAAACGGTGAAAGACTTCCGTGTATTTAAATCGAGACCATTATTTCGGGCCCATTTCGAGACCGCAGTAAAGCTATGTTGCAGCAGCTCGCAATCAGACCGTGAATCAATAGCACTGAAGATCTTAAGATCATCTGCATAGAGCAGTATTTTAATAGGTAAATGTTCAAGGGCATAAGGAAGATCAGCAACAAAGATATTAAAAAGCAGTGGACCCAGAGGAGATCCCTGTGGGACACCACTTTTAATTGAGTACGCAGGCGTATTAGAGTTTTGATGTCTTAAAATAAAACTTCTACCTAGCAGCATCGAATGAAACCATTGTATGATAGAACCCGGCAGCTTAATATAACGCAACTTAATTAAAAGCAGATCGAGATTAACTCTGTCAAATACTTTAGCGAAATCTAGAAATAAGGTGTCGACCTGCGCCCTGCAATCAACGTTACGAACGATAAAATGTAGAAAAGAGGCCAAGTTCGTTTGTGTAGAACGGTTAGTACGAAAGCCATGTTGGACATGAGGTAGATATGGATCGATATACATAGTTAACCGCTCTGCCAACAACGTTTCAAGCAGTTTCGCAGGGAAGGAAATCAAAGTGATTGGTCTATAGACCTTCCGTGTTCTTTCGTCACTTTGTTTTGGAATTGGTTGAATTACCACCTGTCCCCACTCATCTGGATAACTTCCATTTTCCAGAGATGAGTTGAACAAGTGCACCAAAGGACGAATAAGAGCTGTAATACAACCCTTAAAGATAAAGTCCGGGACATTTGCTATAATACATGATTTAGCGGCAGACAGCTTCATAGCTTTATCCAAGACCAGTTTGGCCGAAAAAGGCTGCCAATTGAAAGGAGTCTCAATCCCGCTCCAGCACTCTTCGAGCAAAGATGAATTCGGTTTAGCGGAACGTCATTGCTCATTGTAGTTGCAAAAGTGCTAGCAATCTCATCCTGTTCATTCTTGTCAATAGTCACGGGCTTTGTCTTACTCGAATTTAACAATTTTTTAATTACATTCCAAAAGCCTTTAGGATGAAGTTGCAGTTGGGCGCCCAATGAACTAAAATACATACGATAATAATAATAATAATAATAATAATAATAATAATAATAATAATAATTTGTTCATGTAAATATATTTTCTCCCTTTTCCGTGTCTTGGATTTTATAAAATCTTTGTTTCTTTAGTTCTCTATTTATTGTATCTTCTGGTGATGAGTGCCGGAGCTCGAAAACGTTAAAGCTTATGGGAAATTTTTAATGTATTTGTAAGTTTTTTGGCTTCTGTTTTGGACCAATTTCAAAATTCAAAATTTGTGGAATGTTTTGAACTTATGTGAATGATTTCTGTTTTTTCGGCCTGTTCGTCAAAATTTTTGTGTTTCCAATATCATTGAATGGCAGTTTGATTTCCCATATTACAAGACATTTCCTTTGTCTGGGACCATTAACATCGTTTTTGCAGCGAGGGAATGCCTAATGCGGCTTGTGACTTGCATTATGGATTTCTTTTCGTCGTTACAACAACGAGTGAAATTTTGATTACTCCTTTACAACCTTTGGAAATGAATTTTCATGTGAACTCTCTTTGTTGCAGTTAAGTGTATAATTAAAGTATTTTTAAATAGGAGTTTTTTAATCATTGGTTGAATTCAATTAAATTTTAGGGAGATCATGTATATAAAAAATTTTAGGATTTGTAAATTAAATATGGAAGTCATTTAGCTTTGATTTGGAAATATGTTTTACTTTTAAAATTTGATGATTTTTTAATGTGTTTTTAATTTATCGTGGGGTTTTTAAAATTTGTTTAGGAAATTTTATTGGGAGAAGTGAAAACTAATTTCTACCCCCACATTACGTTATGGTGGTTTTCAGTAGTTCTACAATTTCGTAATAAAGACGAATCTCCCATTGTTCAGATGTTTTGACGCCCGGGTAACTTTTTGCTTTTTAACCTAACCAATACCGTAAATTGGGGTTACTTGAACCCTGGTGGTCTACTTGGAGCCAAATCAAAAAAAAGTTTCAAAGACGTTTCGAGTCTGCAGTTTTGAATGTATTGGTCTGCTGATAGATTTTTCTAATTGATAGCACCACTAGCTAATGCGTCACACTTTTAGAATTTACCGAATTTATGATGTTATTTTCAAGATAAATGATTAAAAATAAAAAAATTTTCAACTAAAATGTCTGGTAAGTGTTTCATCTCCAAAAAGTAGGTCGAACATGAACCCACTGTCCATTATAATTGCTTAATCCATTGCAAATGTAGCGTGGGTTCAAGTTACCCCAGCCAGGGTTTACTTGAACCCAAATTTCCATAATTTATTACATATATACTAAGTTAAAATATTGAGTCAATAAACATATAAGTTAAAAGAAAAAGTCACAAATTTAATATAAATTAAGTTAACAGCAGAATTAGTGTTATTAAGTCTATCATTAGGAAAAATTGTTTAAAAATGCTTGTTATTTGGGTTCAAGTAACCCCAATTTACGGTACTCTTTCTATTCTTCGTTGTTATATTCATAGATATGAATTAACTGTAGCCTTCAAAAGATTATTAAAAAGCACAATACAGTGTGCTTGTTGATTTGAAGAGTCTAGTTGATGTTTGCTTTGTTCTCAGCTATTTCAGAAATTTTCGCCTAAGACTGACTGGCATCCTGATATACCCAACCCACTGGAAGAGGAACAGGACGCTGATGCCGCGTCTAGAAGGTTCTACACAGTTTATGGATACCAAACACACAAATTGTCTGAATATTTGTTAGCATATGTTGGTGAAGGCAGAGCATATGTTTCTCTGTGCTCTGCAATTCGAACAATCTCAATGGGGATTATTCACTACTAGGTGATCTGTTGTTGCAATCGCACTCTCCTCTCGATATTTTGAAGCAAAACATAGGCATTCATCATTTTGTGTGATCTAGCGGTCACCGATTTTTTTTATTAACATGCAAACCATTTGCTCATATGCAGTGGTGTGCTTGTAGAACCAGTAATATATTGAGCAAATGGACTGCTTCTTCTGTGCCTTTCCACTCTTTCTCAGTAGTCTGCTACTCTGATACTCTCCATTTTCTCCAGTTACCGCTCATTTTTAAAAATTATCAAGAAAATGTTAATTTCTAAAAACTATAAATTCTAAGAAAAGCCCAAACAACAGGAATTCTATGCACTGTTGAATTTCAATTTTGTTTTAAAATTTTCAGAAGTGGGATGGAATTTTTATTCCTAAGAAACTCTGAACAACAGGGATTCTATGCCAATGCACCTGGCATTGCTCGGGATAATAACAGTTCTATGAACTATCAATTCTAAAAAAAAGCCCATACAACACTAATTTATGAATTGTAACAAATTGATACCTATTGTTGCACACGCACTTTGCTTTGCATTGTCGGCCCTGAAATACCTCTTATTAATATTCCCTGTCATCATTATGAATATCGATTTATTATAGACCAGCAGAGGCACCCGGTCTCTGGAAGTTAAATTATTACTCCAAATTGGTTAAATAATAACTCAATCAATAAAACAGAGAGAGAAGGGCCTATCCATTTTTAGAAAAAATCCGAAAAACAGGAATTCTAGGTTATATACCGGGACTTTATTTAACCTCTTGTTAAATTGCCTCTGATTAAAATGATATCCATCTTCACCACCGGAGAACATCACTGGATACTTAGACGTAGAAGCTCTTATACCCTCTTGCTCTATTCGAATCTCCCCTTGATCAAATGTTTCCAGTGCCCACATAGCTTCTTCTGTTTTAGCTGCAGAGACTCTCTGACCAATACTCGTTCTTTCCTTTCCAGACACATAAATTTTTGCCAGTTGTCTGGACGTTTGATTGGGAATTCAAGGAAGACAAGTGTGACTCCTTTTACTCCTCAATAGACGCTGCCTTATTAATCTCCTGTCACTACATCATCATTTTATGAATAAAAAGAGAAGGTCCAGGAATAGCAATATTGGTAGCGTCTTTATTGATGTTCAACGCGTTTCGAGTATTAACTCATCATCAGGAACTATGAACTAGGTAGTCGTTCAGAGCTCCTGATGATGAGTTAATACTCGAAACGCGTTGAACATCAATAAAGACGCTACCAATATAGCTATTCCTGGACCTTCTCTTTTTATTTAATCAATTCAGCAATATAGAACAGAATGCAACCTTTGGATCATTTTATGCTCATTATTAATAATACTTGAAAAACGTTCAGTCATCGCATTTTCAGCATCCAAAATATTCACATTCGCACTGAATATAGCCAAAGTGTATTTTTATGAAATGATTGGATCTGCTATGCTTCCAAATAAACAAGTGATAACTCAGACTTGGCTGGGAATCCTTGTTTTTTTATTACATTTTGCAATATCTTAAAAATAAAGCCATACAAACGCTTAGAATTAATACAGTAAAAATCATAATGAAAATTCGAAAAAAAGTTTTTAAATGCTCACAATACTCACAATGCTCTCCATGTTATGCCACTGCAAGTCAAATAATTTCTTAGCCACGTAATCTTAGTTTAGATGTTCTTTTGATGTTGTTGCAATTCCCACTCAGCTCTCGATGCCTTGAAGAAACATTTTGGCCCATAATCACTTTGTGTGGTCCAGCAGTCGCCGATTCTTCTATTGACATGCTTTACATTTGCTCAATCCAGCAAGAAGCTAAAGGACTCCTTCCTCTGTCGTATTTCCACTCTTTCTGAATAGTCTGCTAATCTACATTATCTCCAGTTACTAATAATTTTAAAGATTTTCAAGAAATTGTTAAGTGATATGAACAATCAATTCTAAGAAAAGCCTAAATAACAGGAATTCTCTGCATTGTTACAAATTGAACCTTAGTTATATTGCACAAACTTTGCCTTGCATTGTTGGTCATGAGTAATATTTTGTTGATTCGTGCAGAGTGTTTGTGAATTGCGTATTGATACCATTGTTGATTACTATTGTTGCACAAACTTAGCTTTGCATTGTTGGCCATTAGATATTTCTTATTAATATGCCCTGCTATCATTATGATTATCGATAATTATTCACTTTTCGAAATCTGAGGTAGACAGTGACCTTCCCAATTCTTTGAAGGTCAAGTGAACAAAATTTCATCAAGATCGGAATAAAACTGCAGATTTGTAAAAGAAACATACACAGAAATCCATAAATATTCTTCTATGTATGTATATATTAGCAGAGTTACCTGGCATTGCCCGGAATAATTACACTTGTAGGTAAAGAGAACAAATTAAAAAAAATAAATTATAACTCCCAATTGGTTAAATAATAACTCAATCAATACAACACATAGCAAAGGGACTATCCATTATAAGAAAAAATATGAAAAACAGGAAGCCTAGGGGTAAACCAGCCTAGGTGATATACCGCGACTTTATCTAAACTCTTCTTGATTTGCCTCACCACTGCGGAGCATCACCAGATACATAAGACTCAAGTTTTTTTGCCCTTGACGTAGAAGCTCTTATATCCTCTTGCTCTATTCGAAACTCCCGTTGTTCAGAATCATCGCATTATCAGCATCCAAAATATTAACATTCACACTGAATATAGTCAAAGTGTATTTTTATGAAATGTTTGGATCTCCTATGCTACCAAGTAAGGTAGTTGATAACCCCGGCATGGCTCGGATTCTTTTTGTTTTTTTGATTAAATTTTGCAATATATAAACACATAAAAACGCTTATAATTAACACCGTAAAAATTCATAAGGAAAATTCGATTTTTTTTTATAAATGCTCACAATGGACGGACCTCTTCAAGTATGCAACTGCTAGCCTAAATAATTTCTTAGTCGTGTAATCTTACCTTAGATGTACACTTTATCGGAATTTCCACTGCACTCTCGGTGTCTTGAAGCAAAATTTGGCCATTTATCACTTTATGCTGTCTAGCAGTCACCGATTCTTCTATTGACATACTTACCATGTGCTCAATACAGCAAGGAGCTAAAGGACTGCTTCCTCTCTCATCTTTCCGCTCTTTCTCAATAGTCTGCTAGCTCTCCATCATCTCCAGTTACTGGTCATGTTTAAAGATTTTCAAGAAATTGTGAAGTACTAAGAACTCTTAGTTCTATGAAAAGCCGGAATAACAGGAATTAGATCTGTTACAAACTGAACGCTATCTATATTACACAAATTTTACTTTGCATTGTTGGTCTGATATATAGGGTGAGGGATTTATTCTGAGACAACTGAATATCTCGTCAGCAAGAAGTTTTTGAAAAAAATGTTCCAGATAAAAGTTATTTGTTTCAGGGGTGGAAATGCAACGGCAATGCTCATTTTTCATTGGGTGGATGGGTCGAAGGTTATTTCAATGTCAATTTCGTTTTTTGAAATGGAAACATTTTTTTTTTCAGTTCCGCAATCTGCGAAAAAAAAACCAAACAAGTTTTATTCGAAAAATTAATCTGTTGGACC
This sequence comes from Rhysida immarginata, assembly GCA_023313115.1. Lineage (NCBI taxonomy): Eukaryota > Metazoa > Arthropoda > Chilopoda > Scolopendromorpha > Scolopendridae > Rhysida > Rhysida immarginata. The sequence continues at coordinate 336,538 of JAHWFO010054259.1, forward strand.
TTTATTTCTTGTGATATTCAACTTTGAAATTTGTTCATACTACATTAAAACGGTGAATATTAGTACACTTCCTAATTCAGAGCTTCACAAAAGCCAGCGAGGATTTATAACAAATGATCAAAATGATGACCTTCGACTTCGATATGCTTATTAATTCACTTTATAAAAGATGGATGCGCACTTAAAAGAGTCTCTCTCTTAATATTGCTACAGGCATTTCGAATGCGCTCCTTCATGTCCTCCCCAGTTGTTGGTTGCGTCTGGTATGCCTTTTTCTTAAGGTAACCCCATAGGAAAAAGTTCGGAGAAGTGAGATCTGGTGATCCGCAGGCCAATTAATTCGACTGCCCCTTCCGATCCAACGAACATTGTAATCGCGATCTAATATTTGTCGCGCAATTAGTGAAAAATGGGCTGGGCACCCATTATGCTGAAACCACATGTTTTGTCTAACTTCCGAGTTTACTTCATCGAGTAGTAGTGGTAAGTCTCTATCCAAAAATTTTCTGTATTTCTGTCTATCCAATGTACCGTCAATAAAATGGGAACCTAGTAGTTTGTCACCCAAGATTCCACACCAAAATTGACAGTCCAAGGACGTTGATGCTCAACTTTGCGTAATCGTGGATTTTCTGCAGAACAATAATGCATGTTGTGCCGATTCAGCTCTCCATGATTAGTGAAACCAGCTTCATCGGAAAATAACATGCGAAGAAAGAAATTATTATCCATTTCGATTCTACCACGTGCCCATTGACAGAATATGACTCGCTTCCTAAAGTCATCTCTATGTAATGACACATTGTATGGGTGAAATTTATGACGCTTCAGAGTCCACAGAACATTTCTTTGAGATATTCCAGAATTGCTAGAAATTGCGCGAGAACTGATATGAGGATCATGAGCGACTGCTGCTAACACGGCGATTTCATTGTCTGCACCAGTTACTGATCGTCTTCTGAAAACTGTTTCACAACACGATAGAAAGAACTACGCGAAGAAGTATCTCTATCGTGGAATTATTCAGCGTATAAACGTATTGCTTGATCAACATCTCGTCCAGATTCACCGTAAATTATAATCATTTTTTGACTGATAAGTTTTCCATATTAGTTTACAATGGAATGATGAACTAGAACTGAATTAGAGGATGAGTGAACTGAAAATGACCATCTTCATAAAGTTCATTACTTGCTCATCTAAGGTCATCATTTGAGCATTCGTTACAATAATACAAAAACAGACAAAGTTGAATATCACAAGAAATAAAGGTCCAAGAGAATAATTTTTCGAACAAAAGTTGTTTTTTTTTTCGTAGATTGCAGAACTGATGAGAAAAATATAGGTTTCCATTTCAAAAAATGAAAATGCCTTTGAAATAACATTGAACCCATCCACCCAATGAAAAATATCGCTGGATATTTATTACCGACGATTTTTTTTTTTTTTTTTAGCAAACTTCGTCCTACAAAATGCTTTTTTCGCGCCGGATGCAACCAGTTTGGAATCAGCGCCCCTAGCGGGCAAAACGCAAATGATGGACTTCCCAGCATTGCCAACTAAAACTTGGAGAGTTGATCTATCAAATCATGCCTGTAGTTTATATTATTTAAATAAAGTCGTCTTAGAAGTGTTTTCTTTTTTGTATTATTCTTTTTGGTTATCCCTGTATTATCAATAGTTATTATTTTTACGAAATCTGAGAAAGCCAGTAACCTTCCTCATGCTTTAAAAATCAAGTGTGCAAAATTTCATCAAGATCGTGGAAAAACTATAGATTTGTATTAAATACAAACAAACCCACACACAAACAGATACTTTTCTTTATATACAATACCAATTTCCATAAAAGTTGGGACAATAAGAAAAATGCAAATAAAACATGATTGGCCCACATGCAAACTTCAATGTGGGCCAATCATTTACAACGACAACTTGGGTCGAGGCAAAGCAGTGGGTCGAGATATGCGCAGCAGATATAATCCAACAATTTAGGAGCAACGTAATAGCCAGGAATCTGGGATTTCCGTTATCTACAGTTCATAATATTATTAACAGGTACAAGATAAGAGGAAATACCACTGTTCGTAAAGAGCAAGGACGAAGACCAATTCTGACTGCTCGTGATCTTCGGGTTTTCAGGCGTCACTGCATTAAAAATAAACTTTTAGCAGTGACAGAAATTGCGGAATGGGCTCGAGGATTCTATCAAGAACCTTTATCGTTGAATACCGTTCGCCACTACATCACAAAATGTAATCTGAAACTCTATTAATCAAAACAAAAGTTGTTCGTAAACTCACTGCAGAAACGTAGGCACCTGACTTGGCCATGCACCCATCTGAAGTGGGCTGACGCTGTTTTGAGATCCGATGAATCTACATTTCAAGTTGTTGTTGGCGAAAATCGTCGGCGTGTACTTAGGACCAAAGAAGCAAAAGACAATCCCGCCTAATTGACTTGCTGTACAGAAGCCAGCTTCAATAATATTCTGGGGCTGCATTAGTGCCAACGGATTGTGGAACTTGAACGTCTGCAATGGCACCATTAATTCACAAGCCTATAATGGAATTTTAGAAGAACATATGTTGCCTTCTCGGGGACGTCTTTTTGCAACCCATCCCTTTCTATTTCAACAAGATAATGCTAAACCCCACACAGCTCGCACTACAGGACAGTGGCTAGACAGTAGACGAATTCGGGTGTTAAATTGGCCTGCCTGCTGTCCTGAGTTTCCCAAATAGAGAATATATGGCGAATTATTCAGAGGAAGTTACGTCAATGACGACCCCCAATAGTTCAACACTTGAAAGCTTTCGTACAGCAGGAATGGCAACAAATTCCCTCTGCAATATTATTAGCTGTTCTCTGACGGCTACAAAAGATGATCAGAAGAATGGGAGAAGTCAACCACTGGTAATTCACCCAATGTCCCAACATTTTTGGAGTGTGTTGCAATCACCATTTCGAAAAAACCTGATATTTATTACTATGAGTTAAACTTTTGGTTCTTGTATGTTTAATACCAACCTAATCACTATCTTCCATTGAAATAAAATTAAGTAATATATCAGTGTGTAAATATTTTTGCTGTATCGCATGTTTTCTCCTTGTTCCAACTTTTATGGAATTGAGGTTTGTATATAGACTAGCAGAGTCACCCAACGTTGCCCGGGATAATTACAGTTGCAGGTAAACAGAACAACCTCAAGAAATTAAATAATTTAAATTTTTCTACAAATTTCAGTAATTCTACAAATTCTTACTGTAGACGAATATCCCGTTGTTCAGATGTTTTCGACGCCTGGATAATCTTTTGTCTGCTCTGAACAATACTAGTTTTTACCTATGGTGACATTTCGATATATATGAACGAAATGATCTCCTTCGAACGATTATTTAGGAACACAATACCGTGTGCTTTTTGATTTGAAGAGTTGTCTTGATGTATGCTTTGGTATCATTTATATCGTAAGCAGTCATTCGAGACCGACCGGTATCCTTATATACTCAACCCAATCGAGGAAGGGGAAACTGCCATCGCGTCTGGAAAGCTCTACACTGTCCAAGTGTTCTAAACACACAAATCCTCTGAACATTTGGTAGGGAGATGAAGGAAGAAGCTTGTATCATCTCAAGAGAGACTGCCTTATCCATATCTTGCTACTAAATACACTTCCTGCTCATAATTGATAATTCTTAGAAACGAATTATTGCATCATCCTGAAAATATTGTTGCATTATTGCTACCTCGGTTTCCGTAGCAACAATATTACATCAGCATTGAATTCTAAGGCAACGATAACGTCGACGAAACAACTCTCTTTTAGGGTGGCATTGGTCTGTGTGCTCTGCAAGCCCAACAATCTGCCTGGGGTTATTCACGACTTGGTAAACTGCTGTTGCAATTGCACTTTGCTCTCTTTGTTCTTGAAGCAAAACTTGGCCATCCATCACATTGTCTAGTCTAGCAATCGCCTTTTTTGTTGATACGATTGCATCATCGAGGTTTGCTTGGGAACTTCGATGAAAACTTGATCACTCACGACTTGTCTAGTAATTCTTTTTTATCTCTAGTTAGTGCTCATTTTTAAAGATTTCCAAGAAAATTTTAAGTTCTAAGAACTATCAGTTCTAAGAAAACCGCAAACAACAGGCATTGTTACGAATTGAACCTTATTTCTAAAGCACAATGTTACCTTGCATTGTTGGGAAATCTATTGTTGGCCTGTGCACACTTTGGTGAATTGCGTGTTGATACCATTGTTGATACCTATTGTTGCACAAGCTTTGCCTTGCATTGTTGCTCATGTGATAACTCTAATTAACATGCCCTGCCATCGTCATTAATATTGATTTATTATTGATATTCTTATTTTTTTCGAAATCTGAGGTAGACAGTGACCTTCTTCATGCTTTTAAGATCAAGTGTGCAAATGTCATGAAAATCGGAATAAAACTGTAGATTTTTATACGAAACAAACACACCCACCCAACAACAAACATTCTTCTTTATAGAGATAGATATAGAGAATAGCAGAGGCACCCGGCATTGCCCAGGATAATTCCTGTTGCAGGTAAACTAAACAACCTCAAGAAGTTAAAGTATATCTCAAATTGTTTTTCAGTAATTTTGCAACTTCCTGGTGCAAACGAAGCTCCCTTGTTCAGAAGTTTAAGATGCCCGGATAAGTTTTTGTCTTCTCTGACCAATACTGATTCATTTCTTCTCTCATACATTTCATTTTTATGAATTAATCTATCCTTCGAATGATTAGTCTAGAACATAATACAGAGTGCTTGTTGATTGAAGAGTCGAGTTGATGTGCGCTTTGTTATCGTATATATTGTAAACTGTCGTCCGAGATCAAACCAGCATTCTTATATACCCAAAACTACTGGAAGGGAAAGATTCTACACAGTTCAAGGGTTCCAAACATAAAAATCGTCTTAACATTTGTTAGAGCTGAAGGGAGACACGTGTATCTTTTTGCCTCCTGGAGAGAGACTGGCCTATCTATATTGTGATATTGCATTCATTTCCTTTTAGAATTGAGAATCCAATTATAACGCCAAATGACCTTGATTTCCACCAATCCTATTCCACCATTCCAGTCACGTGATTCCACACCCCCTTCCCACAGCAAAAGGACATCACATGACCCATGTTCTGACCATGTGACCAGTTTCTGACCGCGTGACCTTTTAAGGAGGCGGTGTGTTTTATCATATTAAAATCAATTTTCGCCTATGAAGTTATTAATAAAATATCAATTGAATTCATGTGGATAGTAACAATAGAAAACTTAAGACTAAAACAATACCCTTTAACCACAACAAAGTAATTGAAAAAATACAAACCAAAAAATTGACGGAAAAATTTAATCTCATTATTAAGAATCAGAAACCAGTGGTGACTAAAGAGAGTAGTGTTAGTAATGAGAATTTTGACAATAAGGTTCTAGATAACGTTTTTAACCTAACAGATATAGTACTTAATAATTTAGAATCAACTTTTAGCTAAAGGTTTGAAATTTGCAGTTAGAAATAAACAGAGTGACATCCAACAGTTAGTATATTGTGTAGAAGGGGGGGATTAAGTTCTTACCAGAATCTCAGAAAAAAGCTGTCAGGAAACAATGTGGCAAGGTTTTGTTTCACAATTGAGAAAACTATGAGTTAGACAACACCGAGCATCGCTATTACAAGACCATTAAAACTCTTAAAGAAAAAAATTGCCTTTTTCTTAAGAGCGATAAAGGTAATAGTACTGTCATTCTTAAGAAAAGTGATTATTTAGACAGAGTGGATGCCTTAATTGCCGAAGGCCCCTTCGAGGTCATCAACAAAAAACCGTTACCGAGATTAGTAATGGGAAGTCAAAGAGGCGATCAAGAATAGTCCTAATTTCATTCCCAAAAATTGTGCCTCTTCGCTCATTCTTAATAACCCAAATTTTCCCAGATTATAAGCGTTACCAAAAATCCATAAAACCGGAAATAAAATGCGCCCGATAATGTCTAACATCGACTCTTCCACTTATCGGGTTTCAAAATTTTTAGGAGATTATCTGAAAACCCTAAAATTGTCAGAATTTGATGGTTCAGTTAGGAACTGTATTGATTTAGTTAATAAGTTAAAAAATTATGTAATTAAACAAGGGGAAATTTTAGTCTCCTTCGATATCACTTTCTTGTTTTCCGAGTATTCCCATTCTGGAAAACATCAACTTCTTAAGTGATATCTTGCACAAGAACAATGTCCCTGAAAATATTTTGAACGAATGCTTAAGACTAACTAGATTGTGTGTCAACAATAACATGTTTAAATATAAAGACCAACTTTATTACATGATAGGCGGTACACCTACGTGTTCCTGCCTCAGCCCTATTTTAGCAGAGATCTTTTTAAAGAGTTTTGAAGACATCCTGAAGATGTCTTGTCTTTATTTCCCCGAGACCTGGCATCGTTATGTTGACGATATCTTCACAATCTTTGGCACCAATGTTTGCGAGGTCAATAACTTTGTTCAACGTATTAATGGTTTCTTCCCAACAGTCCAATTTACGTTCGAGTGCGAAGAAAACAGAAGCTGCCTTTCCTGGACATCATGATTATTAGAAAGCAAGGTTCTCTATCGTTTGACTTATATCGTATAGCAACCAATAGCTTAAGTTATCGAACGATTCTAGCCATCCGTGGAACTAGAAGTTATCCACATTCATCTCTATGATCGATAAAACAATCAATCTTCCCCTTAGTTAATCTTCTTTCAAGAAAGAGGTTTCGCTGATTCAGAGAATTGCATTAAATAATGGCTACAGCACATGCACTATCACAGAGCTGATCAGGAAGACAAAATTCAAGAAGTTCATAGAGGACATCCCTACCCTAAAAAAAAACAAAAAATAATGGAAGAACCATTTCTCTAACATATAATAAGATTTTAATCAAAGGTCTTAATTCAGTATTTAAATCTTTTAACATCTCTTATAGCAATCCAAACCAAATCAGGTTACCTGTCAGGTTATCATTACAGAAATCAGGTAATTACAGAAATCATATACGAGATTACCTGTTCCCAATGCCCAAAGGTTTACAAAGGACAAACTTTTCGCAGAATCGAAATCAGGTTCAAGGAACACCTGGCACATAGATGACTCGGAAGGAGCAATCAGTCATAATTAGCCAAACACTCTCTGGAAACCGACCACGATTTTTTGTTAGACAATGTAAAATTTATTAAATCTGGACGTCTTCAAAAGTTTAGCTATTCATACAACAGATAAAAAATTATTACTCAACTCAGACATAGGCCCTATTGGTGAATCTTCACTGATCCAATTGATGACTCAGTTATCTAAGCTTAGTCATTAATGTGAAGTTGAGAACTCTGTCATGATTGGCTCTCGTTCGCTATGTATTCTACTTGTTCTGTCCCAAGTCAGTGTTTAAGAACTGAGCAACCCACTAAACCTTTCAATTACAATTCACCTAAACATTATCTTGACATTAGTGAGCTTGATGAACTCTTCAGTGGTGACACTCCAGTCGTCCTAGCTGGTGACCTAAATGCCAAACACCCAGGCTGGAACTCCAGAACGCAGAATTACAACGGCATGATTCTCTATAGGTACATACAAGGTAGAGATGATATCATCGCTGCTGGACCTGTGGAGGACACCTACTACTGCGACCACACCCCTAGTAGTGACGTTTTGGACATCTCGCTCTTGAAGGGTTTCTTCAAACCGTACAATATCTTCACGATTGATGACCTTTCCTCTGACCACAAGCCTGTGGCGTTGAACTTTGACAATGTCGACATAAATTTCCGAGAGGAACTGATACATCATCAAGACTGGAAGCTCTACAAAGATATTCTTAAGGAATATGGCTGCCATATCGACGTTGCTTACTGTACAGAGGACATCAATTATCGTGTTGAAGACATCACCAGATGTATTAACAGTGCCATAGAAGCTAGTAAGTATCCATCAGAGAATAAACCTCCTCATAGAATCCAACTCACTCCTGGAATCCAACGCCTAATTTCTGAAAGAAACAGGACTCGTAGACTATGACAACGCTATCGTGAACCTTGGCTCAAAACCAAGTATAACAGGCTAGTGCAAAGAGTCCAAGAGGATATAAAAGAGCATCGCGACGCTAGATGGAATGAAAAATACAAAAGCTTGTCGGCTCGCGACAATTCCATTTGGAGTATGGTCAGAGCTTTACAGAAGAGGAAGAATGACACACTTCCTCCACTACGTACTCCACAAGGTGACTATGTCCAAACTGATCAGGACAAGGCCCAAGTCATTGCAGATTCACTGGAAATGCAGTTTGTTACTCCCACCAACGATAAGCCCGAGAGCCAAATCATGTCTCAGCGTGTGGAAGAAGGTATTGTCAACTTTGATGAAGTCCCGCAGCATTAAACGAAGTACAACATCGAGGCTGGAGAGATCGCCAACATCATAAGTAAACTGAAAAAGAAGAGGGCTCCAGGAAAAGACAAGGTGAGTAATAATGCCCTTATGAATCTCCCAAAGAACTTTATTGACTTTCTCACCAATATCATTAGCGACTGCTGGAAATTTTCTTATTTCCCTGTGGCTTGGAAGAAATCTATTGTGTTGAGTATCCCCAAGCAGGGGCAAAATCCTGCAATTCCGGCGAGTTACCGACCTATTAGCCTGCTACCCACGATGTCCAAGGTGTTGGAGAGAACGATCCTCGTCAGATTCCAAGATCACTGTCTAGCAAATGACCTTTTTCGGGAAGAGCAGTTTGGCTTTCGTGCTGTCCACTCTTGTCCGATGCAGATATGGAGGTTCGTTGAAGACCTGAGCACCCCCCTGAACCTATCCAGGTACTGTGGGGTGGTATTTCTCGATGTCAGTAAAGCTTTTGACCAAGTGTGGCAAGAGGGCCTTGTCTACAAAATGATCAGAGACGGGTTCCCTGCCGATTTGATTTTGATGGTGAAATCCTTTCTTGACGGCAGATCCTATCAAGCCAAAGTTGGAGAAGATCTTTCCACACCCCGTGTTGTAAAGGCCGGTGTCCCTCAGGGTTCTGTCCTCGGGCCTGTGCTATTTAATTACTTTGTACTTGATTTCCCAAAACCCGATAATTGTAATCTGTATTTTTATGCGGATGACACTGCCATTATGACATGGGCACACCAGCCGGCTCACGTTATCACTCGGCTGCAGAGCGCCTTGAAGCAGTTCGAAGACTGGTTTAACTGCTGGAAGTTGAACCTTAACGTCGGAAAGTGCAAGGCTTTGTACCTCAATAGGAAGCTCAAGCATCCCCCAGATTCTCTTGTTCTGTTCAATAAGAAACTGGACTGGGTGGACAACTACAAGTATCTGGGAGTTATCATTGACTCAAGACTCTCATGGAATCAGCATATGTCCTATGCTCTGAACAAAGCGAAGAGGGCTAAGTACAGTATCATAGCTCTCATGGGTCGCAACAGCGCCCTCAGCATTGACAACAAGCTACTTCTGTACAAATCGATTATCCGGACCATACTCCTCTATGGCATGCCTGCGTGGGCGACTATCTGTAAAACCAGATGGAGTGAACTACAGTCATTCCAGAATGTTACCCTGAGGACCATTGCCCAGCTGGACAGAAGGACGGTGTAAAACCAATCCATCCACTTGGATTTAAACATGGCCCATATCGGAAAGTTTATACAGGATCTCCTTTTGATTATGATACAGAAGATGAAGACTCACGACAATAAGCTTGTGAAAGTAATACTGAAGAACTCAATGAAAATGAACTGGCATACGAAGTATCGTAAACTGAGGCACGTTCTTGACATCAATTTTGAAGATATTAGCAACGTCTCTTTCTCAGACTACTGGAAGATGTGATTATCTTATTTCTCCTTGTATTTTTTTTTTCGTTTGTTTTTTGTTTCTGACAATCGTCAATCTTATTTTCTTTTTTGTATAATATGGAAGACCGCTTGGGTTGGTTAGGCTTCTTGACTACCTCAGTGTATTTCATTTGGAGTTTATTCTGGTTGGATGAGCTTTGTGAAAGCGCTGCTTTCGTCTCATCCTAACAAATGTACACTTCACTGTTCGATTGTCGATTGAACCTTTCAAGGTACTGTGGCGTGGTATTTCTTGATGTCAGTAAGGCTTTCGAACGGGTGTGACACGAAGGGCTACTCTACAAGATGATTACAGACGAGTTTCCTGATTTGATTTTGATGGTGAGATCCTTTCTCAGCGACAGGTTCTATCAAGCTGAAGTTGGCGAAAGCCTCTCCACTTCCCGCAATGTAAAGGCCGATGTTCCATAAGGCTCTGTCCTTGGGCCGTTTTATTTAATTATTTTGTACATGATTTCCAAAACCAGAAAATGTAATTTATATTTTTATGCTGATGATACTGCCATCATAGCATGGACCCACCAGCCATCTCACGTTATCACTCGTCTGCAGAACGCCTTGAAGAAATTTGAAGACTGGTTTAAGTGCTAGAAGCTGAACCTTAACGTCGGAAAATGCAAAGCTGTGTACTTCAGCAAAAAGCGTAAGCATCCCCCGGATCGACAATTACAGGTACCTTGGCGTTATAATCGACTCAAGACTCTCCTGGAACTGTCACGTGACTTACATTCTGAACAAAGCAAAGAAGGCGAAGTACAGCCTCATAGCTCTCCTGGGCCGAGCCAGTGCCCTCAGCATCGACAATAAGCTGCTTCTGTATTGAAATGATGATTCGGACCACCCTCCTCTATTGCGTGCCTTCGTGGGCTACCATATGTAAAAGCAGATGGCATGAACTCCAGTCGTTCCAGAATGTTACCCTGAGGACCATTGCCCAGCATGGAAGAAGGACCATAAAAAATCATTACATTCACTCGGTTCTGAACATGACCCACCTTAGTAAGTGTGTCCAAGATCTCCTGATGAACATGGTGGAGACCATGAGGAGCCATGACAATGACCTGGTGGCTGGAATACTAAACAACCTGATGGAAATGAAGTGGCATACAAAGTATAGAAAGCCGAGGCATATTCTTGATGTCAACTTCGAAGATATTGGCAACATTTCCTTCCCGGCTTATTGGAAGATGTGATACCACCCACCCCCACCCACCCCCGCCCCGTCTCCCAATCTTCTGACAACCGTCAATCTTATTATTTTTTCATAATGTGGAAGACCTCTGGGGTTAGTCAGGCTTCTTGCCTATTTCAGTGTATTTCATGTGGAATTTATTCTAGTAGGGTGAGCTTTGTGAAAGCACTGCTTTCATCCCACCCAAAGAAATGTACATGCCACTGTTTGATTGTTGATTGTCGTCCCAAGTCAGTTCTCTCAAGTTTTCTCGAGATACTCCTTGGCTGCTGAATGATAAATGCAAAGCATTTGGAAAGCGCTTCCAGTATAAGGTTGTATGTTTTCAATTACTTTGTTGTGGTTAAAGAGTTTTATTTTATTCTTAAGCTTCCCGAAGTTATTAATAATACTAATAATTTTTCGATTGAAAAATGGAAGGAAAAATTCTGCGACCTGGATTCGAACCAGGAACCTCGACTATCATGGTCGACGCCTCTACCAATTGGGCTATCGCAGACACCCAGACAGCCAAACTGTCTCAAGGTGTCTTAAAGACAACCAAGTTGTCACGGTTGAAAGCCCAATGGGAGACGGGCACCTGGCCCACAAATCGAGAATTTCTCCACTCCAAACCATCAGAAAGTTGATGAACTCACAAGTTAATAATAATAATTATAAACTGGAGATGATCTCCAAGCATAGGTAATAATTTTTCGATTGAAAAATGGAAGGAAAAATTCTGCGACCTGGATTCGAACAAGGAACCTCGACCATGATGGCCGGGTGTCTGCGATAGCCCAATTAGTAGAGGCGTCGACCATGATAGTCGAGGTTTCTGGTTCGAATCCAGGTCGCAGAATTTTTCCTTCCATTTTTCGATAGAAAAATCTTAACCTGTTGCTTGGAGGCTTATCTCTAGTTTGTAATATTCATTATTATTAATTTATCTGTGAGATCCACAAACTTTCTTACACAGATAAGTGTTCGTTTTTCCTGGTGTTTGATACGGTTGTGATGATGATTTGTCGACGTCTACAAGCAGCAATTGCCGACTACAGCGCTTCTTTTCAGCATCTTTTTGCAATGGCGGCGCTGTTATCATCCTGTCGCGTTCGCGTTTGCGACCTTTTGTCAAATAAGGCCTCTTATAATGATTTAACTCTGTTACAACATCAACAAGGTTGCAATTTCGAATTCTTTTCCATTATTGTTTTAGTTACAAAAAGAGTGATGAATTAAAATCTATTGTGTTTTAATTTGGTTTCACTGGAGTTTGAAAGCATGACTTCAACTTTTCACTGTGAGGTTGGCAGAGTGCCCGACAGTAGACGGGTAGACCGTAACACCCTCACTCTTCATTCACAATGTGGGTGCAGAGTACCTGGTTCAAATCCCAGTGACTCATGATCAAATCACTGAACTATAAGGAGCATTCAAAAAGAAACGAGCCAGAGGTCTAGGAACGGAAACCAGTACCTGTACGTCAGAAGTACTGGCCCGGGCTCTTGAGGCATTTGTCCCACTGGAGAACCGAGAACCTTCCACTTGAATTTCTACAAGAGTGCCGTGATTGTGTTGGCCGCATGAGGTCTTGCATTGTCGTTCAGCAGAATGACCCAACGGGTGAGCTTGCCTGGTCGTTTCGATTTGATTGCTTGGCGAAGGGTAGTCAAGATTTGGGAGTAATGCTGGGCATTCACTGTTGTCCCGTGCTGCAGGAAGTCTATCCAAAGGGGGCCGTCTTGGTCAAAGAACGTCTTTGCTGCACTTGTGTGGATTGTCTTGGATTTTTTTGCTGTTGGTGACCCTGGATGCTTCCATTGGAGACTTTGTCGTTTCGATTCTGGTTCGAAGTGATGACACCAAGACTCATCTCCAGCCACCACTCATGCAAGGCACTCATTTCCTTCCCTGGAATAGCGCTGCAGATGATTAAGACAGTGGGCTGTCAACATTCTTCCTGTTGTGGTTGAAGACTATGGGTACTCATTGGGCGCACACTTTGTGCCAGTTCAGACTTTCTGTTATGATGGTGAGAGCACTTCTGACGCTCAATCCGACCTCGGTGGCTACGGCTCTCACTGTAACTTGAGTCCTGGGTAAACGAGTCCATCAACCAGCTGGACGATGTCATCGTTAATGCGATTTAGTGTCCCAGATCGTGCATCATTGGCACACGCCACCCGTCCTTCCCTTGTGCCACGCCTTGGCCCTTGCAAGGGGCATGCAGCGTTCACCGTACACTTGTGACATTCTTTGATGAATGTCCATTCCCCCTACTACTTCCTCTGTCAGAAAACAAACAACACATCTTTGCTCTTCTTTTGACGCCTCCATTTCACTTATTCACTGCTTACAGAACGCGAATGAACGTTGGACGATTGATGCTTGCATCTGTTTCCTTTGTATAGTCACGTGATTTCCACTGTCACCCTCTAGCAGGGGCCTGTGAATTCCGCGCTCTTGTTGGAACCACTCTTTGTTAGACACGCAACGATATCACCATTCTGTCACCGGTTTGCACATTCCAGACTATGGCTCGTTTCTTTTTGAATGCTTCTTATATTTGACATCTGTGGAAAAACAAGACTAAAAGCAAAAGACAGATGAAAGTTTTCCTCGTCATGTGCTTAATACGGTGCAGGCTTTTTTCCTGGATTTCCTGCCAGGTTTTAAAAATTTTTTGGTATTTCCCCAGTAGAGCAAAGGTGTTTCTCATTACTTAATTTTCTGCATTATGTTTTTTCCATGGATTGCACTTGTGTTCTTAGGCATATTGACAACTCATTTATATTCACGAATTTGTCACAAATGTTTTTACTTGCCTGCTTGCTAAAGATGAAACATTTTCTCATCCTGCTAATCCAGCCTGATTTGGTGGAGTGAAAGGTTTAGGTACACAAACAAATCATTCTGTAAAAGAGACCCGAGAATGGCTATGTGGCATGAGAGGCTCTACACTACATAAACCAGTTTGACATTATTACCTAACCAGCATGTCAAAGCAGAATGGCGGATATAAATATCTACTTACCTGCATTGAGGTACTTCCTTTTAGACTGAAAGTGGTCTCAGTTCCATATTTACAAATTTCATTCATAGGACAAACCCGTTACTCAAAATGATGGGTAAAATTCTCGGGAAACATGCAGTATTTTTTTTCAACAGAATTTGTTTTTGAGACATGAATTGTTAATTGAAGATATGAATTGTTAACTGACGATATTATATATGATTTTTATTATCTGATTAGTTTTATTATTTGTACTGGTTGCGGAAATAATACTACCTGATTGAATGATGAATACTACCTGTCCCTGTTGTCCGAAAAATGTATTAGACGAACAACAAGGCCGGAAATGGGACGGATTATACAATCGATGGTTTCATCGTGTTTGTGCTGATGTATCACCAAATGATTATCAATGATTTTGTAAAGGCAAACATCTGAAGTGGAAGTGAAATCGTGACGACTGTCTTCCTGATGCAAAACAACCATTGAGTCAGCTGTCTTTGTGAAATATATCATTTGGCAGGTAAACTAGATGAATTTTCCCAATCGGTAAATAGGTTCCAGAATGTGAAGACCGATATAAAATTAATTAATGATCGATTAGATTCCATACTCACTAATTTTATTAAGATTGAGTTCAGGGTAACTGCTATTGAATGTAAATTGGCCCAACTTTCTGATTTGAGTACCGGTCTTGGAAACAGTACCTCTACTGATGAGATTATGGCTAAAATTAATGATTGAGCTAAATGTCAAAGGAACATAATTTTCTACACTGTTCCTGAGTTACCGAGTCCAAATAATGATGAAAAGAAGAGTTTTGAGAAAACAAAACTTAGAAATACAAGGTGATTATAATTAAAGTCCCTTTGTAAAAATGCTATAAAAAAACAACCATGAGTCCGAATGACTTCAAATTTGGACTGAGCATTCTTGAAGAAGGGGCATTTGATATGGGATAAGAAAAAAATAGTTCCAAAATTTATCACTAGATGGCGCTGTAAGCGGCATAACGGAAGCGGATTCAGCTAGAAGTGACATTTTGAATTGAAATACGACGGCTTTGGCATGAGTTGTTTATGGCATGATGTTTTTACATTAAAGTTGGTCAAGGAATGCAATTGACACTAAAACAAGTTAAACATGATTTTTTTTTATTATACAGTACAGTATTAGCAAAAAATCAACTGTACCGGTCAATGAACATGATTGCTTCGGGTTTGATGATGGAAAACATGACTTTCAAGTCATTTAACAGTTGTGGCACTGTTAGTGCAAAGCCCATCCACCACGGCAAGGTCGTACCACATCGGATGGGAAAAATCGGTTTTTAATTGTCCTTGGGCCAAAAACCGCATAAAAAGCACATGATGATTCGGTTTTTAATTGTCCTTGGGCCAAAAACCGCATAAAAAGCAACAATGGAAACGCCTATTAATTATCTCGGGACTTGCGCAAGACATGTTCAATATGCTGTCCACCATTTTCCTCCACAAGTTTTAACCGATAAACAGCATGTTCCACAACAGACCGGAGTGTCTCCGGGGTCACGTTGTGAACGTGGTGCGTAATCCGAGCCTTCAATTCCGCTAAATTTGCAACTGGGCCACTGAACACATGATTTTTAAGGTAACCCCAGAGCCAGAAGTCACAAGGATTGAGGTCCGGTGATCTTGCAGGCCAGGCTCTCGGAAAATGACGGCTGATAATTCTATCATCTCCGAAATGTGTCTTCAGCAGTTGCTTCACTGGCTTTGCAATGTGCGGAGGAGCGCCATCTTGCATGAAAATTATTCTATCCACGCATGCATGCTGTTGAAGTGTTGGAATTACCTGGTTGCGTAAAAGACACGCATACCGTTGACCATTGACTGTACAGGTAACGGGACCCGCAGGACCCACTTCCTCGAAAAAAAATGGCCCTATAATCAATGATGCTGTCATCCCGCACCACACAGTTACCTTTGCAGAATGAAGCGGTATTGAAACACATGCGAAAGGATTTTCCGTTGCCCATATCCTGCAATTTTGTGTATTGACAATGCCGTGGAGATAAAAATGGGCTTCGTCTGTCCACAAGATGTTCCATGGCCATTCATTGTCCACTTCCATGCGAGCTAGAAATTCTAAAGCAAACGTGTGTCTAATTGGCAGGTCAGCAGGAAGTAACTCCTGAACATGGGTAATTTTATAGGGATAACAATGCAGGATATTGCGTAAAATTTTATTGACCGTGCTCACAGGCATGTCTAAAGTTCGGGCAATTCCCCGTGCACTGCACGTTTGCACACCACTGTTCGGCCCTTCCTCTAATGCTTCAGCCACATCTTCTACTGACGTCAAAGCAACTGCTTTCCTCCCTCTGCAGGATTTCACTGCAAAAGAACCTGTCGCTTCGAATTTTTTAATCATACACCTCAGAGCCTTTGCAGACATCGGACCACATCCTTTTTTCATTCCCTTTAATACCCGAAATTTCTTTAAAGCTGCTATGGCAGAGTCGCCATTCTTGTAAAAGAGCTTCACAAGCAGAGCGCGATCCTTCATTGACAGACCCATGGCAAGCTGCTGAGATACAAATATGACGAGAACGCCATGAGGCCTGCGTTTTTATAACACATGCAATGTCTCATGCGCATGCGTATCTTTCAATTTGCATAGTACAAATCCTCCTAGGCATAATATGCCGCTTACAGCGCCATCTAGTGATAAATTTTGGAACTATTTTTTTTCTTATCCATATCAAATGCCCCTTCTTCAAGAATGCTCAGTCCAAATTTGAAGTCATTCGGACTCATGGTTGTTTTTTTATAGCATTTTTACAAAGGGACTTTAATTATAATCACCTTGTATATTCAATGCGCTAATGGTTGAATTTGACAATGATTTTGTGACTTGTTTTAGACTTGGTAAATCTTCCTTAATCTCGCCTCGTTCAATTAAGGTGGTCCTGCATTCTTCGGAGGCTGCCAATGTATTACTTCGAAAATTTTCAGTTGAAGCCATATCTTCGCGGGATAGTTCACTTGGTTGTATGCAGATATCCAGAGATCGCACATCGAGTTATTTGTCTGAACTCAAAAAGTCATTGCATGATCGTATTGCTTCCGGTGAGACAAACTTAGCCATCAAATATTTCAATAATGTTCTAAAAATTGTAATTAAACAAAGAACCTAATACAGTCTAACGGGAATTCTAATCTGCACATCTACTACCAAAATATTAATGATCTAAGAAGTACGAGGGTGAGCCAAAAATTATCTACACTTTTGCCATAATACAACTTCAAGGTTATCATACTGTCTTCAGCGCATGCGTGCTTAGAGTTGGTACAACTGCGGCTACGTGTGTAAAACTTGATTCTGATCGTGCCGTTTGCCTTCCAGGTATTACAGTGTAAACATGTCCGCTCCGCTATTATTTTGCGCCAACTCTAAGCACGCATGCGCAGAAGACAGTATGATAACCTTGAAGTTGTGTTATGGCGAAAGTGTAGATAATTTTTGACTAACCCTCGTGAATTAGACTTAATTAAGTTAAACTGGCCTCGCTGTCAACATGATGTTATCACTCTTACAGAAACTATTTTGTCAAATGATATTAAAAATTTTGAGTTGGGTTTTTCAGGTTACACAATTTATAGAGCTGATAGATCTAGAATTACAAGTGATAAAATGAGCAGCAGTGGAGTTTTGATTGCTGTGAAGAATACTCTACGTTTCGGTCTCATTTCTTCCTTATATAATAACATCGAATGTTTATTTGTTTTCATTTCCCTTGGATATAATCAATATTTAGTTCTTGGCAATGTATACCTCCTGGTTTACCTCTATAAGATATAGTGACTTCTCATTATGTGTTGATCATGGTATGTCTAATTTTAACATGGATATGAATCTTATAATTATTGGTGACTTTAATTTACCTAATATTGATTGGAATCAATTAGATACTTTTTCAACATCTCCAACATTGTCTGTTATATTAAACATGATTTCTCATTATAATCTCAGTCAGCTTAATCAAATAGTAAATAAGCGTGGAGTTATTCTTCATCTTATTTTATTTTCTAATAATAAAGTTGTTGTCTTCAAGGACTTTGATCCTATTGTTGCTATATATGTAAGCCATCCTGCACGTTGTTTTTTGTTTCCTGTAAGAATTGAAAGTAAAAATGGGATTAACCATACTTATATGGATTATCGAAGCTGTAATTTAGATCAAATCTTTTTAGAACTTTCCGTGATTGACTGGAATAACTAGGACTGGAGCCAAGATATTAATGATTTATTTCCGCCTCATCAAGGATCACTAGAAGTGATAAATTTTTGCTTTCGCTTAGAATGCTTATAATAGAGAAAAAGATTTTTCACAAACAATTTAGATGTTCATTGACATTAGCAGATTGTCTTAAATTTGTTTCTATTCATAGACATTGTCGCGACTCTTGCAGGTTATATTTTAAGGACTACATAATTCGGATTCAAGACCCTTTGTCATTCAAAATCTTTCTGCAGTTTTCTTAGGAATTATCGCCGTAGTTCAACATCTTTAAATGTCTTGAAATACGAGGTCTGTTCAAAAAATACGTAGACTGTTTGAATTGCGCGGGCCCTGTTGGTCCCAATCAAAATCGCTTGGTGTCGCCATCTTCTGACAGATCTGCTGATTACAAGGCAGTTTTTTGATTGCAAATATCAGTATTGGTTGATTAGCTACGCGGTTGTTTGTGAAGTGTGTTTTTTCGTTTGGCGGATTTTTAGAATTTGGCGGAATTTTAGAAGGCTCCACAGAGAACCAGATTTAATACATCGAAGATCTGCGGGATGCTATCCGGCGGAGAAGGCCAGAAATGTGGACGAGTGGTGACTGGTTGTTTCATCACGACAACGCTTCAGCCCTCAGAACTCGAGAGTTTTTGGCCAAACACTCGATCACTGTTCTTCCTCACCCACCCTACTCACCTGACCTCGCTCCTTGTGACTTCTTCTTGTTTCCCAAACTCAAAAGACCTTTGAAAGGAAGGAGATTTGAGACGATTCCCGACATAAAGGCAAATGCGACGAAGGCGCTGAAGGACATCACAAAAGAAGCGTTCCAGGACTGTTTCCAAAAGTGGAAACACCGTTGGGATATGTGTGTGCGTCGAAGAGGAGAGTACTTTGAAGGGGACCCAGATGTGTAACTTCTGAATAAAGTATATTTTGTTTTATGACGTCAGTCTACGTATTTTTTGAACAGACCTCGTATAATGATCGTTCTGTTGATGATCCTAAATTAATGGCTGATTTATTTGCACAATTTTTTTCTCCGGTGTTCAATGTTGATTCAGCATCTGAGGAACATATTTTGGATCCAGAGAATTTTATTAGTAGTGCTAATTTAAATAATGGATCTACTCAAGATGTTACTTCCTTTTCATTATCCTCTTGCTTGGTGACTTTTGAAGAAGTATATAATGCTCTTAATAATTTAAATCAGTGGAATTCCACCCAAAGTTTTAAAAGCCTGTGTCGCTTTATTATAGTATGCTTTAGCTATATTAATTAATTAATCCTTTTATTATGGGGTTTACCCTGAGGTTTTGAAAATGGGTTGTGTTATCCCTATTTATAAATCAGGGTCCTTAACTGATGTTAATAACTATTGTCCCATATAATTCAGAATGCTTTAGCCGAGGTTATTGAAAAGATATTGTAAACTAATATCAACAATTGTTTAACCAGATTCATATCTTGCGATCAACATGGATTTATGGCTAGTCGTAATACTGTTACAAATTGGTAACTCTTGAACAGGATATATTGTTGGCCTTTAAGCATCATCATCAGATGGATGTTATTTACTTACCTTAAAAAGGTATTTGATAAAGTCGATCATGTTCTTCTACTGAGTAAGTTGAAACTTTGTGGCCTTATTGGTTTCTTACTTGCTTGGTTCAAATTATCTTGAGCAGCCTCAATTGGCAGTAAGATTTTTATCTTCAAATTCCTCTTCATTTATTGCTTGCTCAGGTGTCCATCAGGGCTCAGATCTTGGTCCAATTTTATTTAATCTATTTATTAATGATTTAGTTAATTTGGTTGGTGTATGCCTGTTGCTTTTTGCAGATGATCCAAAACTCTATTTTCCAATTTCCTCTTTACAGGACTGTGAATTGTTGTGAAACAATTTGCATATAGTTTATAATTGGTGTAACTTGAATCGAATGATCTTAAATCCTAAGAAATGTAAATGTATGTCTTATTATAAATCTCACACTTATATTAAGTTTGATTATTGTAAACTTGAAAACAAATTATATCATTGTGATTGGGTTTTGGATCTCGGTATTTATTTTACCAATTAATTGAGTTTTGACGTTCACATTAGTTGTATTACGAGCAAAGCAAATAAAATTCTTGGCTTGTAACTATGTTCTTTTAAATTTTTTGGTCGGCCTTGTACGCTTATTCTTCTTTATTCTACATATGTTAGACCGTGACCACCGAGAGAGAAGGCCTCTGCGATAAAACGTAATACATTGTTACATCATCATAGATAGTGCATTGTTATTTGTATTTCAACCAATAATAAGCCCTGAATTAGCACTATGATGATGTAACAATGTATTAAATTTCAATGCGGAGGCCTTCTCTCTCGGTGGTCACGGTTAGACCAATTCTTGAATATGCCTCTATTGTTTGGAACCCTTATCATCAGGGTTTAATTATTGAATTGCAAGCAGTTTAGAATCGATTTATACGTTTTTAAACTATCATTTTGGTTTTGGTTTACCTAGAATGCCTTCTATTCCTTTACATCAGAGAAGAATGGTGCATGATGGCATTTTTCTTTTTAAATTGGTGAATGATTTAATCGATTCTCCCATTTCACTGAGTCATATTAATTTTAGGAGTCCCAGTGTTACACGTAGTACCGATATATTTCTTATTCCTTGTTGTACTACGAATTACGAGCATAACTCTACCATTATCCGTATTCAATAGTTGGGTAATTGCATATCTAAAATAGTGAATTTTTTAATTGTAATTTTTCTGATATAAGGAATTTTCTTTTATCTTTTGATGGTATTTTTAAATATTCTGTGTTTTATTTAATAGATTCAATATTTCATTCTTTTTCAATAATTTTTTTTTTGATATTATTTTTGTGACGTAATTATTATATTTTGTTTTTCTTTTTTCCCTTTTTACTTGTATATATGGGATTTCTTGTTGGAGTGTAGTAAATAAACAAAAATAAATATAAAAGGCAGTCTCTCAGTGGTTAACTATGTGATGCAAGGGCAAAGTCTCAGACAATTATTGGTTTCACAAATGCGTTTGGCTGGAGGCAGCCTACTTTAGGACTTATGTATGAGAGTCCAACAAGGTCATGGGTAAGGTAAAATAAGCATAAAACAGTTCTAAAACTCCATTCAGCTCATAAACATCCAAAAGTACAGGGCACATTCAAAATGTTCCTTCTTAAGCACAGCAATCAACCAACGTGTCATTCAAAGAGACAAAAAAAGGGACTAAACATTCGACCACTGCACTCCGTGTTTGTCTCAAGACTTTATTAAATAGCTTGCATTATTCATAAGGACAGCACCGAATGTGTAAATTGTGAATAGGAAATTTTTACCACACTCCCTACATTTGGTCAACAGGAGCATACCCACGTAATTGGTTATCAAACATCAACAGTTATTAGAGGCTCTGGTCCACTCAAATTCAGTATCTCTGGATTAGCAGACTATTATGTGGATTTAACTCAAACGGCCCTGAGTTTGACTGTGAAAATTGTTAGAAAGCTTCTGGACCTAATGCCAGATACTGATAGAACTGGACCAGTAAATCTATTCTTACACTCTTTTTTCTCGCAAGTTGATTGTTACCTGGGTGACACGTTAATTAGTCATAGCAACAACTTATACCCTTACAGAACCTATCTGGAAACTCTTTGGAATTACGGTAGTCAAGCCATGGCAACGCATTTTACAACTGCAGGGTTTGCTAAAGAGACAGCAGAGAAATTAGAGAGCATAAGTGATGGGAACGAAGGTTTTAAGCAACAAAAAAACTTGCCCTAGGGAACACTTATCAACTCTTTGGGGCAATTCATGTCGACATTTTTCTTCAAAATCGTTTATTACTGAATTCACTGGATCTTCATATAAGAATATACCGCAGTAAAACACGTTTCACACCCATGTCAGCAGCTGAAAATCCAAATTATAGAGTGGTGATTGAACGCGCGACTTTGAATGTTGAACGAGTAAAAGTGAATGCTATGTCTTTAATTGCCAAAACACTTCAGAGTATTACTGCATTTTACCCTCTCAGTCATGTGGAAATGAGAAATGTGAACGTAACAGTAGGTGCGAGAAATCATGACGTGCAGAATCTCATCAAGGGGCAGATATCTGCCAAGTTGATTTTCATCTTTGATGACAATGAAGCACAAAACGGTTCATTTAAAGCAAACCCATTCTATTTCTGACACTTCAAACTATCTTATTTCTCTCTGATACTTGATATGCAGATGAACACGATCCCTCAACATCCTTTCACCCGTGATTTCACGAATGGTTCATACCTCCGAGAATTCGGTCATACTCTAAAAGCTCTAGGATTGTGGCAACAAGATCGCGGCTCAGGAATTTCACAAAGCAACTACACTGCAACAAATTGCATACGATCTAACGGCATATAAATACAAATATTCATGGAACCCTACGACTTAATTAAAAATGGTACGCTTAGCATCTAGGGTCAATTTGCACTGCTGTTGATGACATCTGTTAACCTGATTGTATATTGTCCATTTCAAAATCTCTTAGAAATTAATAAAGACCAAGCAGTTAGTTTTGATTTTACGAATTAATACCAAAATTCAATGAACATCGTACAGTTGTGGAATGCCCTCAAATGTGATGCGTACACATCTTCACTGACAATAGGTGTCTTTCCAGCTAATTTGATCCTACAGCTCAATTTCTCTTTGCTCATTGTACACAATGATAAGTCCAGTAAACCAGGGAATCACTGGTTGGCCTTCTTTATACCCACAGAAAAACAGGCATTTGTCATCGATTCTTTCAGAAATTTTCCACCTACACTATACCATTCATGCTTAGAAACGCTGACAAATGGATGTTCAACAATCAAATGGTTCAAAATCCACTAGTAACAACCTGTAGTCATCACTGTCTACATTTTCTGAAATTATCAGCTCGTGGTTTTTTAATGGATGCCATCATGAAGAAGACGTACACAGATAACTTGGAATGGGACGAGCAGCTTGCGAGATGTGAATATCTCGTTGAGGAACTGAACAGTAAATTCAATGATGTTTGTTCTTGTAAATGGAATCAATTCTATGTACACTATTTAATGCTTTCACGAATTAAGAAATGTAAACTTTTGTATTGAATAAAAAATTTGAATTGAAGTGTTCAAAATTTTGCGTGCATATTTGTGTGTGTCTGTGTACGGCTGTGTGTATTTGTGTGTGTGTGTGTGTCTGTCTGTTGTAGCGTTCCCCGTGGGAGCACACTCCTTTTATGGTCAGTATCGACTGTTAAGTTTTTGAGGCATGCACGATAAGGGTTAATGTGCCCTCCCTTATGCATGAAAAGGTGCACGTGATGCATTCTGGCGTCGGGTTCCAAGAGTGACATTGTCTTACGCCTCCTTTCGAACAACACTTTATTGAAGATTATTCTTTTCCCGCGGGGCCGCTAGGCCTTTTCTTCTGACCAGGCACTTCATCTGCAATTGTCAAATTTATCCTTCGCTTTAGGAGGGTCGGTCTGTAACTCAGTTTGGGGTTACCTTCACCCTTTGGAGGTAGGAGGGACAGGAGAGGAAGGCTGGCAGTCCTTCAAGGACATGGCAGTTAAATTAACCCCTTTAAAAACTTCAGTTTGGTTCTTTGAACCGATTCTTCAGTCCCATTTGTAATAATGTGGAAACTGTTTAATGTTCTTTTTTCTTTTAGTACTTCTCTTAAGTTTTGCTAGGTGAATCGTTTTTCCCTGGCACTTTTCAGTGAAATTTAAGAAAACATTGCGGTTTTGGTAAGAATTTATTTTTTCCTACCGATTAATATATTTTAAAATTAATTTTATTATTTAGCAGCAAAATAATTGTTTTAAAAGGAACATTGGCCTGTGGTGAACTTCGTGGATTGTTGTCCTTGCTGAGGTAATGTGTTTTGCTATTTTGTGAGTTCTGTGCACAGTGCTTCAGTTTTTTTCAGTAGCTTTTGATTTTTGGTCTTCGTCCGGAGCAGTCAGTTTTGGATTGAATGCGGCATTGCATGGATCAAGAGGTAGTGGCCCGGATAATTCCTGGTGAGTTGATGGGGTTAGTGAGAAAGGCCCTGGCCTCGGCACGCTGTGAGGATGTTTGTTTTGACGGATGATGTCCAGCGATTGATTTGGAAAAGTATTGCTCCCTGTAGCTGGCATGCGACCCGAGTTGGCTTCACTGGAGAACTGTTTCGCCTTCATAATTGCTACTGTGCTGGAAAAGAAATGGAATTGCTTCTGTGGAAGGATTTGAACACTTTCTCGGGCTGAAGCCTCATTACGTATGCCCTCGGCGGTTAGGATTTCGTGTGCCTAAAGAGCCCCACACACTTACAGTTTATCTGCAGGCCGTTGCCTGTTTCGAAGAACTGTGAACTGAAATCTCATTACACCAAACACATACACATCAACCGCCTGCAGGCAGTGGTCTTTAGAGTCCATGATCTGTGCTGTTGCCACTCACTGGCAGTTCATAATCGTCAGTCCGGGGGACTACAGTTCAAGATTAGAACTGAAGAACTAAATCGCGAAGAGTGCCAGTTGTTCGGTTCAACCCGGAGCTCCCCGAATATAATTCAGATGCATTGGAGATGATCATTTGACAGATTTACAACATGGAATTAATAAAATGTTTCTGAAAATACAAAAAATAATCGTGAACAGTATAAAAATTACTTCGTTAATGAAGGTGTTTGGTAAGATAATTTTGTTGATAATTAGTTATAATTATTTATATTGTACATAAATACTGCTTCACTTGTCATTGTTACTATTATTATTATTATTATTATTATTATTATTATTATTATTATTGTTATTATCAGTCACAGTGTCTATTCAATGAAATAAAACGTGTGAAAAATGATTTTACACTTTCCTTTCCTTTCTCGAATTCTTAATGCATTAGTTTAAAAAATAAAAGCTTACTGTAATAATAAGAGTTCGTTACTGAAACTGTACTTCTTCCTGATCAGTACAAAATAATAAATTATAATACCACAGAGATGGCATGTATACATCATCAGCAGATGAACCAGATTTTGCTGCCATTGAAACGCACATCGCAAATTATTTTTTTTGTTTTACTGTTTCTACTGTAGTCGTTGGAATCGTTATTTTATAAAACTCCAATAATTTGTCATAGACCTTGGTTTTCATTTCTTTATTGGAATACGAGTCATCTTTTATCTTCCGTAGACAGGTATTTTTCTTATATAGTTCTAGAAAAGAACGCTGGCTTGTCATCCATCTCCAAAAAAATTTAAGCTTGCTTAAAAGTTTTTCGCCTGCCACCGGATGTATAAAAATAGACCTTTCAGGCACGGTCACTGCAGTCTAAGTGAAAGTGTGTGGTTGCTTTGGCCTTGAGACCTAAAACCGTGAGATCATGAATTCTGAACTGATCACACGTGAGATCCTCGTCTTCAGCCGCTCACACATCAACAGTTCCGTCCTGCCTGCAGTCTACGATCTTAAGATCGACTGTATGTGTGTGTTCAATCACTACCAACTGACAGATTAATATCTTCAGTTAAACTGTAAGTGTGTGGGGCGCTTAGAGGAGAAAATGAACTGAAGGACTATAGCATACTCAAGTGAATTTTTCCAATTGACGTTGGTTTATTCTTGCAATTCTTTAAATATCTTCAGTTTCGAACAATGTATTCTTTCTCTGCTTGACAAGGTTTCAGCGACAGCCCAACTGTGGAATTTTCCTGAGGCTTCTGAACGAATTGATGAAATCGATACGAATTGACGACAGTTTGTTCTCCAGGAATCGTCGCTACATTCACCAACGCAACTCTTGGAAGTCCCTCGAGCTCCAACCGCATGACTTAATGCTTAACACCACCCGATTTATTTGTGTTTGTTACTCATGTGTCTTTGTGTGTGGTTAGTGTTTTGTAGAAGTTTGTTAGTTTTGTTTTTCCCTTTTCTGTTTTTTTTCTTTCTTTTCTTAGTCATGTTCTTTCATCCTTTGTTTTCTTTAAAGATCAACGGACGTTTATCTTCTGCCATGCGTCTTTCAAGCCTAGCATCATCTTTGACTTCCTACCATTGAGGACTTTCAATTGGTTCATTGTCTCAACTGCAAATCTGGAACAGCTCTTTTTCTGCCACAATGGAAAGCCGTAAGGAACTTAGTGTTTAGTTTAATGCCCAAAGATGCTTATATTTTGTTGTTCGTTTTAATTGGAGGATTAATCAACCACTTTCAATTCTGCACGTTCATAGACTGTTGTTGATCATTCAATAATTTTATTGCAATTATTTATATTATCTTCAACTTTATGTATTTTCAGGTCACCTCCTCCTCAGCAAGGGACCGTTTGGAGGTGTTACGTTTCATTTCCTAACACATGAGGTGTTCTTTTTCATTTCCTACTTCTCGGCAGTATAGCCGTGTCGTGTAGACTCCATACACCGTACTTTTGAAAATCAATTCATTCCAATTGTAAATTTGGTCGAATAAAACTTTATTATACCTTATTCTTTCGGAATCACCTGCCTCACTCTTCTGTCTCTTCTTCTCTGCACTCTCTACTTCGCATGCCCCGTTTATCTAGCGTGAAAGAGGCATCTGAAGAGTTTTACCTTCAAGTTGTATATGTAAAAGGGAGGGGGTATTTGAGTAATAATTGTCGGGTATAACATATGGACTGGGATTATTGGGGATTGGTTCTACAAACTTCTTGGTCGTGCTCAATCGTTGTTTTGGGCACAACTCCGAAATTTGGACTTGCAACACATCTTAGTTAGAGATTGCCATTTGGTTACGGGATTTGATTTCAAAACGGAAATCCTCGTTCAAGCCTGGTTGCCTCACAGCTTTCCTGTGCGGTCGCCTGGAGTTTAAACTATTTTTAGGGTAAAGAGTAAATTGATTTTTTTTACTACCCTGAGTGTTAGCACGCTAGCAGTTGGATCGAAACCTCTACAGAGTGTGGGTGGACGTGTGTTTGTGTGTGTGTGTGTGTGTGTGTATTTATATCATTTTTGAGAAAATGAATTGATTTAAATTATTGGAAATAAAGACTAAAACCACATAGGTGAATTAAAGAATAATACATAGGATATATTACAATTACATAATTACAGTTTGTATTTATTATGAACAAAATTTTACTTATTACATTCTTGTTAACAAAATTTATTATTATTATTATTATTGCTTAATTTTTTTCTTATCGATATTATGAACTCTGTTGATGAAGATATTGGATTACTTATGTTTGCTGATGACATCAAGGTTTTCAATATTGTCTCTAACAAACAAGATTGTAGATACTTACAGAGTAATTTAGATAAATTAGTCTTATGGGTTAAAATGAATAAATAAAAAATTAATACTAATAAATCTATTTCAATTACGTTTTCACATAAAGTCATGCCAATTTATTATAACTATAAAATTAATAATATTGAATTAACAAAAGTAGATTAACTATCTGATCTCGGTGTTGTATTTGACGTTAAAATGAATTTTGATAACCATGTTAAAACAGTTACAGCTAAATTAAATAGATCAATAGGTATGATTATTAGGAAGGGGCAAAATCTCACAGAAATTAGGACTTATAGTAGACTTTACAATGCTTTTATTAGACCTTTGTTTTTATACAATTGCATTATTTGGTTTAAGGGAAAAGAAACACATATTCATTCAATACAGGTGTCAATAAATAAATTTAAAAGATATGTAGGTTGGAAATTCAAAATTAAATACCATGGAAAGTTATGAGGATAAATTCGGTCTACCATGAACTCTTAATACAAGATATGACTGCATTGTTTAAAATTTATAAAAATGGTTATAACTGTCCTAATTTCTTATCACAACTTAATTTTTTTGTTCCACCTCGACCTATTAGAATAAAAAAAACATTTATTACATATCGACTTACCACTGATTATCTCAGAGGTACATTTTTTAATAGAGCACAATCATTTTTTAATTATTATTGTAATGATATTGATCTAGGTGATTGTAATTTTAAATATTTTAAGAATTTTATTAGTAATACAATTGTTAATAGGAATTAATTTGTATCATATTATATTCGGTTTTTATTTTATAATGTTATAGTTTATGTGTTAAGTTTATTTTTATTTGTCTATTGTATTTATTATAACAACGTTTTGGTTTAGTTTGTTTTTGCTTGTGATTATATTATTTATTTTATTTGTAATTATTGCTCGTTTTGGGCTTATGCCTGTTGAGCAATATAGTAAGAATATATTGAAATAAATTGATTGATTGATTGATTGATTGATTATTATTATTATTATTATTATTATTATTATTATTATTATTATTATTTATATGTTGTTCATTAACCCCGTTCTTGGGCTTCGGCCTGTTTGGGGGACAACGCGGGGTTTTTCCCTCCAGTCGTTCTGCTGGTCGGACTTTTCCCTCCTGTTGTTACAATTATTAAATTATTATTATTAGTTTAATATTGCACAATAATCCATCGCAACGAGTAACGTAAGCTGCTTCTTTCTCCGCGTCTGCATTGGCGACGGTGTAGGCGTTGCCAAGTGTGTACTCGCACGCTGACCTGGCACTCCCATTCTGTAAGAACGGATTCGAAATCAATTCATCGGGTATTTTTAGCGTTTTTAACATATATCAGTTATTTTATATTTGCAAATTCATGCTGGCCTACTGGGGGTATCTTTTGAGGGGTGGTGCTCATCACATCATCGATTAGGGTATTAATGCGAGACCCAGTGAGTGACCGGCCATTGATCAAGAGAATTCCTCAAGTTGTCCAGCAAATAAGGTCTGGACATTTTTGAAGATGCCTCACAAGCCTGTTTAAGTTAAAAACTACGTTTAAGTTTAAGTTCTTAAGACCACTTGCATCACTTTATTCAGCTCGATCTTTATTGATTTCCAAGATATTTTGACATTGACAATATGCCATCTGGTTTAACAGATGTCATCAGCAGTTGTGAAAATTGAACCTTGATGCTAAGCATTCCATTTTAATTAAGTTTTAGTGTCCCGTGAAAATATTTTTATCGGTTGTTAGATTGTACGCAATTATCGTATACCCCAAGGTGTAGTCGCTTTGTGAAATTCCTGAGTCGCAATCTTGTTGCCACAATCTTAGAGCATTTAGAAGGGGCATTCGTGAAGTCAGGGGTAAAAGGATGTTGAGGTATTATCTATTATCGGCGTATCCGCTGTAAAAAGAATGGTTTTGCTTTAAATGACTGTTTTGTGCTTTGCTGTCAAAAAAGACGAAAATCAACTTGACAGGTATCTGCCCCATGAAGAGATTCTGCACAGTGTGATTTATCGCAACCATTGGTATGTTCATATTTCTCATTTCCACATGACTGAGAGGGTACAATTCATTAATACCCTGAAGTGGTTTGGCATGTGCAATTAAAGTCGTAGCATTCAATTTTACCTGTTAAACATTCAGAGTCACACATTCAAATACCACTCGATAGTTTGAATTTTCGGATGCTGACTCAAGTGTGAAAGGTGTTTTACTGAGATACATTCTTATATTCATTTTCTAGTGCGATCCACTGAAATCAGTAATAAAAGATTTTGACAAAAATGTCAATATGAAGTGCCCTAAAGTGTTCCCTACGGCAAGTTTTATCGTTGTTTAAAACCTTTGTTCTCATCACTTTGCTCTCTTATTTCCCTGCTGTGTGTTTAGCAAATACTGCAGTTGTAAACTGTGTTGCCTTGGCTTGACTGCCATAAAACAAAAAAGTTTCCGAATAGGCTCTGTGAGTCTATAAGTTCTTGCTATGACTAATTAACATGTCACCCAGGTAACATTCGACTTGTGAGTAAAGAGAGTGTAATAATAGATTTATTGATCCAGTTCCACCAGCATGATGTATTAGGTCCCGATCCTCTTTAACAGTTTTCACAGTGAAACTCAGGGTCGTTTGAATTAAATCCACATAATAGTATGCTAATCCAGGGATATTGAGTTCGAGCGGACTAGAGTCTCTAATAACGGTTGATGTTTGATAACCAATTACATGCCTATGCTCTTGTTGACCACACATAGGGTGTCACAAAGGATTGCGACATGTACGGGCTCCAATACTTCGAGCAGTCGGCGTCGTCTGCTCGGAAGTAATGTTGGATTATAAAGGCTCTCTAATGTTGGAGTTCGTAAGGCGCCATCTCTTGAGACGATCGAGCGTTTTCCTAATGAGGCTCCTGGCAGGAGCGCGCTAATAAGAAGGGAAAAACGGAAATGGTGTCGTCCGCGTAAGCGGAAGCGAAAGAGGAAGCTCGCGGCGCGAGGGATGAAATGTGAGGAGAGAGAGACGGGCTTTGGAACTGTAAGGTCGCCAAAAAGTAGGCTCCTAAGTTTTTGTTCTGTCGACAAGCCTTCCGCGTCGAAAGTTCGCCGACGTGACTTTCGCGCTCGCCAGGAAGGAGAAGAGCGAGGTGCGGCCGTCGAACACAGCAGCGACGGGACTTTGTGTTATGCGCTCAAATTTAATGTTACGGACAATTTGTTTCCTTCAGAAGGTGTAGGACTGTTTTCCACGAAGGGGAAAAGCTCTGTCGACGACGTGTGGGTTGACGTACGAGCTACTACGTGTTCCGTTATCGCCTGGGCTGGAAGAGAAACTTCGAGCGAGCGTCCCGCTCCGCCACCTTCGTTCTCGCCTTGTGAAACCGACCTCGTGCTGGAGAGCCGTTTGTGGGCCATCGTTCCGACGAGCCATTTGGTCCTTCTTCTAGATTTCGATGCAGCGAGCTGTCTCAAGGTGTTCCCCTGTACCGAGCTGAATTTCTTCGCCCAAGAGGATAGACTGTTACTAATCATCCCCTGGACGACTTCCGGCCTATTGCGGGAGAACCTCGGCACCTTCGCCCGTTACGACAGGTAAGCCAATTCATTACCTTATCTTTAATGAAAGGCTCCGTCGTAGTCTCTCTCTTCTCTAGTAATTTGCTGGCGCGTAATTTACATGTTAATTGCCATGTCTTTAGCCTATATCATAAATTCGAGGGTTCTATTAACTAATGATAGTATGGCATTTAAGGATATATGGCGCGTCATCTGTTAGATGTTAGCTTAGAGAATTTCTTTCACTATCGAGTTTGGAAAGAGATATAGTTTAAGCACGTGCGCGTTTTCTGAGTTCCCGGGTTTTTCTAATTAAGTTATTTTTCTTTATTTTCATGTGTCAGTTTTCCCGTGGAGTCGCTCAGGGAGGCAAACGCTAGGATTGTCCGCTCTCCTGTGTAAGCGGTACTCTTATCAACGACAAAAGCCATTCGAGGGTCACCAGTGGGTCAACTCGAAAACGGAAACCAAGTTTTATTCCTATTAATTTTCTTGTCACTCCAAAGTTCATTGTGTAAGGAAAAATATTCCCATCAAGCTAGTCGCTTGTCTTTGTAAGTTCGTCTTACTGCGAACCAGTTAATTCTTTGTTAGACTTCGGCCACGTTATCGCTTTGTAAATCAGAGCGTAATTTTGATGTTTAAGAAAGGCTGTCCTGTTACAGCTTTGCCAACGGGAGCTTCCATTTTTAATGGTTCCCTCCCATCGACTCTCCTCGTGTTAGCGGAGGTCCTTGGAACGTATACTTTTATGTATTTAAGGTTTATTTATTGACATTTAAATAAAGTTAATGTTCTTGTTATCTAAGTATATGCTCTGTGTCTTGTATCTCTTACAAATCTTCCACTGCGTAATCTTTGCTGTACGTGATATAGGGTGTATGGTAAAAAATTTTATATTCACAAATTACACATTCAATGCTGTCCTTATGAATAATGCAAGCCATTTTTTAAAGTCTTTAGATGAATACAGTGTGCAGTGGTTGAATGTTTAGTCACTTTTTTCTTCTCTTTGGATGACAGGTTAGTTGATTGTTTTGCTTAAGCAGGAATGTTTTGAATGCATCCTATACTTTTGCATCACATCGTTAGGCATGTAGAGGCTGCCTTTTAGTGCATGTTTTCTGGGAATTTTACCCATTCTTTTGAATAATGGAGTTGCCCTATGAAACAAATTTGTAAATATGAAACCGAGACCGCTGCAGGTCTGAAACGGCATACCTCTAAACATCCATTCTGATTTAGATAAAGCTTTAAAAGCACATATCCATCTGCTGTGTATAGGACATGCTTCTTGAATTAAACGAGAAAACAAATGATGCCGATGATTCCAATATTGCTGATGATGCTGATATAAATCAGGAAGTCTGTTCCCTATAAAGTTTTCTTGCGGAAATGCAGTTTTCGCGACGGTCTTTTCTCATAAGAATAAGAGCAAAGCAAAACCCCGTGATCTGAATGAACAGCAATTTCAATCGTGTATATGAAGTTTGTACTTAAGGGAAAGTAGTCAGGGGAGTCAAAAGTCTGATAAATCACTTATCGCCTGGCATGTGAAACTGGAATGATCCGCAGGAGCAGTGCAAATGTGTTTCCTACAACTTGGGGTTGAGTGATGCTAAATACAGATAATAACCATCCGTACCTCGCGTGAGGTTGATTGGGGTCTTACCCTAGCCGATAATGAGCTCTGAATTGGAAAGTTTGGGTTTTAAAACCCAATCTGTAACACAAGTCTTCGCTAAAGCAAATGTACCAACATTTGAAATGAAAACATTTGTTAGGCTTGAGATTGAACTGGTAAGCAGCCTGTTCTTTTGGGGGAATCAATATAAGGAGTGCATCAATAACATCTATATAATTATATAATTATCATAATACCCTTCGGGAATTTTTAGGATACAATATTCTGGAGTGTCGGATGGATTGAATATAACACAACTGATTAACCCATTGTTTATGACGTTTAAGGGAATGGCAAGAGGTGTTTTCAATTTCTTGTTCAGAAACCTATCAGGTATAAAACCTATGTTAACAGTGGCTGGGAATTTGATGAAGTATTCTGGGAAGCCTGTAAACTGGAAAATCATTAACCAACTTTGTCTCGATAACTACAGCTCTAAAGACATCTTTTAGAAAATCATTAGTGGCAACCTGGCTTTGCAATTTGGAACTTCTAAAGTCAACAATCTTTTGGTACACAGGAACCATCTTGGCATACCTTAAAGTAACAGGAAAACCAGACATCCACTTAAATGGATAGCTGTAATCTAGATTTAGAGAAAAACGTTCCTCATAGAATGTATTCAGTGAAACATTAAACACATTGCAGAATTCAGGCTTGTTAAATCGAATCCCGACTTTCAGAGGAAAACACATAGTGATGTTTTGGTCTAAATAAATGTTATGGTAAAACAGGATATCTTTCAAATAAGGTTGTAAGACCAGTTCGACTTCAAGTACAAAAGACTGGATGTTGGAATTTTTACTGGTGGAATGAGGTTGAATTCGATGTGTTCCTCCATGTGATTGTCCTTAAAACCGATTTCAAAAGTATTGTTTGGAAATGAGCCATCCGTAATATTCTTGAAAAGGGCAGGCAACTGTGTTCCGATTAAAGCTACCTCCCATCGTTTTTGGAAATGTAGTGCTTGTGGTAACTGTGTAATAAAATGAGCCATTGTGTTGGTCTGTATTTTGTCATCTGTCACAATATGTGAGGATAGTGAGACATAGAAGTCCGTGTCTTCATACATGATGATGATGATGATGAAGATGATTGAAGCTGAACCATAACACAACTTCTCAAATGTTTAAGAGTTCCTTCTCTCGAACCCAGCTGTTGATGCTGTCTGGGTAAACTTGCCATTTCACAAAAGCTTTACGAATGCCATGCCTCATGCACCAACGAATAATCCACTCAATGTTAAACACTTCGGGCTTTTTCACCTTTTGTAACTCTTATTCGTAGAATACACTTGCGATCTCCTTACCATCATAATCTGTAATTTTATGCACAAAAGGTTTCTTATAAATACCTCCTCGGTTCAGTTAGTTCTCGGTTAAGTTAGGTAGATAACCCTTATAGAATATGTTTTTCACTTTTTAAATACGTACGTAATCTCCGATTTGCAGCATTAGGGTTGTTTGTGGCGCTGATGTATAAAAGTTGTACACTTTCAGTCATAGAGCTGGGACATTTCGATGCGTTGCCAGTGACCTGTGGATATGGTTGAAGATTAGCACCAGATTGGGTAGGACATCGATGTACCTGTGTTTGTTGGTAAATGCAAAAATCTTAAACATCTGCGTTCTCATGTGCGGTAAATCTTTCCACCATTGCAGCTTTTAAATTAGATTCTGCGGTAAAGAAATGAATGTTGAATTATTTAGAAGAGTCTTGAACATATTTATTTAAAAACTCCTTTTATTTATCACTGTTCACATTTAGAGGAACATTGCCATCTGTGAATATTTTTAAAGGCATTCTGAAGTTTGAGATACGACTCGTTTTTTGGGAAAGACCCATACACAGCTGGAGAAAACATCAATGCAAGTAATTAAAATTTTTATCCGTTGTTCTGCTTTGACAGGCTGGTTAGGTCGACCAAGTGAACTTGAAATTGTTCGAATTGTGTGAATACATGCATGCAATTACGAGGGTAATAATGTCGAAGTGGGTTATATAGTGTATAAGCCCTTACATCAGGTAGCCATTCTCGTGTCTCTTTTACAGAATGATATGTTTGTGTTGCTAAACATTTAACACCACCAAATCCTGCTGGATTAGCTGGGTTAAAAAATGCTTCATCCATAGCGAGAAGGCAAGTAAAAACATTTGCAACAAATAGGTAAATTTAAATGGGTTGTCAATATGTTCAAAGAAGGACAAGGAGCAAACATAACAGAAAATTAAGTAATGAGAAACAAATTTGTCCTACCGTAGAAATAACAAAACATTTTTAACACTAGGCAGGAAATCCAGGAAAAAACCTGCACTGTTTTTCCATAGATGCCAAATAGTTCAGTGTAAAAAGGTGCACTGGTGAAAAAATCGTAAATGGCAGGTAAGAAAAATGCCAATCATAGGGCTGTGTGGAAACAAAAGTGAGTCGCATGCAACTTTAATGACTTAGAAAAAAGTAAAAAAAAAAAGCGTGAAAAAGAAAAAAAAAACGTGTATGGGACATCAAATGGTGTAAACTATGCACTAAAAATGAAAATTGCATGAAAAGATTTAAGGGGCCAAGCAACTGGAATTTGATTCAGGTATATTTGCAAACACATTTTAAACAAAGAGCAAGCATATTACCTCCGGACCATTCAGGCACACCACCAAATCTCAGCAAAAAGTTGAAGTCATGCTTTCAAACTCCAGTGACACCAAATTGAAACACAATAGATTTAAATTTAGCGTTCTTTTTTTAATTAAAAGAAAGATGGAAAACAATCAGAAATTTGAATGCTGTTGAAGTTGTAACAGAGTTAAAGCATTGCAGGAGGCTTTATTCAAAGAAAAGGTCGCAAACGCAAAAGGGTGATGACAGCGCTGCAATTGCAAAAAAAGATGCTGAGGGAAGCGCCGTAATCTTCAATTGCTGCTTGTAGATCTCGAAAATTCATCATCAAAACTGTCTCAAACACCTGGAAAACGAACATTTATCTGTGTAAGTAACGAACATTTATTCGTGTAAAAAATACAGGCGTCACTCGAGAAGCCTGAACATATCTAGAAAAATTTTGATAGAGATAAAGCACACTAATTGAAATTAACATAAGAATAGAAAGAGGCATGGTGGGGGAGGGTAAACAAAACCCCTATATGAACAAAAGTAAAATGTACTAGTAGTTGAATTTAATCACATACTAGCCCTTAGATTGGACACAAACAAACAAGATTGAGAGAGCCATGAAAGGGAGTAAAAGAAAGACAGAGAGAGAGAGAGAGAGAGAGAGAGAGAGAAGGCAGTCAATTGCTATTCATGAGGTGGGAATCAAAACAATGCATTTAAAAACTTGTCTCAGACTGGAAAGTTTGTCCAAATTAGTAAAGAGAACCATGAATATCTCTCCAGCATTAGAGGCACTCAATTAGAGAAATGTAAATGAAATAAAACAAATTTCAAACAGAATACCTTGAAAACAAGGTAAGAAAGCTTGTGAATTCAGTCATCTGTCAAACACCCAGTCAAATGAGACAATGCAAAAACGTTTTTGAAAATCATTTGAAAATTAAAATACAAACACCTTAGAAAATGATCACTTTATTAGTATAATTGGTGAAGAGTATTGAAAAAAATTTGATGGACCTACGACCCATAGGTAATTGGTAATTAAGAGGCTCCAATAAGTTTTTGCTAAAATTAATTTTATTATGAAAAAGAAGCACACTCTCTCTAAAAGGTCATGTGGTCAGAAACTGGTCTCTTGGTCAAA
Organism: Rhysida immarginata; assembly: GCA_023313115.1. Taxonomy (NCBI): domain Eukaryota; kingdom Metazoa; phylum Arthropoda; class Chilopoda; order Scolopendromorpha; family Scolopendridae; genus Rhysida; species Rhysida immarginata. The sequence continues at coordinate 373,232 of JAHWFO010054259.1, forward strand.
ACATGGGTCACGTGACGTCTTTTAGCTGTGGGGAGGGGGGTTTAATCACGTGATTGGAATGGTTGAATCTGATTGGTGGAAATGAAGGTCATTTGGCGTTAAAGTTGGATTCTCACTGCTCTTCTTCCACATTGGTCTTCATGGCAACAATATTTCCCTGGCATTGACGTGGAAATACAGGATACATTCACAAAGCTTCAAGACTGGTCTCAGAATAAAATATTTATTGAACGTTTTTGTACAGCAAACTAAAGGTCTTCGAAATATGAGCCATGGACATCAACACAATGCTGCCAGCGTTTTTCCATTGTGTTCATAGGCACCTGGAACTCTTCGTACGAAATGCTCTCAAGGGACCTCGTCGAAGCTGCCTGGACCGCTAGAATCCTACCGATTCACTTTCGTTTCACGTCTCTCTTAATTCAGGGGAACAGAAAGAAGTCGGTTAGGGCTGTAGGGTGGCAAGGGTAGTGTTGCTGCACTGAACTCGGCCAAAACTTCGTCGACAGTGAGCAACTTGTGACAGGGCACATTGCTATGGTGAAAAACCCTATTGTCTTTGATCTCCTGGCAGATGCGGAGTACTTGATCCTTCAAATGCTGAAGCACAGCTGCATTTTCGACTCTGAGTTTTCACTGACATGCACTAACGTCACTAGCAAATTGCTCACTCCAGGATCTCGGAAGTGACTGCCGCTGATGCTGTTGGTTAACTGCCCCCCCCCCCCACTACTTCACCCTGTCGGGGGAACGGGTCTGTGCGCCCTTCCCTACTCAGGAAAAAATCAGTCTTGAAACATTGTGAACACCCACTATAACGATAACTTCTACTAAACAGCTTACTTCTTGCATGGCATTGGATGTACATTCTTGCATGGCATGCATTTGTAGAAGCCTGCTCTCCAATCCCAACAATCTGAACTGGGTATTTCACACCCTGATAATGTGTTATTGCAATTGCACACTGCTTTTGATATGCTCATTTTATGCTCATTGTTAATAATTTTTGGAAACGAACATTCATTCATCGCATCACCACCACCTTGGTTACCAAAACAGATTATAGTCAAAACATTTCAGGGGTTCTTTTAGGAAATGTTCGAATCTGTTGTGCTACCTGAAGTCAGCTTGGTGATATCCCCGGCATTGCTCTACTCTTCTTTGATTAAAATTTGCAATATCTGAATGTGATTATACAGTAAAAATGAACACATGAAATCGCGTAGAATAATATTCGTAAAATTCATAATAAAAATTCGAAAAAAAATTTGAGGTTATATACTGCTTGGTATCAGTTGTTGCCTCGATGTATTGATGGAAAACTTGGCCATTGATCACTTTGTTTAGTCGTAGTTTCTTCTGTTGATACGCTTGCATCATCAAGGGCAATCTGGTAACTTCAATGACTACTTGATCACTAACCACTTGCTCAGTTTCTCAATAGTCTGCTAACTCTCTCATTATCTCCAGTTACTGCTCATTTTTAAAGATTTTCAAGAAAATGTTAAGTTTTAAGAGTTATCATTTCCAAGAAAAGGCCAAATGACAGGCATTGCTACAAATTGAAATTTATTCACTTAAGCACAAACTTTGCCTTGCATTGTTTGTCATATATACACTGAGTGAGCATATTATTATGAGTCAGTATCTCATTGGGGCACCTTTTGCCTTTAATACTGCGGCATTGATTCCACGAGATGTTGGAAGGTGGTGGGAGGAATCTGACACTATGCCTGATGGATAGCACTGTCTAGTTGTGCTAGATTGGACGGAGGTGGATCTAGATGTCTGATGGTTCGTTCGACTTCATCCCACAAATGCTCAATTGGAGTGAGATCTGGGAATTGTGGGGGCCACCGACGTAAGGTAAAGTCCCCCTCATGTTCCTGGATCCACTCCTGCACAATACGAGCTCTGTGGCATGGCGCATTGTCTTGCTGGAAGTAGCCATCTCCATTGGGGTACACCATCAACATGACAGGGTGGACTTGATCGTCAACGATACGGAGGTATGCTGTGCCATGCAGACGTTGTTTAACATGTATTAACGGACCAAACGTATGCCAGGAAAACATTCCCCAGACCATATCACTGCCCGCACCGGTCTGTAGGGTTGTATACTCATGCATGCGGGATCCATGCTTTCGTGCTGTTTCCTCAAGATTCTCACGCGATCGCCTGCATGATGTAACTGGAATCGTGACACGTCAGACCACATGATTTGTTTTCACTGCTCGATAGTCCAGTCCTTGTGCTCCTGAGCGAACTGGAGTCGTTTCCGCTTGTTGGCTGCAGACAGCAAAGGTGTGCGGACAGGTCTTCGGCTTCCGTATCCCATGCGATACAGTGCGTTCAGAGACCGTTTTGGAGGACCCCTGATTAAGGTCAGCAGTGATTTGATGCACAGTTGCCCTTCTGTTATCCTTTAGCAGTCGTGACAGTCTCCGTTCTGTCAGATCATCAACCATCTGCGGGCGGCCCAACGCAAACGTTCAGACCCCGTCTTCCGGCTAACCGTCCAGTCTCTAAATACTTTAACGAAGGCTGCTGTTGAGCATCCCACGAATGCTGCTGTTTCGCTGATACTCGCTCCCTAGCTCCGAGCACCTACGATCAGCCCGCATTCGAAGGCTGTTAAATCGCGTCGTTTACCCATAGTTGAAGAATGGAACACGTCTACTATTGTCGACGACTCTCAGCTTCCCTTTTTATATTTTTCCGGCCTGCTAGCAACATTGTGGCGACGTTCGTGCGCGCATTTGCATAAACATGTCAGGTAGTTATGCTCACTCAGTGTATATATAGGTGATCCGTGCAGAGTGTTTTTGAATTGCATGTTGATAATATTGTTGATAACCATTGTGGCACAGAATTTGCCTTGCATTGTTGTTCCTGAAATATTTCTAATTAATATGCCCTCATCATTATGAACACCGACGGAACCATCATTCTTAATGATCCTACTTATATTGCACACTCTACTGGATAACACAGTATCCCCAGACTTTATTTAACCTGTTGTCGTCCTCTTTCGGATTAAAATAATATCCATCTTCACCACCGGAGACCATCACTGCTTATGTTAGACCCAACTTTCTTTTAAAGTTTCCCTTACCCTTGACATTGAAGCTCCCATTGTTTAGATGTTTCCGATGCCCGGATAGCTTTTTATCTTTTAGTTGCACAGTTTCTCTGATCAATACACGTTGTTTCTTTTTCCTTTCCAAACACAAATTTTAGTCATTCTTTTGGACGTTTGTTAGGGAGCTCAAGAGAGATACGTGCCTTAACCTCCTTGATAGATATGCCTTATTTATGTCCTGTCATTGCATCATCATGTTATGCTCATTGTTAATAATTTTTGGAAACGAATATTCAATCATCAGATCATCACACAACTTAGTTTCCAAAACGTTCACACTCACACAGATATAATCAAAATATTTAGATATGCTCTACTACCAAATAAGCTAGGTAATATCCCCGGCATAACTCTTTTTATTTTCATTAAATTTGCAATATCTGAATGTGAATATAAAGGAAAAATAAAAAACATGAAAACGCTAAGAATTATGGAGCAGCCCTATGGAGGAGCTCCAGCGTTCGCGATATTCCGCGATCAGCCACATGTCCTCCTTGGTAATACCCATTCGACTCGAACCCAGATTCTCCATGTAGTCTAGCCACCTGGTTCTAAGCCTACCCCTTGGTCTATTACCCACTGGCTTTGAAAATAACAACTGCCTAGGAAGACCAGTTTGTGGCATCCATATCGCATGGCCATAACAGCGCAACTGAGATCTCTCAATGCAAAGAAATAGTGGCTCAACGCTTAAAGACTCCCTTATTGTATTACTGTGCACTCAATCTAGCAGAGTAAAACATGCCACACCTCTCAGAAATCTCATTGCGGCCGCTTGTACCCGCGATCGCACTCTTTCGGCCATTACCCAAGCCTCATGACCATAGGTGAGAAAAGGGACAAAGATAGATTTGAAGACGGAGAGCTTGGCTTTGTTACCCAGCTTCGTTACCACGGATCGCCACAGTTCACGTCTGACACAGCTTGCTGCACCGATCCGAGCATCCAATTATTTTTCCTGCTGCCCATCACTCGTGAATACTGCCCAAGATACTTGAATTTCTCTACCTGTCTCAATGGGGCTCCCCTGACATGGAGAGCGCCCGAGCAGGCTGTATTGAAAGGACCATAACCTAAGTCTTAGCCACACTGATCTTCGTCGCAGCTTCTTCATATTTGGCTGCAAACTGGTCTAGTGCATGCTGCCTTCAGAAGACTCAAGAAGGACAAGGTCGTCAGCAAAGAGCAACTTCTCCACCAAGCAGTCACCCACACAAACATGCTCATCGCCTCTGTTGTCCCTGTCTATCCAGTCCATAAAGATAATGAACAAGAGGGGCAACAGTATGCACCCTTGGCGGATGCACCCACGGTCAATGGTCTTTCGCAAATTAACGACAAAATGAAATATCGGAAAAAATTATAAATGGTGCCAATGCATGGGCCCCTCCAAACATGGCACAGCTAACCAAAATTATAACTTGATCAAGTAATCTTACTTTATGATAATTATAGTAAATCAAAATTATACAAAAAAGTATAACAAGGGCAAATGTCCGAGAAAGTAAAACAAGGGCAAATGTCCACAATTGAAACCAAGAATAAAGAGGTATATGGATAATCGTAATTAAGTAAAAAGAAGGGCTCTTTTACCACAACAAAATTAATAAAGAATATAACAAAAACAAAAATAACGGGAAAATACAACCTGGAAGCGCTTTTCGAGAGCAAAGCTCTCATCATTCGGCAGGAACCAAGGAGAACACGTCGAAAACCCAAAGTGAACTGATTAGAAACTGAAGAAAGCGGGAGAAATACAAGGCAGACCAATAATAGAAAAGAAATAAAAATAATATTATGGGTTGGCTAATTGAGACCACCACTGAATTAGAGGGGAATCACCAATAGGGCCTAAGTCGGAGGTTAACAAGAAATTAAGCCTCCCGAGGAAGGTATAGGAAAATAGCGGAAGCCCTGAGTTCATCTATTTTTTATTCCTTCATCTGCGCTTTTTAACCCCCCATTTTTTAAAATCAAAAATTGATTTTCTCAAACCTTGTATTTAGAAAATATAAAAGAACCCTATCTTCTTTCCTTCCTCATCATTTTCGCTCGAATGATATACAGTGGTGGCCAAAAATTTAGCTTGTTTCTTATCAAAATTTCTTAACCAGTTACAAAAAAATTTACACCAATAAAAGAATTAAGTGTGAAATGATCCAACAAATAACCATGCATGTTGAATTCAAAGTTGAAACAATGAGATAATTTTTTTTAATCCTTTAGGGACTTTCCTATGAACAAAAATTTAGCACCATATACAGAATGAATAAATATGAGATAAATCATAGAATCAGTAGTTGGTTGGGTAACCAAAGTTTTTAATAACGGTTACACATCGTCTGTGCATGTATTCCACTAGACTTTTACACCGATCTTCTGGAATGTTGTTCCATGCTTCTTTGATGGTGTCGAGTAGTGTAAGAATACTATTGAGTTTTTTTCTTTAACAGCCCTTTTGATATAAATCCATAGCATTTCTGTGGGGTTCAAATCTGCTGACTGAGTGGCCATTCCATAACTTTAATATGATTTGTCTGTAACCATTTCTTGACAAGTCTGCTGGTATATTTCGAGTCGTTATCATGCTGGAATGACCATGTAAGGGGCAGATTATCATCGGCATAAGGAAGCATAATGTCCTCAAGAATGGATTTGTAAACAAATCAATCCATGATGCGATTTGTATGATAGATTGGGCCTACGCCATGCCAGGTACCCCACATCATCACATTTTCCCCTCCGTATTTCACGGTTGGCTGTAAATACTGTGGCTTGTATGTTTCATGTTTATTACGTCTGATGTACTTTCTGCCATCACATGCAAAGAGACGACCTTTGTCTCATCCGACCGCAGCAGGTTTTTCCACTGTTATGTTGTCTAGTTAAGATGGGCACGAGCAAAAGCTAACCTACCTTTTCTGTTCTTTAATGACACAAGAGGTTTCTTTCGTGCCACTTGTCCGAACAAACTAAATTGGTTTAATCATCGACGAATAGTACGAGAACTAATGCTTACATGATTAGAGCAGAAAATTAACCTTGAATCGTTGTTGAAGTTAAGGATCTGTTTTTGTGGACAGACCATGAATGATACGGTCGTTGTGCGCGGTTAGTTTTTTTAGATCTTCCTGGTCTTGAACGATCTCTGACAGAATCAGTGTTGTTGTCCGCTGAATTGTACGTATACAACGTGATTTGCTGCAGTTAACAATTTTGGCAATGGCATCAAATGTTAGTCCTTCATTGCATAACCGTCTACTTTGTTCACAGAGACCTAGCGATATGTTTTGTCGTTTTCCCATAATTGCTGGTTAAAACATGTACAAGTGAAATTAAAAAAGTTGCTTATACAATGTGTATATTAAAATTAAAAAACAAACTCACAATGCAGAATCCACTTTTAAGTCGCAAACACGTTATGATTCTAAACATATGTCCAGCCAATTACTTAAATATTCTGAAACATGCTCCTCTTTTCATAGTGTATCCTCCAAAAAATAATTTTTTAAATACTTTGTTTCAGATAGTGTCATTTATTTGTAGAAGGGGCGGAACTAACTTTTGAGCCTTGATTTATCAAATATTGGAAATATTTTTTAGAGGCATTTGGTTGGAACTAAATTTTTGGCCACCACTATATGACACTCCATATGTTGCCATAGTTCTAAACACTAAATGATTGCCACCTCTATTACTCCGACCCTATTGGGACAATTTGGCCCAAACTTTATAGTAAGGTTGATCTTGCTCGGAGGAACCTGCATACCGAATTTCACTCCTTTATATGCATAAATACGTGTAGACCTTTTGGTCCCCTTTAATTTCCGCCCCCGAGGCTCCGACTCCAATGGGCCAAACAAAACTAAACTAAACAGTGAAGGTGCACATACCCATAGTAAGCTACATTCCGAATTTCAACCTTCTACTTCAAAAAATGCGGAAATTACGAAGGGGACGGACGGACAGACAGACGGACATCGTGAAAACAATAAGTAGCTCCATTCTTCCGCTACTTAATAATAATACCAGCGCTAATTTTTTCGATCGCGAATTGGCAATTTAAATAAAAGCCAAAAAATCGACATATGCTTTTTCGAGGTCCACAAAGCAAGCGTAGACCTCTTTTGCATACACCCAGGATTTCTCAAAGGTTTGCTTTAGAGCGAGATGTGGTCTGTCATGCTTCGGCCAGGTCGGAAACCACACTGCTCCCCCGACAGTTTGGAGTCGACTATTTCCCGACTTCTCTTCACCAGACACTTTCCCAGGAATGCTGAGCAAAGAGATGCCTCGATAGTTGTTGCATTCTTACTGATCTCCCTTTTTGAAGATAGGGATCACAATTCCTGTCTGCCATTGCTTAGGGGCTTGTCCAGATATCCAAGCAACCTGACACACTCGAGTCAGCCACCGGATACCATCCTCATTTAAGGCCTTTAACATCTCGGACCGGATTTCATCATCACCTGCAGCTTTGCCAGTCTTCAGGGACCTAATTGCCCATTTGACTTCTGCTTCAGTGATACTACCGTGACTATTCTTCGCTCCAAAGTGCACCTCATGTGCCTCAGTTGTTGCTGTCACCGGATTAAGAAGAGATGCGAAGTATTCCTTCCACCTATGCAACACGCTCTCCTCCGTTTTCAGAAGCCTCCCATCTGAACTCTTAATAGTTTGTGATAAAAGAGACTTCTTTTCAAGGAGGGGGCGCACGGTCTGCCAGAATACCTTGTTTGCCGAACCATAGTCTGCCTCCAATTTCTCCCCGAACTTCTCCCAGGCCTTGGCTTTAGCTGTTGATACAGTCTTAGCTGCTGCTTTTTGTGTCTCAGTGTAGAGCACTCGACTCGAAGTTGACTTATTTGACTTATTTGCTGTTAGCCAAAATTTCTAACAAACCAATCATCTATTTATTTTATTCCTTCATCTGCACTTTTTAACCCCCCATTTTTTAAATCAAAAATTGATTTTCTCGAACCTTGTATTTAGAAAATAAAAGAACCCTATCTTCTTTCTTTTTCATCATTTTCGATCGAATGATATATCACACCCTATATGTTGCCAATAATTTTTTTAATACCAAGTGATTGCCACGCAGTCTATCCACCAGATTTAAGGAACACCTCGACCACAGAAGATTCGGTAGATGCAGTCAATCAGCCATAGCCAAACATTCAATAGAGACGGGTCAAGATTTTTCCATCGACAACTTAAAACTGTTACAATCTATCAATAAAAAACATTTGCCAGATGCTTTTGAGAGCATGGCTATCCATAAATCCAAGAATAACACGTTATTAAACTCCGACTTAGACCCTATTGGTGATTCCCCTCTAATTCAGCGGTGGTATCAATTAGCCAACCAATAATATTGTTTTTATTTCTTTTCTATTATTGGTCTGCCTTGTATTTCTCCCGCTTTCTTCGGTTTCTAATCAGTTCACTTTGGGTTTTCCACGTGTTCTCCTTGGTTCCTGCCGAATGATGAGAGCTTTGCTCTCGAAAAGCGCTTCCAGGTTGTATTTTTCCGATATTTTTGTTTTTGTTATATTCTTTATTACTTTTGTTGTGGTAAAAGAGCCCTTCTTTATACTTAATCTTACTTTAGATGTACAGTTTCGATGATTCAAATATCTTCTATGGTGGCAGTGCATGTACAGGTTCGTTTCGGTCTGTTTTTCTGCAAGCCCAACAATCTGAATGGGGTTATCATTACTTGGTAATCTGTTGTTGCTCTCGATGTCTTGAAGCAAAACTTGACTGCTCATCACTTTTTGTGGTCTAGCAGACGCCGTTTCTTCTGTTGATGCGCTTGCATCATCGGAAGACCGCTTGAGAACTTCAATGACTACTTGATCATTCACGAATTGGTCAGTTTCTCAATAGCCTGGTAACTCTTTTATCTCCAGTCAATGCTCATTTTTAATGATTTTCAAGAAAATACTATGTTCTGAGAAGTTTCATCAAGATCGGAATAAAACTGTAGATTTGTATTAAATACAAACAAACCCACCCACAAGCATTCTTCTTTATAATCTAGCAGAGGCACCCGGCGTTGCCTGGGATAATTTCAGTTGTAGTTAAACAGGATAACCTCAAGAAGTTAAATAATACCTCAAAATTGGTATTCAGTAATTCTACAATTTTCTGCTGAAGGTTTTTCTTGTTGTTCAGATCTTCCCGACACTCGGATAACCTTTTGTCTTCTCTCACCGATAATCGTTCTTTCCTTCCGTGGCATTTCTTTAGATATACATTATCATGAAATCTTCGAACGATTATTAAAAAGGACAAAACTGTGCCTGTTGATTTGAAGAGTAGAGTTGATGCATGCTTTGTTATAGGTTATGTCGTAAAGTGTCAATCGAGACCAATAGTATTTTTATATACCCATCCCACTGGAAGAGGAAGGCGAACCTGCTGCCTCGTTTAAAAGTTTCTACACTGTTCATGGGAGGCACGTGTATCTCCTTGTATTCTCGAAAGAGTCTGCCTTATTTATATTGTACATTAAACTCATTTCGTGCTAATTATTAATAATTCATGAAAACAGATAAGGCAACACATTCATTTCATCATTTTTGAAAATACTGCTGCATTATCACCAAACGGGTTTCATGGCAACAATATTTCCCTGGTTTTCATGTGCACGTATATGGCAATAACAACCTCGATGAAATAGCAGTGGTTTCCAGTGGATGTACATGATCGTTACTGTCTGCGTGCTCTGAAATACCAGCAATCTGTTTGGAATCATTCACTACTTGGTTATCTGTTGTTGCAGTTGGATTGTGTTCTCGATGTCTCGAAGGAAAACAGCCATTCATAATTATGTGTGACTTAGCGGTCGCGGATTCTTCTATTCACATGCTCACTATTTGCTTAATACAGCATGGAGCTTAAGGACTGCTTTCTCTGTCGTCTTTCCACTCTTTCTCAATAGTCTGCTAACTCTCAATTATCGCCAGTTACTGACCATTATCTAGTACAGGCACCCGGCGTTGCCCGGCATAATTACATTTGTAAGTAAACAGAACAATCACAAGAACTTAAATTATAACAAAAAGACCCATAAAATTAATTTTAAATTGTAAAAATACAGGCAATTCCGCACCACAGCTCCTTGTCATTTTCTTTCATTATTATTATTGCTTTCAGAATCACATGAGCATTTGAAGTATCCGAGCAAACCTTGTAAATTCTCTTGTAAATTTTATAGGCACTTTATCCGTTATGGTTTTTCAGTAATAGAATGCTTCCTGAACTCTTAGTTTTTACTGATTATTTTTTTCCCTCACTATTAAGAGCTTATGTTCCTTAAGAGTTTTTTTTTAATGGTCAAAAGTTGCAATAGAAATTAATTATAAAATGCAATGTATTTATTTAATAACCATGATAGTAGTAATTTTATTTCAAGTTTCATTTCTCGAAATATTTTTATTACCGGGATTACCAATAATACCGGTAATGGTGATTTACATTTTCGTTATTTCCGGTAATAAGAAATATAGCTGATAAGTATGATGTTACTTCCTGGCCAGTTGCCTAGCGTTTCCAAACATTAGGTTTAACAATGTGATGTAAGGCCATTGAAAAGCATAGAGAAGTTAAAGGGCAACTGACATCAAAAATATTACTGATACTATAAACGTACCATTTTAAGTGAAATAATAATTCCGGGTAACTGGTTCTGTTAGTTTGGATCGGTTTGTTTTTTTTAATAAATAAAAGCTAAAATAGCGTGTTTTGTGCAACCATGAACACGCGATCTTCGCTCTTTTAACACCAGGGGCAGGTTCATGACGTCATTAGCGTCAAACACACAGCCCACTAGATAAGGTTCATTATCTAGTGGGCTGTGGTCAAACATCCGTTAGATCTCATACAGTCATAAAGGCAAGGGGTTGACTTCGCATGCATCTCACAATAATAAAATGATTATTATTATGTCCAGTTTTCATGTTCCCAGTGGCGCAATCGGTTAACGTGTTGGCGGCCTGATCTAAAGGTTCCTGGTTCGTATCCAAGCTATGGAATTTTCTTTCCTATTTTTCTTGCCATAATAAAATGGACGATCTTTCGGAAATAATTACTAACTTTGTAACATTTAATCTAAATCAAAATGAATATGATCTTCTTTGAACAAGACCAGAAGCAAATAGCCTGAAAAGAGGCATGAGTGATGAGAAAGAAGCATGCTTTTACGATAGCTAAGGAATCGTCCATCAATAACGATAGTAGTGATCATGAAACCGGTTCTGATCTTGATCCTGAAGTACAAAAATCCTGATTTATGGTAAATATTTAAAAGAATAATATACTATTTTGTACTTAAACTATGTCCTTCCCGTTTCAGAAGGTTTATGAGAAAACAAAGTCGAGACTGCATTCGCATTCTACAGTACTCTTCCTGGTGTAAAACCAATCGATTCTGCTATTGATGGATTTATGTTAAAGCAGTAATCTGCGAAATGCTTATGAAGAGCCTACTGTGAACCGACGAGTGATATTTTTCCGATTGATGTTCATCAACCACTGCTTCTTTAAAACAACATTTTTTGGAAATGAAAAAAAAAACTTATCTCCACCGACTGAAGAACTTTGGCAACCGTGCGCACAACAATAAACCATTGTAGTTAGTTAGTTTTTTGACTCAGCTTCAACGAAATCGCTAGATGAAAGGATGAAAGTTAAGATGAAAACCTATGAGCCTATCAGCGTGTTTGACAAATAAGACGTCACAGCATAGGCAGTGTCACAGAAATTGTTGTCGCCTGGTACAAACGATTCGCTTGTAGAAAAGTATAATTTAAAAAAAAAAATAAAAATTTTTTATAAAACCAAATTCAGATTTTGAATATATAGAGTCTACTTAACAATTTGCCAACTTAAAATTACAACTTTTTGATACTTTAAATTACAACTTTTGGTGTCAGTTGCCCTATAAACCTAAGTTTGGAATCGCTAGGCAACGGGCCAGGAACTGACGTCATCACTTACCAGCTCTATTTGGTAAAAATGACAACCCTAGTGTCAACACGCAATTCACAAACATACTACACGGACCAACAATATATATCTCATGACCAACAATGCAAGGAAAAATGTGTGCAACAATAGGTATCAACAATGGTATCAACACGCAACGCACCAACACTATGCAGGGATCAACAATATACATATCATGACCAACAATGCAAGGCAAAGTTTGTGCAATATAACTAAGGTTAAATTTGTAACAATGCATAGAATTCCTTTTATTCTGGCTTTTCTTAAAATTGAGAGTTCTTAGTACTTAACAATTTCTTGAAAATCTTTAAAAATGATCAGTACCCTAGAGATAATGGAGAGTTCGCAGACTATTTAGAAAAAGACAACAGAGGAAGGAGTCCTTTAGCAAATGGTAAGCATGTCAATAAAAGAATCGGCGACTGCTAGACTACACAAAGAGATGAATGGCAATTTTGCTTCACGACATCGAGAGTAGAGTGGGAATTGCAACAAAATCAAGGGGAACATCTCAAGTAAGATTACGTGACTAAGAAATTATTTAGAATAGCAATGGCATACATGGTTAAGTCTATCCATTGTGAGCATTTAAACAATTCTTTTTCGAATTTTCATTATGAATGTTTATTATATTAATTCTAAGCGTTTGCATGTGTTTATTTTTAAGATATTGCAAAATTTAATAAAAAAACCAACAGTTTGAGCCACGCTGAGGTTTTCACCTAGCTTATTTGGTAGCATAGATGATTCAAACATTTAAGAAAAATACATTTTGACTATATTCTGTGCGAATGTGAATATTTTGGAAACTGAGTTGCAATAATTCGGTGATTGAACGTTCGTTTCCAAGAATTTTTATTAATGAGCATAATTATGATGCAGTGACAGGACATAAATAAGGCAGTGCCTATTGAGGAGGCAAAGAAGTTACATGTGCCTCCCTTGAGCTCCCTATCCAACGTCCGGTCAACTGGAAAAAATTTATGTGTCTGAAAAGGAAAGAGAACGAACGCATATTGGTCAGGAAACATCTGTTGGAAACATATGACCAACGGGAGTTTCGAATAAAGCGTGAGGGTATACGATTTTCTACGTCAAGGGCAAGAAAAAGTTGGGTCCAAACTATCCAGTGATGTTCCTCGGTCGTGAAGATGGACACTGTTTTAACCTGAGACAAGTTAAGAAGAGTTTCAATAAAGTCCCGGTGCATCACCTGGAATTCCTTTTTTCGGATTTTTCGTAGAATGGATAGTCCCTTCGTTCTGTGTTGTATTTATTGCGTTTTTATTTGACCAATTTGGATTTACAATTTAGCCTTTTGAGACTGTTCTGTCTACATACAAGTGTAATTAACCCGGACAACGCTGGGTCCTCTGCTAGTATATAGGGTGTTTCATAATTGGTGTCCCGTCTTTAGGTCCAAATAACGACTCAAGGGGAACAGATTGGGGGAAAATAAATATTGATTATTTGGTTTTAGTGTCCCCTAATTCAGAATAAAAACATTTCACGTCCCTGGGGAGTTGTAGAGCATCATGTCAAATGTGGGCTTATTAAAAAACCCGGTGAAAAAATCTCATCCCCTGCCCTTCATCGAGTGGGTAAAGTGAAAGGTATGGCTAGCTAATGTAGACAAAAACAGAAAAACTCATTAGAAACCTTTCACTTTACCCACTCGATAAAGGGCAGTAGATGAGATTTTTTAACCGTTTTTTTTGCTAAACCCACATTTTACATGATGCCCTACAACTTTCTAAATAACACATGGGGTCTAACCCCTACCCCTACAAAATTAAAATTTTCAAAATTTACCCCTTCATGCCCAGGGACGCGATATGTTTTTATTCTCAATTAGGGGACATTAAAACTAAATAATCAATATTCATTTTCCCCCAATCTGTTCCCCTTGAGTCGTTATTTGGACCTAAAGACGGGACACCAATTAGGAAACACCCTGTATAGATATAGAGACTAGCAGAGGCACCCGGCGTTGTCTTGTATAATTACAGTCGTAGGTTAAACAGAACAACCTCAAGAATTTAAATTATAAATCCAAATTGGTTAAATAATAATTCAGCCAATACAAAACAGAGCGAAGGGATATCTATTAATTTTCAGTAATTCTACTATTTTCCTCTATAGAAGTAGGTGTTGTTAAAATGTTTCCGACGCCCAATACTCGTTCACTTTTTTGAGGGCATTTCGATAGATATGAATTATCATAATCCTTCGAACGATTATTATTATCGGACGAATATTAATATTGCTCCAATCAGCCCTAAGGGCACGTATGCCCTAAGCATAGCGTTAATGCTTTCATGTCCGCAGTGTTGTGATTGGTTAACGCGTCTGTACGTTGAGCAGAAGGTTCCTGGTTTGATTCCAGGCTGTAGAATTTTCTTTCCTATTTTTTATCGATTATTATAGATTTGAAGATTCGGGTTATACATTTTAAAATTTTTACGTTTCAACGCTTTCTTTTATTTTTCAGGGCAATTTTCCGAAAACAGATTATAAAAATATCAGAACATTCAAAAGAAAACAGCGAAAACAGTGTTCTGCAGTTTTTTCTAATGATCTGCATATGTGCATAAATGATAAATTCAGGGAGTAAATTAAACGCACATTTGGAGGAGAGAAAAGATTTTTTAAGCTTTATTTGGACTTTGTCAAACGGTTTTAGAATCAGAAAGTATATAAAATTGCCTTGGAATGATATGTAGAAACACTAGAAACCCTTTAAAAATGAAATATAAAAGTATTCCTCGGAAGCTATGCGATTGCAATCAGTGTTATAAATAATACAGTAAACAAACGAGAAAAAAAACCTGGGACAATAGATCTTGCTCAATATTAAAACCGAGGCGTTGGCTGTCGTTACTTCTTCCTTTAGAGCTTTCTAGATGAAAGAATTGCAGCTGCTGCCTACATGTCCTGCCTACATTAATGCCCTTAACAAATAATTTACAGATATTCGAGATATTCAGGGTATTTAAACTAGACAGGTGAACTAAAGGTAAGTAGTATTAAATAATCACATATTTGAGATAATGTTTGAGAGAATGTTATGTGAAATGGCAATCTGGTCAAAAATGCTCGTTTCGTATAGTCGTTTTCCAAGTTAATTGTGTTCATACTCCGCTTATTATATGCGGACTTTGAAGTGAATCATTTGAGAGTAATACCTGAGTGGTAACACCTTTCGTAACAGTTAATGCTTTTAGATGTACGTTGTGTGTAAAATTCGAATCTGTCCTATTATTTTTTATCACATGTTAAAGTGGCGTGTGTACGGAGAATTTTTAAAGTAATTATACTATTCATATTTTTGGGCTGAAAGAAAGTTTATCAGGCAAATCTGAGTAATTTTAAAATATTTCAAGCAGGTGCTAGAAAAAAATTTGATGGAATATTTGAAAATTACGGTTAAAATACTATAAATAAACGTGCCTTTTAAGTTACAAAAAATTGTAAAATGTTGACAAATGTAACTAATTAAATATAATGAGCACGTAAATATTATTTCATAGAAATAAATATTGGCATCCAGTGGACAGAGCTGATAAATAATGTGATTCAACATATCCAGAAATTATTTTATGATCGAATGTTTGTTAATTTTATTGTTTTAAATTTTACACGATAATAGAAAATTACAAAAAATATTGCTTTCATTATAAATTAAGTAGTACAGTGACATTGTCCATACTTTTTAAATTAAAAGTCTTGAATAAAAAATGAATCAATGAAAAAAATGAAACAAGCAGTAACGTAATCAATAAAAACCCGACATGTGTCTTCCTCCTTTCCAGGAGTAAAATGGGATATCTTTAAATATCGTTAAAAAAAAGTTTTCTACTAATATCGATGACATTTGTATAAACTTGTGTGATTTTTACAGAGCATATAAAATGCCAGAAAACATAAGATTGTTTGTATAAAGGAGCTTTGCTCATTAAAAATATTTACTGTTAATATTTACAGCGTTTATGTAATTCCCCTTAATTTTTTTTTCCATATTAACTCCAAACGTGATTATTTATGAATTCGGCGAGTCTTTCCTATGAGTTACTCATTTTCAGTTTTTCTTTGGAATGTAAGCCAATGCTTAACTGTAATTGTAAGTCATTTATAATTGGGAAAAATATTGTTGAAGCACATGATAGAAAAGTTGCAATAAAATATACAAGTGTAATTAATTTCATATTTTTTAAAAATAAAATATAAGGCTTTTTCTTCGATGTATTTAAAATTTCAGGTGAATAATTTTGACTAACTTCGCCATATACAATACCGCAATCTCAATGAAAACCTAAGAACTTTACACCTCAACACAAAAATTAGAAAATAATAAATAAACACTTTTAACATTTTTACCCTCATACGATATACTAAACCACAGTCTTTTAACTCTGTAATCCAGAACCAAATGTAAATGAATTTGGGATTATAATGAGTTACAGATTGCTTAGTTAGAAAAACTGAAATTGCATTTACTGTATGAGGTTAAATTTAAGTTTCTTTTTAGAGAATAGTTTTTGTGTTGAAGTCTAAAGTGTTTTGCGGTTTTTATTGAGATTGTTGAAATTTGCATACAGCATTTACTTTCTCTCTCAATTACTCAGTTATATTATGATACTTAAGTCAATTATATCAATTATTAAAATGTCATATGTATGTCTTTCCATTTTATTCAGTTTCTTAAGACAGTATGAAATGAACTGATTTTTCTTTGTTCCTATGCTTGAGCGTGTTTAGATCTTCCAGTATACATGGGCCAGATAGTATGTCGCTCCTATTAGGGAGCAATTTTCTTGTGTGCCCCGCAAAATTGATGGCAAAAATAAAAGTATTATAAAGGATTCATAATGACGTATTTCTACAAAAAAGGCAACAAATGAATTAACATTAATGAAAATTAAATGAAAAGTCTCTATTTATTTGATAAAAATTGTTTAAAAAAATAAACGAGTAGTTATGTAATCAATAAAAACCAGACATATGTATTCGTCCTGTTTTAAGAGTAAAATTAAATAATTGATCGCTTTTATGAAGGGCTGACATCCATCAGCTTAACATCAAAAGTCTCTTTTTTTAACGTTCATTTTATAATCAAAATTTGAATAATTACAAAAATAAAATCATCTATAAATTGGACAGTAAAATATAAGCCTTTTTCACATACTGTAGAGGAGACTTAATAAAATCCATTTGATATCTTATTAAAATTAAAATTTCATACACTCATCGTAAAAAAAAAAAAGTTGCACCCAAAATTGACGATTTCTTTCGGAAAAGTCGAGTATATAAACTTGCTTAAACTTCGTTTTAATTCAAAAGATTTCGTTACTTTTTCGGTCATGTTTTTCTTTGTGTTACACAATTCGATTTCGCTTTGGAATATAAGTTAAAATAAATAGTTAATAAATTATTGAAATACTCGTACATGATTCAAATTTAACTTAGATTAAACTTAACGTATTTTATCGATCCAGAATGACCTAATTAAAAATTATTTTTCCGATGCCGTCTTAAAAGTTTTTTTAAAATCTGCTGCGCAGTTAAAAGTCAACTGGTAACCTTTTTTCTCTGAAATCTATTCTTTAAATAGTTGCTAGCTAAAGATCCTTTAAATTTTTTTTTCGATGAAAAGGTATCATGCAAGATTGCTGCCCCCATCTTTAGAGCAGGTTGTGAGCATTAGAGTCCAGTACAATTGAAAGCGTTCCATAAAGAAACGCGCTCTCATAAGTGTTTGCGAATTATTTACGAACGTGAATTTCCTCACATTTCAAAATTTAACGGTTAAACAGCGTCAGTATAACCCGCTCTGAAAATATTTTAGTTTTTAATAACTGGCAATATGGAAAATATTGCAAAAGAGATCCAGCAGATACAATCGGCAATACTGAATTTTGTCAATTTTATTTTTTAATTAAATAGGTGAATCTCTCCTTATTAATTTTATAAATGACATAAATAAACAATATAATAAAATAAAAGTCACCAATGCAACCCCCGAAGAAACTGGATGATAAAGAAAGGACGAAACTGGATGAAACAAGAAGAATTAAGGAAATTGGACGCACTTGAGGAACAGACGAAATTACGGAGTTGTAGAATGAATGAAGAATAAAGACTGGAGCCCCAATACCAGCTATAAACATTGTTAGAAGAGATAGTAAACATTAAGTACTATCTACAGGGTCGGGACACATTATTATGATCACCTGCTAGTATCAGGAATATCCACCTTTGGTGGCAAGCACAGCAGCTAGTCGACGTGGCAGAAAGTCAATAAGTCCTCGGAAGGTGGTTGCAGGTATCTGGGACCATTCGGCGATCAGTGCATCCCGTAATTCCATCACCGTGCGTGGTGGAGGGTCCAGCTTGCGGACATGGCGATCGAGATGGTTCCACAAATGTTCAATGGGGCTGGCGTATGGGGAGTTTGGTGGCCATGGAAGTTGCTTGAATTCATCCTCATGCTCCTCGAACCAGTCGTGAATAATTTAGGCAGTATGGCAGGGAGCATTGTCCTGTTGAAAAGTGCTATCACCCTGAGGAAACACTGTCGATATAAAGGGGTGTACCTGGTCTGCGACGATCGTGAGGTAACGAACAGCATTCAGTATACCGTCCAGCGGTATCAGTGGACTCAGACCATGCCATGAAAACTTCCCCCAAACAAACACACCTCCCCCACCAGCCTGTCGTCTGCCAACGATGGTGTCGCGATGCCTGTTCTTAGATGCTTCCTGGCGAATTCTTCATCGTCCGTCTACTCTATTCACCAGAAACCGCGACTCGTCAGAGAAAGCAGCCCTTTGCCACTCGGCCAAGGTCCAATGGCGACAGTGCATTGCGAATTGGAGGCGTTTGCAACATGGGTGCTGTTACCATACGCCTGCTCCGGAGCCCCAACCTCAAGAGGCATGTTGCGCTGTCTTGGTGCTGACACGCCTAGTGGCCCCACTGTTCAGTTGCTGCGTCAGTTGCTCGTAACCGACGCTCGCCTCCAGGATCGATGGCCCGTGGGGCCCCACATTTACCTCTTCGGTTGCTCGAAACTGTCTGGTTCGTCCAGTCGCGGTACATCTTCACAACGGCAGCCCTAGAGCAGTTCACAAAGGTGGCCATTTCTGAAATGCTGCCCCCCTTGATCATTCCCTTTTGGAGGTCCGACAGATCACTTGCTCTGTCCATGACGGCGACAATTGCTGTGTTAACGGATGCTACTACACGTCTGCTGTTGTCAGCTTTTAATGATACCATGGGACGTCCCAACATGTTCGAGGAGAGGTGGTCATATTAATGTGTCCCGACCCTTTATACCACTATAGTAAACCTTAAAATCACTAAAACGAAGTAGCAAGTAAACACCAGCGGTATCTAACGTAGAAGAGTGTACTAAAGCAGAAACAGGTGTTGGTGCAGCCATATCTGTAGGTAACCAAGAAGAAAAAGGAATTTGGGCTCTCTTAATGCAGGCCGCTAACAAACATAAAAAATTACCCATTTATTGTTTAATCCCCAATCATAAAACATAATATAGCTCCAATTTGATCTCATTATCAATCAGAAAAATAGCCAACAATAAAGTGGTATCCCCAATCCGATTAGATAAAATAGTAATTATCCCAGCATTATGAGAGCGAACATTACAAAATAAATTACTAAACAATAAGATACTAAACCTAAGCCGTCCCAAACCTAATATACAAACCAATCTAATTATTGTTACCAAACTGCTAATTAGCAATAATATAGAAACAACAAACAAAAAAACTAAAATAGCAAATCGATTCTTTGTTATATCACGACAACGACGACCACAACGACAACCGTCCACGCAATTAACGGACTTTGAACGAGGTCGGATTATTGGCCTCTCCGAGGCTGGATGGTCAACCAGACGGATTGCCGTCCATATGTCGCGGAACGCACGGACGATAGGCCGATGTTGGAGGCAATGGCGAGAGGAAGGCACACATGCCAGAAGACCAGGCTCTGGAGCCCGGAGAAGCACATCAGCTCGTACCGATAGGCGGATACTGCGAACAGCGATAGCGGACAGAACCTTCACCCTGCGGCAACTGCGCGACAACATCACTATTCCTGATATTGCTCCAGTGTCAATAGCGACAATAGCACGCCTGTTACATACCGCGACAATGTCTGCCAAGCGTCCATTGTTATGTCTTCCTTTGACACCGGAGCAGCGCGCATTATGGCTGGATAATGGAATGGCACCTGGTGGTCTTCAGCGATGAATCCCGCTTTTGTTTGGACACCGACGACAGACGCGGACAAGTGTGGCGTAGACCATTGGAACGTGCCAATGAATAATGCATCCAGTATCGCTTTCGTGGACCAACACCAGGGATCATGGTCTGGGGTGCCATTGGCTACGATAACAGAACGCCTTTAGTCACCATCTAAGGCATCCTGACGGCAACACGGTACGTCATAGAGATTCAGCAGCCCGTACTACTGCCATTTCTGCACACCATACCCAGCGCAGTCTTTCAGTAGGATAACGCCAGATCACACACGGC
Source organism: Rhysida immarginata (assembly GCA_023313115.1). NCBI lineage: Eukaryota > Metazoa > Arthropoda > Chilopoda > Scolopendromorpha > Scolopendridae > Rhysida > Rhysida immarginata. Next base: position 393,944 of record JAHWFO010054259.1, read on the forward strand.
GAACGTGAGCATGGCCGGTCTGCATGATGTCAACTGCCTGCCAGAGCCCGCGAGGTCCCCAGACCTATCGCCAATTGAGCACGTGTGGACATGGTGGGACGTCATTTACGATCACCCCGCAATCTCCATTACCTGACACAGCAGGTTCACCAGGCCTGAGCAGACTTACCCCAAGATGACATTTGCCACCTGTATGATCACCTAGACTTCCGGCTGGAACAATGCATCGCCGCTGGAGGGGGTGCCACAACCTACTGATGACGCTTTCCGTTGGAACACCCTGTAGAAACGAGTCCACGTCTTCGCTCCATAACGTAATAAAGGTGTATTCAGATGTAGCTCTTGCTGTATACCTAATTTTGGCTCATTCGGATAACTCCTTGTGGGTGGGGCAATTTCATTGCAAAGCAGTGTACAAACCAGCCTGAAGCCGTTCAGGCTGATAACCCGAGCCGATAACCAACAGGAAAAGAGGAATTAAAGAACCCTCAAAGAAAATATAAAAATATACGTAGTCAAGAATCATAAAAGTTAAATATAAAAATAAGTAATAACAAGGAAAACCTCTTGTCCACAAAAAGAATTTTAATTAAGCATATACGTATTTCGAACCCTTTAGGTTCATTATTCAATGCAATATGAGTGAATTTGGTACATAGCGCAAGTCCTATACAGGGTGTTTCAAAATTATGTACAATAAATTTAGTGACATATTCTTCAGGTCAAAAGAAGACGAAAATGTTCTATAGCACTTTGTCTGGAAACGATTTATTTACGCAATACAGCCAACTAAACCCGTGGCTCCAAATTACAGGAATTGTTCAAAGTGCCCGACACCAGCTCGCACGCACGCTTCGGCTCGTTGCATGAGCGACCGTCTGATGTCATGGAAGAGTTCGTCGCCAGCATTACGAACGGTTTGGCATGCATTTTCAATTCTTTGTCGCAGATCCATAATGTTAGGAACTTCTGTGCTGTAGACGATCGTTTTCACATGACCCCACAGAAAAAAGTCCAAGGGATTAAGGTCGGGTGATCTTGCAGGCCAGACTACCGGTCCACCTCGACCTATCCACCGATTCGTGTATGCAGCATTAAGGTGTGCTCGCACAACATGGCTGAAATGTGCTGGAGCGCCATCATGCATGAACCACATGTTAGATCTTATCAAAAGAGGAACATCTTCCAGAAATTCTGGCAATGCATTCTGCAGAAACAAAAGATACGTTCGCCCAGTCAATCATGGCGGCAACACATAAGGGACAATTAAGTCATTTCCGACAATTCCACACCAAATGTTCACAAAGAAACGCTCTTGATGCGCTCGAGCTCTGGTAACATGCGGGTTAGCATCTGCCTAATGGTGCTGGTTGTGAGACTTTACGATTCCTGTCCGGGTGAAGGTTGCTTCGTCCGTGAAAAGTATCTGGCTGAGACAACTAGGGTCTGCAGCATGACGACGTTGTACCCATTGGCAAAATCGTTGTCGATGTGGGTTCAGTGCCTGAACCAGTTGCAGATGGTATGGATGCAAAAGCTGACGGTGAAGAATGCGCCAAACAGATGAGTGCGGAATGTGTACCATGGAAGAAATACGACGGGTGCTTGTCTGTGGTTCATCATGTATGATGTCAATTATCACATCCTCCTCATCCGGAGAATCTGCTACAGGCGGCCCTTGTCCTGTTTGACGGCCAAAGGAACCACGCTCCCTCAAATGTCTGTCGACAGATAGAAATGTTCGGTTATTTGGCAAACGTCTATTCGGAAAGCGTTCTTGGTAGAGTCTTCTTGCTTCCACAGCATTTCCGTCCGCAAGACCATACATTAGGTGCATGTCAGTGTATTCTGCACTGGAATACGTGTACATGACTTTTTTTTTTACGTAAATCGTAATGCGTATGTCAAAGCACGCAAACGTTCTGAAATTTATATTCCTAGTGGATGTACAGTAGTGAAACTACAGTAATGGAAACAACCGTACACAACTAATGGAACAACCCTAAAGTAGGTTTAAATGGAACAAACCACTCAACCTAGTGTTGGATCGAAACGCTGGAACTGCTAAAATATCGTCCGCTAACTACCGTGCTTCCCTACTGTATGATATTGTATTACTCGCAAACAAATCGTTTCCAGACAAAGTGCTATAGAACATTTTCCTCTTCTTTTGACCTGAAGAATATGTCACTAAATTTATTGTACATAATTTTGAAACACCCTGTATAAAGGAGAAAAGCGCGGACCTAGGAGAAATACCCTGGTCGTAAAATAGTTCTAATTAAGTTACAAACGTAAAATGCGGGAGAATCCCAATTATACAGAAAAATACAAATCCTAATATAAATTATACAGAAACAATACAAAATTATACAAAGTAAAATAAAACAACAAAAGGGGGGGGGGGGGAGAACATCATCTTGAGATGATCTATTTTCAAGGAGGCGGGCTTGACTGTTACCTACAAAAACCCAAGCATCTTGAGGAACCTCCTGGGTAATCCAAAGGACAAGACTCCGCCTTTACTTCAATCAGGTATATATGAAATATCTTGTGGCAAATGTCCGAAGGTATATCGAGGCGCGACTTGCAGGAAGATCCACACAAGATTCAAGGAACACACGGCCCACGCCAGGTTTGGACGCCCGGAGAGATCGGCTGTGGCTAGACACATGTTAGATATCGGACACGATATTCGGATAAAGGACTGCAGACTGGTGAGACACGTAAGAAACAGAAATGCACTTGATGCCTTCGAAACCTTGGAAATCGCTAGAAAAAAACCGGACTCACTATTGAATGGAGACACAGGGCCCCTGGGGGATTTGATTTTGATTAAGTCATTGAAACTCTCAAGATGATGTTCTCCCCCCCCCTTTTGTTGTTTTATTTTACTTTGTATAATTTTGTATTTGTTTCTGTATAATTTATATTAGGATTTGTATTTTTCTGTATAATTTTTGTATTTTTCTGTATAATTGGGATTCTCCCGGATTTTACGTTTGTAACTTAATTAGAACTATTTTACGACCAGAGTATTTCTCCTAGGTCCTAGCTTTTCTCCTTTATATAGGACTTGCGCTATGTACCAAATCCACTCATATGGCATTGAATAATGAACCTAAAGGGTTCGAAATACGTATATGCTTAATTAAAATTCTTTTTGTGGACAAGAGGTTTTCCTTGTTATTATGTCGCTTTCCACAGTTATTGAACGTTTTTCATAAAAAATAAGCACAACAATACAACTATATTAAGGAAAAACAAATTTTGATTCACTTAACGCCTTATAAGTAGCTTAGAGCTTTAAGGCTGTAATTCAAACGCTAAGAATGGTTAATCTCCATCTTAGACTATCAAAAGCAAAACAAAAATTTCTTCCCCAAACAATGAGCTCAGAGTAGTTCATTACAACCATAATAAAAACGAAAATTATTAAAAGAGAAAAAACTTCAAATCAATTCACAAAAAATCTGATTAATATCAACCCTAATATAAACATTGTTAACATCATAAAGAAGAAATCACTACCATAAGAACGAACAAATATTACTAACAAGCCCAAACCAACTCTCCCCTCACACACTGAGAACCCTAGGAAAATTATTAAAACCATACCCTCCTCCAGTACTCCTAAAAAGTTATATAAAGTAAAGAGTATAAACCCAACATCATAATTTCTAAACTCAACAATATAATCAATATATGCTTATATTTAGATATAAAAATTCAACCTCCCAAAATGATAAATATAACCCCGACAAAATAAAACTCGATAAATTACTAATAGTTTAATTAAAACATAAGTTTTGTAAACTTAAGATTTCTTTATTAATCAAGATTTCAATAAGAACAATTCTGATTTGGATATATTTTAATTTTATTTTTCCTGGGAGGAATATTAATCCTATTTTCATATATTTCATCTTTAGCCTCAAATGAAACATTTAATATATTAAAAATCCTACCCACAGTAATTCCAATCTCATTAATTCTCTTATTTACTGACTATATACAATTCTTCAAGAAAACAACAATAAGACCAGTAATAAACACTATAAACTCATTATATCAGCAAAACTTTAAATTAAACATATTACTATTAGCATAGTTACTAATCGCCGTATTTATTATTACCTATGTTACAAATTATAAAATAGGACAACTACTACAAAAAATCTATGAAAAAATCAATCTACGAAACACTCACCTACTAGCTAAAATCATCAACGGATCACTAATTGACTTACCCTCTCCATCTAACATTACATACAGTATATACAACCTCTGACAATTAAGTTCGGTGAATGAGTTCACACAACAAAATGCAAAACAGATAGAGCCACATTTACTTTATTGCCCTTCGAAATAATCACCCTGAAGGCAATACACTTTTGGGATCGGGTGTATAAGTCTTGGAAGCTCCTTAGGGATGGCTTTAAGTTCACGTGTCACATTTGCTTGAATGTCTGGAATGTCCGCAAATCTGTGTCCCTTTAAGGCCCGTTTCAAGCGTGGGAACAAGAATAAGTCTGCCGGTGCGAAGTCTGGTGAATAAGGTGGATGAGCTAAGGATACGACCCCTTTGTTGGCCAGAAACTGTTGCACGATTACGGCAGTGTTCCTCTTTGATCCATTATCCACAGTTACGTGCGCATGCTACAGCTACAACTGAAGAAACGAGCATCTGCTAAACGATTGCACGCACAAAGGTGACCTGTCTGAACTTGCTTAAACAATGACTGGGCTTGTATTCACATGCATTGTTACTCGCGTAAAGCTCGCACAGATTAGGTGTGACATCATTCACCGAACTTAATTGTCAGAGGTTGTATATGGGTTTGACTCACTTTTAGATTTATGCTTAATTCTACAAATTCCTACCGGCCTATTTTTAGCAATACACATCACAGCAGATACAAGATTAGCATTTGACAGAGTTATTCACATCTCACGAGATGTCAATTATGGTTGGTTACTGCGAAATTTACATGCGAATGAAGCATCTGTTTTTCATTTGCTTATATATACGTAAGATGAGGAATTTACTTTAACTCCTTCATCCTTAAAGAAACTTGAAATATCGGTGTGGTCATCCTATAAATCACTATGTTAACAGCTTTTGTAAGCTATGTACTATCCTGAGGACAAATATCATTTTGAGGTGTCAACAGTAATTACTAACTTGCTATCTGCCATACCATATTTAGGACATTCTTAGTACAATGAGTATGAGGTGGGTTCGCCATTGATAACCCAACCCTAACACGATTTTTACTTTCCATTTTCTATTTCCATTCGTAATTGCAGCGCTAGTAAATATACATTTATTATTTCTCCCTCAAATCGGATCCAATAAACCAACAGGATTAAAATCAATGCTGCGGATATGGTCACGACGCCGTGACTTAGCAGCGTTTACGATGGTCGAAAAAGGGGAAGTGACGCGAACAAGGACAGAACATGCGCTTCGCGCAGCGGATGATCAGTGATGAGCGAAACCACAGAATCAGAAACATTCTTATTCTGTGGCGAAACGGCACTTTCGCAAGCGAGAATCGTTCAAAAGAGTAGTTCGCGAACGATTTCGCGTATATTTAAACGATTTACACGCAGATAGTGAAATCAGACAATTCACGAAATACCCAACTCATACCAAGAAATGTACAAAGCCCGTGTGCGAAATAGAAACGAGGAGGAGTGGTGATGCTGCCCGCCTTTTGATCGTCGCTATGCGTCTACGGGCGCCTGTTTTAAATCGTGGACATAGATTCCTTTCGTTTGACGAGCTAGCGAAACTTCTGTGGGAATATGAAGAAAGCATTTCCATTCAACTTTGGACATGCCATTCCAGAACTATTGACGGCGCTCGAAAGCGTGGGAATACACGTTTTGTGAAAGAAGAGCTACGTTACACAGAAATAATGCATAAGCCGAGCTCGTCTACCGGACAGAGGCCAAATCAGAGGTGAAATTTCATTATTTAAAATGAATTATAAATGTGAGAAATTATATACAGATTTATCCAGAGCCACCGCCAGCACGGATACCATGTGTGAATTGCACATCGGCGGCCGTGTTTAGGCACGCACAACGGCGATCAAAGAGCGGATCCCCACCCCTCCTCGTATCAATTTTCGCACTCGGGCAGCCAAAAGACATTGTACAATTAATGGAATGAGCAATAGAAACTTGCATATTTCGTGAATTGTGTGATTTCACTATTTGCGCGTAATTCGTTTACGCGAACGACTCCTTTGAACGATTATTGCTTGCCAAAGTGCTGTTTCGCCGATCATTAATCATCCGCGAAGCGCATGCTCTATCCTTCACACGTCACTTCCCTTTTTAGACCATCGTGAACGCTGACAAGCCACGGCGCCGTGACCGTATCCACAGCGTAAAACGCAACATAGACAAAAGCCCATTTCATCCTTTCTTCTCACTAAAAGACATCTTCGGGGTTGCCATCACCCTTTATTTATTAATGATGATATCAATATTAGTAGATGAGTACCAGGAATGGGTGCATATTAATGAGGTTGGCGTGGCCTATTCCAGCCAATCAGCGTGCATCATTCGCATCACGTGACCCCCCCACCTCGACTTCGTGTCACGTGGTCACCCATCCCCCCTTCCTGACGTCACTGGCGTTCAATGCGCCTGCAGAAGGAGCCACAGTGGACCCCCGACCTCCCTCCCTGGTTTTGGGCGTTGGTCTTTATTTGGGCGTAGGCCTTTTATTTGGGCGTTGGCTTTTTATTATGGGCGTTGGCCATTTAATTGGGCGTTGGTCTTTTATTCGGGTGTGGGCTAAGGCTGAAATAAAATTAATTTAATAATCCTCTGATGTACCCCTGGTTGGAAGCACCAGCACCAGGGTGGAAGATTAGAGGGGTCCTAATGCTCTCAGCAAAAGCCACTTAGGTGATTCTGGCTTACAAGTGAACACCTGTTGATTCGCTTATATACCCATGAATCGGGCTAGGGGGTTCGGTACTGGCCCCTCAACGGATTACCTAATTACTAATTCACTATTGTTTCTCAGGTAACCAAATTTTTTTCAAGCTCTTTTTACAGTTTTTCTAAATAAAACGACTGTTGTTTCAAG
>JAHWFO010054259.1:406054-418499 GCA_023313115.1 Rhysida immarginata
CTTGAAACAACAGTCGTTTTATTTAGAAAAACTGTAAAAAGAGCTTGGAAAAAATTTGGTTACCCGAGAAACAATAGTGAATTAGTAATTAGGTAATCCGTTGAGGGGTCAGTACCGAAACCCCTAGCCCGATTCATGGGTATATAAGCGAATCAACAGGTGTTCACTTGTAAGCCAGAATCACCTAAGTGGCTTTTGCTGAGAGCATTAGGACCCCTCTAAGCACCAGCACCAGCACCAGCACCAGGGGTACATCAGAGGATTATAAAATTAATTTTATTTCAGCCTTAGCCCACACCCGAATAAAAGACCAACGCCCAATTAAATGGCCAACGCCCATAATAAAAAGCCAACGCCCAAATAAAAGGCCTACGCCCAAATAAAGACCCCCCCAAAACCAGGGAGGGAGGTGGGTGCCCAGTGTGGCTCCTTCTGCAGGCGCATTGAACGCCAGTGACGTAAATTTATTTACGTCATTGAAATTTCACTTTAACAAACACATTTTCTAGTCCCCACACACACTATCAAAACCTCGATGTAACGAATTTTGAATCGATACTCGATTTTCAAACGTTCGTCTTGAGTTTTTCCCAACAAAATGTACCCCTCTACTACAGCCTTTGGACCTAGATATCATCCCTCTGTAAAAGCTCGATACAGAAAGCAAGTACTGAAATAAATCCTTCTGAATCTGGAATCAGCTTCAGAGAAGAAAGTAGATGTAAAGCAAGCCATGGAAATGATTTCTGCTGCAAAGTGGGATGGGGCAGATCCAGAAATAGAAGAAGTTTGTGATGATGATGAAATTGAACAGCTCTGGCCATCTGTGGCAACTTCAACAGGGGTTTCAAATGAAATTCTGTTTGAGGACTTTGTAGATGCTGATATGAATGTAGAGGTAGGTGGCACATGATTTAACAGATGATGAAATTGTCGCAAGTGTGACTGTACAACAATGTAACCTAGTTGACAGCGAAGAAGGAGAAGGCGAGGAAGAAGACGAAAATGTGACCCCACAGTTTGCCATGAATTATCTCGATAAAGTGCGAAAATTTCTTTACCGCTGTGATGATATTCCAGATTACTTTTTTGTTTGTTTTTTGTTTATTTCTAAATTAGGTCAATCTAAGATCACATTTTTTTTCGATAAAGCTTAATTAAAACAATGTCTATGCTCAAAAAAATTCAGTTGGGGCCAATGTACCTTTTGTGTGCATTATTAGACAAAGTACAGTGTACAAAATTTCAAATATATTTTTCTGTACAGTAAATTAAACTTAACGTAGTTTTAATCAGTTTTTTTTAGCATATTTGAGCTTCCCCTCATTTTAACGAAGTTTCAGTATAACGAAATTTTTTTATGGTCCCCTAAGATTCGCTATAGTGAGGTTCGACCTGTATTAAATCCAAACATATTAGGAGATCCTGAAAATTTTAACCAAGCAATCCCGTTAGTTACTCCTGTTCACATTCAAACAGAATGATATTTTTTATTAGGGGGAGTAGTTGCACTAGTAATATTAATCTTAATTCTTATAATCCTACCCCTATCTATAAACCCAAAATAAAAGCCAAGAGCATTTAAGCCAATATTAAAATTTATATTCTGAATCTTTGTGACGCCAGTGTTAATTTTAACATGAACTGAAGCACGCCCAATAGAAATACTATACATCAAAATTGGACAAGCTTTCACTATTTTATACTTGTCAATCTTCATTATTTCACCTGTAATAGCAACATCCAGAGATAGCTTTATATCCTGATTTTTAACCTGTGTTTTGAAAGCGCTTTATATCCTGTGTTTTGAAACCAAACAAAACAAAAAATAAAAGAATGATGAAAAATAGGAAAGAAAATTCTACAGCCTAGGTTCCAACCTAGGCTGTGGAATTTTCTCTCCTATTTTTCATCAATTATTTGAACAGCTGAGGTTGACGTATAATAAAAATCCTCAGTGAATATCTTATGGTTATTCTTAAAAAAACAAACATAAGTAATTTAAAGAAAGATGCAATAAAGATTCTCAAGCCATATCCATCAATTTATCATAATGAAAACGAGGCAACAAACCACGAATAAATACAAATAAAAAAGAAAAAAGAGTAATTTTTAAAAACAAACACATATCATACCCACCAAAAAACAAAAGTCTAATAATTATTCTCATTATCAGAATACTTGCTTACTCAGCCATAAAAATTAACGCAAAACCACTATATTCAGTCTTAAATCCCGACCGGATTCCCCCTCAGGAAAATCACCACCGCTAATTTAGATTCCCCCTCAGCATAATAAAAAGGAGTACGATTAGTTTCAGCCAACATAGTGACTACCCACAGCAAAAATAAAGGGAAAAGTAACGCAAAATATCAAAAATCCGACTGATAAACAGTTAGTAGATCAAAACCATAACGTAAACGTAAAATTATAAAACAAACAAGGCTAATAGCCAATCTAACCTCATAGGAAATAGTTTGGGCAATGGAACTCAAGCAACCTAAGAGGGCATACTAGAAGTTGGAGAATCAACCACATCCCATTCTTAAAATACCCATTAAAAATAAGAAGCCATAAATTATATCTAACACACCATCTCCCCAAGAAAATAAAATCCAAGCTAAGGAAAGTATAATTCTAATTACAGGACACATAATAAGGTAGAAATTTCTCATAGTTGGGTAAGCATTTTACTTAGTAAACAAATTAATTGCGTCAGAAAAAGGCTATAAAATACCCACAATACCTACCCTGTTAGGGCCCTTACGAATTTGTAAATACCTTAAAAGAAGAGTTAAAAAACGCCACACCCACTAGTACACATACCATCAACAAAATACCTCCCTTATAAACCAACTAAGAGGGCTAAAGCCCATATATGGAACTTAACTCCATCACAAAATTTGCTATCTTAAGAAACTGCTATTAATTCTAAATTAATCACATATATATGCTAAAAAATTGATACATTGGGGACGTTCAAGAAATATGTCACGCTCTTTTTGGCCTTTTCAACGCGCCCCGCCCCGTCCACCTCCATGTCACGCTGTGTCACACTTTTCATACCCCCTCCCCTTTAAAGAAGTCTTGCTTGATGATGCCGTCGCCCGCGGGGTAAAAACAGTTCATGAAGGGGTGCAGGTGGTCCCCAAGCAGATCGACGTACGAAGTACCACGCAGAGTCGATGTCAGATGCACCAATAGACCCATTGCATGCCATGAGAAGCATGGAACTTCCACCTGCCTGAGTGAATCCCACCTGACAAGCGGGGTCCATGGCTTCGTGTGGCCTGCGCCAGACACGGACACGACCATTGGCCCGATACAGCTGAACCGTGACTCGTCAAATCAGGGAACCCTTCGCCGGTCCTCACCGATCCAATATCGATGTTGGTTGGCTCAGGGTAGGCATTGCCGACGATGTGCAGCTGTCAAGAATGGCACCCGTCGTGGCCTCCTGCTTCCAAAGCCTGCAGCTGCCAAAGTTCGCCAAATTATCGTCATGGACACAGTTGTGGGACGTCCCTGCTTGTACCGCATGGTGATTTGGCCCGATGTTTCGATCAGCAGTTTCAAGCTGGGTGACCCGGCGAACACCTCTGGCATCAATGATTGTGTACAGTGTCCAACATGGGTTGTACTCTCGATAGACCATTGCAACGATTGTGGGAAAATTGTACTCTACATCCAATATTGAGGCATCCATCCGTCTGGCACCAACAATCACCCCCCGTTCAAATGCGGATACCTCTAGGCGTGCTGCCATTTCTGCAGCTAGTTTTGCTTATAATGATTGTGCGATATCAAGGAGTCCTGTGCATCTGCATTTCGAGAATGGAAGCAGCGAGATCTGTCTCATTACGGACAGAGAGCCTGATTGGAGGGGTGTACCATGACTTTTGGTGAGTGAGTATATATGGATAATCGTTGCACTTATAGAACATATATTATACTATTTAATTTTCTCCTTTGACCTATCACCTCTTTCAATAGCATCCTATATACAATTCCTTTGCATCCTAAGTGGCAAAATGGTTCTTGGACGAGTTGAATATGTCAAGTTGACTGTGTGACAAAATAATCTTCGGGTGAAATGAATGTGGCGATTTGATTGAGATGACATGATTGTGACCAAAAATTACACTACGTATGTTATAACCTGCTGCAAATGGGAAATTCTGATGGTATTGTAGTTTATCATATTTCACCAAGATTTCCAACTTTCCCAATGTAATTTCCCTTAACTCGTTTTTCCTCTTTATTCCTATATTTAGTTTCCTTATTTTGGTTATGTACTTATTTTTTTCCAAATGCTTTTCCCCTCTGCCTATTTTTTGTTTTTAATCCGATTAAAATAAACGAGAAAATTGCCTCTTGCCTTTCTAATTTATAGGTTTCCCACTTTTTGCTTAATTATTTGTAATGGGATCTTTTTTCTTTGAAAAAGTCTAATAACTTAAAAAAACAAAAAAAAAACATGTGTCTTTGTGGTTTTGGCTGGGTGAATGGCAGAGATAACAGAAATAAAGATGACAAAGGGTGCAAGCCAGAGTTTACAGAAGGCCAGGGTGATGACAGAGTTTACAGAAGGCCAATAAAGTGTCAAGGTGCAAACATGTGATGTAGAATCTTCGAGCATAAAAAGAGAACACATTGGCGATATTTATTTCTTTCTATTTTTATGCTCGAAGTGTAGAACACATTGGCGATTTTTGTCGCAGGGACTTCTTATCAATAGTAGGGTTATAAGAGTGGAATACAGTGGCCAATGAATAGCAAATTAACTCCTTCTGTGCCTCGGACTAAACGCCTGCATGTCGCGACTCTGCAGTGTCAAGCGACAGCCGCGACATTTCTAGGAATGCTTTCAACAATTCTTTTGTTAAACCCTTCTTTTGTTAACCAGGTCCCCCTCTTTTGTTAAAGAGTCGCGATGATAAAAATCGCCAGTGCGCTGGGACCTTAACTGGCTTATTTTCACAAAAATGGCAGACCCAAATGAAATAAAACAAAAATAGTAACAAGAAAAAAATTGAATTTGAAATTTCAGAATTTTTTAAGGGTTTGCTGTGATGTCAAAATGAATAATTATTACAATGATTAAGTCCTTACGTACTATAATCATTTAATAACACAGAGGATAGAAACCGACCTGGCTTACACGGGTCTGAACTCAGATCATGTAGAATTTTAATAGTCGAACAGACTACCTTCTCAAACTCCTGCGCCAAACAGGAATTCTAATCCAACATCGAGGTCGCAATCTTTATCATCGATAGGAAATATAAGATAAAATTACGCTGTTATCCCTAAGGTAACTTAGACTATAATCATTTTAAAAAGATGAATAATACAAATGTTTACTAGTTGTTATCGCTCCAACAAAATATAAAAATCGACAAATTGTTAACATAATCAATATTTGTATGAATCTCTATAGGGTCTTCTCGTCCACCTGCAGAACGTCAGCATTCTTACTAACAGCTCAACTTCAAAAATAAGATCAAGAAAGCCACCCCCTGTCAGACCTTTCATTCCAGACCAAATTGAATGGACTAATGATTAAGCTACCTTCGCACGGTAAAAATACCGCGGATATTAATTATAAACATAGAGCATGCTAGACCTATTACTATAGCACAAAAAGACATGTTTTTGTTAAACAGGCAAGAGGGTATTGCCGAGTTCCTAAATCTTACATTATAATTAACAATTAAATAATAATAAACTTACTAATCTTTACATTACTTCTTAAAATTTAAAATTAATTTAAATAGTTAAGCAAAATTCAATCATAAAAAAATCAAAAATAAATAAAATATAAATTTCTCTAAAAAAAGGCAAATTCCAAGCCTATTTTACAAACAAAACAAACCATTTTGAAACTACTAAGCTTATCCTTAACAGTAAACTTGTCTCAACAAACAACCCAATTAAATTGATGACCTAGCAACCAGATATCACAATCAACGATTAGCATTTCACCCCTATTGTAAAATTTTAAAAATTCTGAAACATTATCTAACAATAAGACAATAATATTTTATATTTTATAAAGCCCTGATACAAAAGGTACAAAAACTAATTATTGCTACCAAACATACTCCTCCTTCCCTTACCGTACTATTCTCTATTATAGCTGTCTTATTTGTATAGTGTATACTAATAAGAAGATCTTTCCCACAATCTAACGAAATCCAAATATATAAATAATATAAGAAAATTAACTCTTTAGTGTAAGTAAAATATTATAATTTAACTATTTCCCACTAGGATCACCTTCCGATAAACTTACTGTGTAACGACTTTTCTAATTAATTATGAGAGTGACGGGCGATGTGTGCATATAACAGTACATATTCAAAAATAGACAATTAGTAGTTTTTACAATTAAATCCACCTTCATATAAAAATTAAATTTTATAATCCATATTTTTACAAAAATTGTAACCCATAGCAACCTTAATATTAACTATATCTTGATTTGACTTCATAAATAAATATTTAATAAGAAAGCAACTTCTTATTATTGGTAAATTAAGAAATGCAAACTGAAGACAACAGTATACAAGTTGATTTACAAACTAAGGAAAGATACTCGGGGACTGTCAGTTAAGATACAGGTTTCTCTAATATGCCTATAATACCGCCATACCCTTTTTATTTAAACTACTACTAAAAAGTACTCGACTACTACTAAAAGGTATTATTTATAAGAAGAATAACAAGGTATCAAATCCTGGTTTCCAACTTCCTGTCGTGGCTTCAATAAGGAATTAATAATAATTAAATATTTCACCAAAAATACTAACACTTTTTCCTCAAAAAAAATTAACTACCCTTTAAAATTTTTGATTCGAACATGAAGTATAACCACGGCTGCTGGCAGAACATAAGACTGTTCTAGCAAAGTTAACCAAAATCACAACCCATGACACCTTAGAACTTAACACTGCGACAAAATTATTCAAATAACTTACATGCGCTTCCACTTCACTACCATAATTTAAGCCAGAGTCAAACATTTATTAAAAACATCATGTATGTAATTACTTATATATATGTAATCGCATATTTATAAGGCACATAAAATATGCTAAACTAACAAACTCCAATAAGTAAAATTTTGAAACAACCGATAAAAATCGGGACCAGCGCAGGAAAGGTGACAGAACGGTTAAGAGTCGAGTTTTCGGAGATCAAAATGATCAAAATTTATTGAAATCCAAATAATATAGATCAATAAATTGAGATTCTTAGTATTGTTTCTATCAATGAAATGGGAGAACAGAGTTTCCGACTAGTTTCGCCATCTATTCCCGCCTTAATACATAAGTTATGGTTAAAGTAAAAAACCCGGTTATTATTCATAATACACAGCTATTGTTAATACTAACCACGTCTTTTGGTAAATGTGATAAATAATGCACATTAATCACGCTTACTGGTAAATATTAATGAAGTTTGGTCATTGTGATAAATTAAGCATAATTTATTGAAACTATAACTCCAACGTATTTTTATGTTATGCGATAGGAAGTGCATGAAATTGCATACAGTTTAGTTAGCAAAGAAATTTTATCAATGTAATAAATGTTTTATAATAATAATTACTATTATTCTTAGGATGCATTCATTTTTTATTACATCAAAGAGATTATATCAAACATAACTATCTAACGCAACAAAAATCACATTATAAATATATAATTTTGACATTTTTAACAAGTTATTTGTTTTGGCAGGAGGAGCTCCGTGGCATTTAAATTTAAAAAGGGTTTTTGAACTTTTACATTTGCAACGACTTGAGTCACAATTGCTTCTACAATTGCAATACTGAAATCCTTGACCACCAAAGTTGGAATCCTTACGAGCACATTCTCTTAGATTATTCCTTTCAGTGGAACTTAATTAACTGAAATAAAAGCTTCATTGCAGAGAGTAAAATCATTACTCGTGTAGCGTCGTTTTAAAATATCATATTTTGTGCCAAGTTTATATAAGTTCTCATTTTTTTTACAAGTTATAAGAGCTATTATATTCCAGCTATCACCCTTACACCTATGTACTTCTGGTATTCTTATCTAAACTGTTTCTCCTACATTTGAAATTGGAAATTTTAAATTTGAAAGCCGTAACATTGTTTGCACTTGTTTATTTATTGACTGTTTAGCAGAGCATTGAGCTTCTTGAATATGTTCTGTGACTTCATCTAATGCAAAAGAAGAGTCTTCGTTGTTTTCTTCGCAATCTTTCATTTCCACATCAACGAAACTTTTTGTTTTTCTTTTTCCATCATCATTCTTTTATATTTCAGAATTACGTTGTTTCTCTTTATTTTGGCCAACACACTTATTTGTTTCTGTTTGGACCTGCAATACTTAATATCTCCAAGTCTTCACTCGAATCACCTTGTTCCACTTCCATATTGTCATCGTTCATGCGCCTATATCCTCGTCCTCGGATGAGATTGCTGACTGAAGTTGAGCATCATTATCAGTCTGATTTCTTAATAACGCAAGATCTTCTTCACTTGTAATTCCCGTTCTTAAACAGCCAAATATAGCTTCATATGGACTGGGATCTATTCCAGAGTGGTGTGCTCTATTTTTCATAAATTGAATAAATATTATTCTTTCTGACCACTTTGTTGTATTGTTTGTTTCAAGCCAAGTGCTTTTCAATGTCTTGGTTTGCTCTTTCAACTGAGCCGTACGATTGACTATGTCTTGGCTTTCCATGGACAATTTTTATCTCATTTCACAAACTTCTTCAATAATTTTATTTGCAAATTTTCGGCCATTGTCACTGGGCAAGATGCACGGTGTTCCAAAAATTGTGAAAACACATTTTCCTCGGCTCGTTTTGTTTTTAACGCTCTTGATTGAACACATTTCGTTAAATGGTCTTGATAAACCATTATAAACTTGAAGTCTCCGTCCGTTTGTGATTGCATTTCAATGAGGTCAACCTCGAATTTAATTCATTACTTCTAACTGGTTTAACAACAAAGCCTTTTCTTGGAACGCTTTGTTTCTTTTGACAAGGTTCACAAAGATTCAGATATATCATTACCATTTCGATTGTAAAGTTTTTATATTTTGCGTTAACCTCTCTCATCATTCTGTTTCGCCTTGCATGGCCGATTGAAATATGAATCTCATGAATTATTTTAAAATTCTCATTACACGTATATTAAATAATCGAATAATTTTCATTTTGCACTGGAAAGATGAGTTTTTAACAGTACCAGTTCTTACAATATCATATCTTGATAGTCGCTGATAATATTCTGGTGTTTTGCCAACACCTCTTACTGTTAGACAGAAGGCCTGATAACGGAAACGTCATATATTGTTATATCATCATTACTCGACCATTGTTAATCCCCTTTTTACCAATAATAAGCCTTAAATTTGGTCGACTGATGATGTAATAATGTATTTCGTTCTGTCTAGGAGGTGTTGATTTTGCCCGATGTCTTTTCTTTGCTTTCCTTAAATTTCGCCAAAAACGAATTATACTTTTCTCTTGTAAAAACTGATGATTTTTTCCGTTTTTCGATTTTAGCAAATGATCGTCAAAACGCGGCTTTATGACTTCAATATCATCATCCATTATATGAAGTAAAGTTTGTGAAAATTTCAAAACAATTATTCACACGCTAGAAACGGAAAACCAAACTTACATAAAAATGATACACGTAGTAAGCTCCACGCAGAAAAATCGAAACTGACAAAATGCAGCGCCTAGTTTCAAAATAAACAGTCAACTGATATTATCTAGCTGTTTCCAACAGAGAAAAACAAACTTGCGGGCTTGCAAAAGCTATCATATGTTTGCACAATTGTGATTAAATAACGCATAGGTATTGGAAATCTCAAGCTAAAATTATTGGAAATCTTTACATTGACCAAACTTCAGTGGTAATTATTAATAATAACCGGTTAATGTGATAAATTCCCATAAATTACTCAGTTTAACCGTTTTATTTGGTTAGTATTTAGAATAGACGGTTATTATTAATAATAACCGATTAATCGCATTGGCCGTAACATACGTTTTACAGACTGATTCTAAAAGGTCATGCCAAAATGAAAAGGTAGGTAGAGGGTGAAATTCTGAGCAAAAAATTCTAGTCGCGTTATTCAATCCGAGGCTCCATTAAAAAGTTTTAGCGCTTTAAAGTTTCCTGGCGTCATTTCCGGTTTGTCGTTTGAGACGCGACTGCACAAACCAAGTATTAATTGATGAAAAATAGGAAAGAAAATTCCGCAGCCTGGATTCTAACCAGCCAAAGGTTCCTGGTTTATGATTTATTCTTCAAGTATTGAAAATTATTGCTTTTCAGTTTGATAATCGATTTCTAATTTATTAGTCAAGCTTTTAGTTATTTTATAACATTTTTTTTTGAAATAGTTCCAAGTAGTTAAAATTTATACTGTTGATTTTTAAATACAAAATAAAAACAGTACGTATTTTTAGTGAAATGCATGCATAAGATGAGAAATGGAAAAAAAAATACGTAAAAAACTATAAAGTGCTCCAAAACTTTTAAATTCGTACAGGTTTGCTTTCGAACATGAAGGATGTGTTTGAAAATAGTTACGTTTCAAATTAGCAGTCTCAGCATCGCTTTGCTATTGTTATACATGAACGCCTTTTAAAAATCAACACTCTGTACAGGTACAATACAATCTCCAATTATACTATCCATTATAAAGAAATAAACTTCCCACAATTAAATATACCAAAGCCAGGTAAGTTATCAGAATAACAAGCATAAATTAAGAAATACCAGATGTGTTCACTCAAAGCAATCAAATGTGTTCACTTTCCAATTCCGAGAGGCTACATCCCTACCAGGGTTAAAATGTCCTTATTCAGTCTGCCAATCTTGCTTTCTGGTTGGTTGGTTTATTAGAAACTTTGGCATCGACTACTAAGGTCCTTTTGAGCCTTTTACACAAGTTATATCTGTACGCAGCCCAAGACAAACACAAACATCCATGCCCACGGCGGGATTCGAACCCACGACCAAGTGGACTCGAGAACTAGAAAGCCTACGCCCTAACCCTCTCGGCCACTTGGCCGGCTCTTGCTTTCTGTCTGCATGTGCTAATAGCGTAGCTGTGTTTAACTCTTTCGACATGCATCGTTGCTTTTCAGATTTCAATTTGATAATTTGGATTAGCTACATCAGACATCAGATTACAAACTGAAAAGCAACGATGAATGTTGACAGAGTTAAAGTTAACACAGCTACGCTATTAGAACATGCAAAGAATCTGCAATCAACTAACGCGCTTTGCCCCATTGGCTGAGTTGAAATGAGGTCATCAAGTATTGCTATTGGAACTAGAAATAACGTCATACAGAACTTAATTATATCAGAAAGGATCATAATACTGTACTTACTAACGACGTGAGTAGTGGCTTTGCAGTATACACTACATGATCAAAGGAGTTGGGACACCTGTTGCTCTACCATAAAGCCGCAAAAAGCTTCAATCAGTAGTGTGTAGGACAACCCCGGGCTACTATCACTGCCTCCACCCTATATGGCATACTGTCCACAAGTTTACGGTATGTGTCTACAGGTATTGACCTCCATTCCTCGTGGAGTGTCGTGGTCAGTTCTTGGACAGATGTAGGGCGAACCATCCTGGATCTCACACGTCGTTCCAATTCGCCCCAAAGATGTTCGATGGGGTTGAGATCAGGGCCCTGGGCGGGCCAATCCAGTTCTTCAACCCGCATCTCGTCAAACCAGTCATATATGGATCTTGCTTTGTGGCAAGGCGCATTGTCGTGCTGGAAGAGGAATGGTCCGTCACCAAAGTGTTCCCAGTGGTCCAGCGCTGGAAGTGCCCCGTTATCCAGAATAGTCCTGTAGCCATCAGCATTGAGGTTTCCGTTCACCTTGATGAGCGAGCCCAGTTCAGTCCAGGAGAAACACCCCAGACCATCACTTCACCACCACCAAACTTCAATGTTGGAACAACACATTCCGGCAGGAAGTGCTCTACGGGCATTTGCCAGACCCAGACTCTGCCATCTGATTTCCACAACGTAAACCGTGATTCATCACTCCATTCCACACTTCCCAGAAAGGTGACATCCAATAATCTGTCTTCGTACGAACTCCGAGAGATCCTTCTGTCGTGGCATATTGATGATATGTCATTTGTTCTACAATTCAACTGTGCTTGAAATGGATCATTCCATTAAACAAAATTATTTTCATGAATGAGTTTTTTTCATGAAATGATCCATTTCCAGGTGTTCACAGGGGTGTCCTTTGATCATGTAGTGATGGACAACCGGGTTATCGACTAGTTTCGCCATTTATTCCCGGCTTCTTCAAGGATACACAACAAGATCGACAATCGAACAGTGAAGTGTACATTTGTTAGGATGGGACGATAGCAGTGTTTTCACAAAG
>JAHWFO010054259.1:418509-518321 GCA_023313115.1 Rhysida immarginata
GAAAGCCAAACTGCTCTTCCAGAAAAAAGGCCATTTGCTAGACAGTGATCTTGGAATCTGACGAGGATCGTTCTCTCCAACACCTTGGACATCGTGGGTAGCAGGCTAATAGGTCGGTAACTCGCCGGAATTGCAGGATTTTGCCCCTGCTTAGGGATACTCAACACAATAGATTTCTTCCAAGCCACAGGGAAATAAGAAAATTTCCAGCAGTCGCTAATGTTATTGGTGAGAAAGTCAATAAAGTTCTTTGGGAGATTCATAAGGGCATTATTACTCACCTTGTCTTCTCATGCACAACAAGAGGCTCGCAAGCATTTATATACAGAAAATTTGGGTAAAAATGAACCAATAAGCATGATGGGGCAGGGCAATACAATAAAATAACCAATAAGAAAATTAACCATTAACCCATGAGACAAATAAACTAAGGAAAAAGAACAAAAAATGTGTGGTGTTGCAAACGCGGACCGAAAAGAGGTCATATCCGGTTGTCAAAACGACAAGTGGATTAACAAACAGGACAAAATAAATACAAAACTGAAGAGTTACAAAATTATATAAAGCAAAGTACAAAAGTGGATACAATGAAAGGATTACAAAAGGTCTGACAGAGGATTGAGCATGGCGAACACATCAAAGTCAGTCATCACTGCCTACATTACCTGAAATGAGCAGCCAGGTTTTATTCTAAGGATGACATCTTAAACAACACTAAACCAAACGGACCTTTTTTAAACGACTTACTCGTGAAATGTGAAATCATTTGAGACAAAAATATTAAAAACTCTCAATATAATACCTGTTGAAAGTCCAAATGAAGCCAATGCTGTAAACCTTTAAATTACTGTTTAATTATTTTAATTATTATTATTTGTTTCATTCAATTTCTGTATATTCATTTGTTCAAATAAATTTTTCGAATTCAAATTGAATTTGCGTTTGTTTGTGGTTTCTTTTAATGTCAAATAAATAAATAAATAAATAAATAAATAAATAAATAAATTACACAATCACTGGTTTTCATGCATTTAATTACATTTTTATTCAAATTTTACAGACATTAAAATAAATTTTATCACAGCTTTACAAAATGAATTTTATTTTTACAGAAAATTGTTATTATCATAACGCAACTATGCGAGCTCTGACACGTCAAGCATGTCCACAGGATTCACCTTTCAAAGATTTCGGCCAGGTGAAGGCTTCTTCAGGTTGGGGTCGGGTGATAATACACCTTGTATTAAACTATTAATGTTTGATCCTCGTATTGATCTCCCACCGATTGACACAGTTCCTTTTTTATTCCACGTGATAACATCAGATCTCTTTCAAAGTCTCTTGATGAAACATCTCAACAGGCAAGCTCAATACGTTTTCTGGGTGACCGGTCTCGTCGTTGGCCTCGTCAGGTCCATTTGCCATCACGATATCGGCATCATCGTGTGTTTTTTCATTTAATCCTGCAGTCGGGCAAAAATCGGGTGAATAGACAAATTATTGTGGGTATAGATAACTAGGTGTCTCTTGAAGGGATGCAGTGACAGTGTGGTGTCAATTGCTGTATGGTGTCCAGACAACTCTATGATGTAGAATGTTATGACAGAAATGTTATGACAGATCTCACAGAGCTTTAACTAGATTAAGAGTTGCATGTTACATTAATACTTTCCTATGCCGTGGAGTCTAGTGTTTCAAAGCTCCTAGAAAATGATGTTTTACAACCAGAGGAATCATCAATGTAGCACCTCCCTATTCAGTCAATTTAAAAATGACGGTCATCGTCTTTAAATCAGTGTTTTATCCGCATAGACCACGATAGGTCTTTCATGGGGAAAATCTTACTACGCAATCTGAGAACATCAGGGCAACTCTGAGTTAAAACAAGTAGTAAATAATTATGGAGTTCTTGAGTGGCATCTTTAAAGGCTTCGATGAGTAAACGACCGTAATTTGTTTGCGGCGCCAAGGTGCGTTTCTGTCCTGCGTCTCTAGATGAATTTAGCAGAAAGATAAACTGAGTGTTTCCGTCCAAGCTAAATAACAACATGAAGCAAAATGCAGGGAGAAAGGAGGCTTTGCCATTTTTAATTTTTACATTGCCATAGTACAGGGGATACACAAAAGAATATATGAAATTATAAATACTATATCTCGGCAATGAAAACTTATTGTATGGATGAATTTTGAATTAGCAAAGAGGCTCTGTGTTAATAGCAGCACAGAGAAGTTGAGATAACTGTATTGCGTGCAGATTTTCTCAACAACTTCGTTATTTTTCACTTCATTTAATAAATCGTCTAAAACCAATAAAGCATGTTCAGGTATACATTCATGCTTCAGCTTTTCATCGGGTACTCCTGCATGAAACATAAGGTTCGTTTCAAAAATTTGCATAAAATTATTTTTAGTGTGGTTTTCTGATCGACAAAACTCATAAAAATATTGTAACACCATGGAGGAATACCTATTACCAGTGGCTGAAGAAATTTGTGGACCGAACTTCATTTTCCAACAGGACAATGCTCTTATTCATTCTTCAAAGAAACAAAGAAGTATATCAAGAGCACAACGTTATGATAATGAATTGGACTGTGAGAAGCCCAGACCTTAATCCCATCGAGAATCTATGAGGAATAATGTCACGACGTGTTTATGCTGATGGGAAACAATATTCAACTGTTGGTGATCTGAAGACCGCAATAGAGGACTGTTGGTACAATCTTGATCTGACTATCATCCAAAACCTGATTATAACAATTGAGAATCGTGTATTCAAACTTATCCATGCAGGAGGACAACAGATAAAGCATTAGTTTAATTAATTTAAAGAAATGTTATGAGTTACAACATTTTGTACTGGCATTATCCATAATTTTAAAACATGATTCTGTTTTCCATTTCTAAACAAAAAGTATTTAAAGAAAAAGAAATAAAGAAAATGTTGCATATTTAGTTTAGCACTATAGACCAGAACAATATAAATGCATTTGATAGACAACTGATAATTTTTCAGAAACAAGTAAAAAATAAATTTATCCAAACTTTTGAAACGGACCTTAATGTTAGGTAGGTTTAGATTTTTAAAAACTGGTGGGATTAACGCTCCATAGCAGTAAATTAGTTCCGTAGGTGGAGGGTCCATCATTTCATCTCTATTCTTTAACATTTGAGCTACTAGAGTAGACTTACAACTCCACGAACAACTGGCAACAAGAGCCGAAAAGTATTGCATAAATTTAACAGATTCATTTATTATCATGATGAAAAATGGTCGAGACAGAGAAAATTTCTGCAAGGGTTTACAAGGCCTACGTTGAAGGTTGAATGACGCAAATCTCGTTTTGAAGGAATTTTATTTAAAAAATTCATCACATACGTAATTCAAACTCAGTGAAATTATTTGATGAACAGTTTTATCACAACAGGATTACAGGTAAGGCAGTTATTTGAATGCCGAAATTTTTACATTGAAGGGTTTTGGTATGACAGAATTTCTCCACAGACGTTTTTGCAATGACAGAAGTTCATCATAGACGGTTTTTGTGATCTCGCGGAGTTTTTCCGTAGATAGTTTTTGCGAATGCAGAATTTCTCCATACACAGTTATTTGCGGTCGCGGAATTTATCCATAGACAGTTTTTGCGTTTGCAGAAATCCTCTGCAGTCAGTTTTTACGATCGCGGCATTTCTCTGTAGACGGTTTTAGCAATGACGATACTTATCATTAAGTCGTTTTATCTTATCTGAAATATCACACTAATAAACTTATACCTCACCACATTTTTAAACTCTGCTTACTTATGATTTATTTTGAGCATAAATATCTATTTGTGTGCTAGTATTATTATCAACGTAATACATTATTTTTAAAATTTCCTCATAACCATTCATACAATGCAGTGCAATCAACAACAATAATGTACATGCACTACAAAGACGTAGCAAAGGTCCTTTCAGTATGATGGGTGATGGTCGCTCCATTGTCGTCATTAAGGAAATTTCAAAAAGCACAGACTAAGGCGGAATTCAGTTAACAGCTTTTTCCGTTAACTGCCTGCCATGTTAAAGAAATTTCAAAATGCAAAAGAACTCAGATTATTTATGGAGATATTAGTCAATAGCTTTTTTATTCATGTTTTTACAGTGTGAATGTAGGTTCTAAACTGAAACAACAAGGATTTTGAAATTTAGAGTCCTTCCAACGGGAACTGCTCTACTTCAAACAGGCTCATAAAGCTAACCTGTGACCTGCTGAAGGGACGGGGTCATGTCACAAGGCAAATCTACGGACTAGGATTCCCTTGAAAATCAAACTGACATAGATATCAGCTTGAAGCTAAAAGCAGCTGGAAAATCCTCACGCTTCACGCAACTAGAGCATATCAGCATGATATTTAGGATAGCTTGAGCTTGAAAAATCACATGCAAAACGCTCAAAGCTTCAAGCTTGACGCAAAAAGCGAGCCATGGGACGCACCATTAAACTAGCTTAGCGCATTGAGCTATTTCGACGTTGCATCTTCGGTACCTGCCATTCCTTTCATAGTAACTCTAATGAACATGGTGGCATCACTTGCTTTAACATATGTTATGGATAATTCAATAAAAAGAAAAGAAGACTGAAGCACAGACAAAGTTCTAACACTGATTACAATCTGGGAGGAAATCATTCACAAGATTAAAGTATGGAAAAATGAAAAATACTGCATTTAGTACGAATGTACAGTCAGCTGAGGCAGTTCATTCAAGAAATGGGGAGTGATAGCTTTTCCCTTATCATTGCAGGCTATGACTTGGGATAGCTGAAGCAATTTTTTTAATAAACGATGAAAAATTTAAATGAATAAATGATGAGACAAATTTAATTAACAATCAATTTAAAAGAACAATTAATTAATCATTTATTAATGCAATTAAGAAAGATTCCTTGTGAATAATGTTTAATAAATAAAAATTATTTAAATAAATAAAGTATATACTTACCAAAGTATGCATTTATTTATTTTTTTATTAATAAACAATTATTCACAAGGAGTTTATCATCATTGCATTAACAAACAAGCATTAAATTACTCCAAATAATAAAAAAACTTAAATCTTCCTAGAAGTTTACAAGGATTAGCAGCATTCCATTTCAATAATCGTAAATAAAAGCTATTCTTTAGTTATGTAATCTTTTATAATCACCTGAAAGTCAAGTTTGAGAGGGGATAGTGCAAACACCCTAACCTACACTTGAGCTAAGCTAGCTTAAGAATAGTCTAACTTTGTAACGGATAGGGTATTACTCTTTATTGAAAAGCCACATACTGTTTCGATGATGTAACGAGAACACATACGAATGAAAAATGAATTACAATTGATATGGCTAAAAACCCATGCCGATTACTCAATGATCACAGCTTACTAAGTCTGGTGTAGCAGTACTTGAAAATGCATATTGAAATTCTCGGTGTTATTTCAAGATAATGAATTTAAAGTTGCTCTCTCTGAAGATCCATTATAAGTCGTTATGCTGTTGTGATGAGAAAAATGAAGTGAACTAATGGCTCGCTCGTTCATCTATTGTCAGCAGCTGAGATGAATCATCACTTTTGTCTTGCTTGCTGGTCGTTGCTTTGAAATCTGACAGCTTCCAATCGTCATTAAAAGGGGGGTAAGAGAAGGTAAGAGCGAGGTTTACTGGCTTCTAAGACTCCTATGGTTCCACTTTCCATTTCTCTGCCTCGATTGTAACAAATCTATGTTTTACAATCACCAACTTCACGGTAAGGATCCATTCTCCCACTGCTGCTACCGCGTCCATTCTCAAAAAAAATATTCCTCAACACTGACTACTGTCAAACACTGGAATTTCTGTATAAAATCCCAAAAACTGTGCAATCTCTGAATCCGTATATGAAATCATCTACTAGGTAACCACAAAAGTTCTTGCCGTTTTTATGTTGCCATAAAACGAAGTGATAGAAGATATGCAAATGAGTGTACAGTAAATTCCAAAATCTGTCACGGGAGTAGGTACGTTAGCCTGTATAAATACAAGGCTGTTGGGCATTCACATGAATCACATCTTGTGCAGAACCGAAGACAAATGGAGATATCAAAGGAGATTGTTAGGTGTTGTTTGCTTTATTACTTCAAAGTGGGCTTGTGAGCAGCACCATGAAGTCCCGGAATGTGTCTTGCATTTGGGAATGATGCTGTAAATGAACGCACTGCAAGGCATTGGTTCCAGATATTCAGATCGGGAGAATTTGCCATTTGTCACGTGGATTTCGGTTTCGAGGCGATGAAATCCCTTTAAGATACACAAGAAGCCCATGTAAACAGAAAGCTCGTCAAACTTATTTGAAAGTGAAGAAGTGGATCACCGATGACGTAAGGAGGCCAAGTGAATCATTCTTATCACCGTAGAAGATCACGGTAGGACGAAGGCGGAAAATCGAAAGGTTTGCCAAGAGATTTGTCAAAGCGCTGTAGCTAAATAAGCAAGGCGAGGCAGAGTCGAATAAAGGAGACTACCATAGCTGGAGCAGGAGGAGAGAGCTCGGAACGAATGAGCGTGCAGCATCCAAGGAGCGATTCGCCTGAGCCAGGAAAGACAGGTGTCCAGATGATTCGAAATGGTAGAGAGAGAGGAGTGAGTGGAAGCATAAGAGCGAAAAATGTGAGTAAACGTTTTATTTTGATATCTGCTCTAAAGACATTTGCTCCCCATCGAAATGCTTTTATTCAAGAGGCTTCTCTATGTTAGTTAACGGAGTATTAGATAATTCACAACTAGGTTCTACCAAGATATTAACAAGTAATCAATTTAATTCCCTTTATTCTCATTTGTTTTTCAAGCCAAAATGACGAGACCCCGATGCAGCCCGAGAGCAACAGAAACTTCAGGACTATGCAATTGCAACGGAGACAGCGATGAGCCATTGAATGGTAATAACGTTCCGTTATTTTATGCTCTTGATATTGGACCAGAGAAGCGTGTGACATCACTCCAATGTAAAGCCCATGATGCCACTCTGGAATGGTGGCTTGTTTTGTTCCCTGAGCTGGAGTATTACAATGCAACGAGTGTCTGGGTCTAAGTGAAGGATTGACCTGGCTCATAGGAAGCATCTAGTCTGGGTCTAAGTAAAGGATTGACCTGGCTCATAGGAGTTTCAAGTTATCTATTGTCACGTTCAAGGAGATGACGTGCAAAAATGGTGTTATTTTGATAGCATTCGACACTTGTAATCATTTATTATTAATGTCTCAAATCAAAGAACTGATGTTAACTGCTAATTACAAGATTTTATATATTTGTTGTATTTATCTTTTGATTATTTAATTTCCACTGCGTGATGCTAATGTTTGCTAATTTTCAGACAAAGGTAGTTCCTTCTCTGTTTCTACACATGACCATTTCTGATTAACCCCATAGTCTTGTGTGTCTGGTGGACTAGATGCCAAATGGTTCATTACGAGCCGCTATCAACTTGCCAAACCATCACTGTGGAATTGTACTCGCAGCAGTTGGAATGTGTGCAACAGGCAGTGCAGCAGAAGGAGCCAGCATTGGTGAATCGCAAAGGGGTATTCTTCCTTCATAACAATGCCTGGCCACATGTGACATGAGTGGCCAGGGAAACCATAGAGCGGGTTGGCTGGGAAACTTTGTGTCATCCACCTTATTCACCAGATCTTGCTCCAACGGATTATTACCTTTTCCATTCTCTGGACAACCATCTTCGTGGAAAATCCTACACTAATGACACAGACCTCTGAAAGGCACTCACGGACTTTGTTGAGTTTATTACAACTGATATTCCAGATTATTTTTTATCAGGTGATTGATAATTCTGGCACCAGCAGAGTAAAATGGCGGAAATATTCGGAAACTCTTTTGTCCCATTATTATATTGCAAAGTATCTACCAATTTCATTGTTAGAAGCAATACTAAGTATTCCCATTTTAAAGATCCTAATTTGTATATAGCACTTGTTTAGAATCTCGAAAGTTTAAAGATTATTTTAGATGCGGTTTTTGCAAAATATATTTACATTTAATATTCTGTCCATCCAGAATATTCCTGCTATCAATATCTTTACATTGTAATGTCCGGGTATAGGGATTTATTATATATCCAGATTTAGAATAAGATATATTAATGAACAGATTAAAAGCACAACACTCTTTAACCACAACTAAAAAAGGCGTTAAACAAGAAATAAAACAAAAAGAATGAAAAAAAAATACAACCTGTAAACGATCCACATAAATACTTATTTTGTTTTAAGATACAGGGTGATTTACATCGAATGTAAAATACTTAAAGGGGGTATTATAGAGGTTAAGATAAACACAAAACGTCCTATGAACATGGGTTCAAATATGAACGATAACTGAGATATGAACAGAAATAAAAATGCCGCCACCAAGATCAATAAGTTAATAACTCAGGTTCTGTAAAGCCTAGATTAATGCAATTTGGGGGAATAACAAGGTACATACGACTGTGTATAGCGTTAAAATTTGATTGAATTCCAACGAGAATTTCCGAGTTACACAGTCAAAATTGTGACAAGTGCCAGTTAGTACTCACAAGTGAACACGTATTATGATGTTGAATGAGTAACTTGGAAACTTCTTGTTAGAATTAGATCAAATTTTAGAGGTATACACAGTCTTATGTACTCTGTTATTCCTTCAAATTTCATTAATCTAGGCTTTAGAGAATCTGAGTTATTAACTTGTTGATCTTGGTGGCGGCAGCTTTATTTCTGTTCATATCTCAGTTATCGTTCATATTTGAACCCATGTTCATAGGACGTTTTGTGTTTATCTTAACCTCTATAATACCCCCTTTAAGTATTTTACATTCGATGTAAATCACCGTGTATATTAAATTGAAGGGCTGCAAATGGGTTCTACTCCTAACTAGGGGATGACCCTCTAATTACCTTCAAGGACTTAAAGGAATCAACTAGGAGTAGAAGCCTAATATCCAATCCGTACCTTCCAGTTGGGACAGCCTGTTAGTAATCATGCCTTGTGCATGGTGAACGGACGCGGATGGGCTTCCTCCAACACGCACTGGGCCAGCGCGAAGGATCTTGGCCCACTACTCTCTAAACACTTACCATTCAAAATCAGCCATGATTACCTCTCAAAATCAGCTTTGGCCCTCAGTTCCCGTCAGCCAGATTGTCCCTGGTTACGGTGGCGACCAGCAAGACATGACGACAGAGGGTGCTAAAAATATCCGGTTCGGACCTGGCCAGTACAAGACACTGACCCTAGCTACCTATAACGACATTCCCTTTTCTCAGAGAGTCGTCTGCAAGAACTAGAAGAAGACTTGGATAGGATCAAGTGGGATATCATTGGACTCTGCGAAGTAAGAAAAAAAGGTGAAAGTAAAATTGAGCTGAACAGCTGGCACGTACTATACCACAGAGGAAGAACCGACAGAAAATTTAGTGGATATCTTATTCATAAGAAATGGAAGAATCAAATCATTTAGCTTGATAGTGCCTCCGACAGAATTGCAAGATTGGTCATCCAATTGTCGAGAAGATACAAGGTACAGGTCTATGCGCCAACCACATGCCACTCTGATGAGGAAGTCGATGACTTTTATGAAGAAGTTAGCAAGATGAACTAAACAAGAAACTATTATCTGAAAGTCGTCATGGGCGACTTTAACGCCCGTGTCGAAGAAAAAAAAAAGGAGAAAATTTTCTTGGTAGTTATGGTCATGGCACAAGAAATGAAAGAGGAAACAAACTGGTGGAATTTGCAGAGTACTAACAACTGTACGTCATAAATTCATTTTTCAAGAAGAAACCTCAGCGTAAATGGACTTGGAAAAGTTCGGAAGTTCAACTGCAATCTTGTCAAGAAGGCGGTTGAAGATAACAAGAGTTTGAAAACTGTGAAGAGAAAGCTCTGCATTGGAAGAAGATGAATATTTGCACTCAAGAGAGCAAATGGCACAATCACAAAGAATGGAATTGAAATCATCGAAATTGTGGAGGACTTCTACAATAAACTTTACAAATATGAGGATGATAATGAAGTAAGAAGAGCAGACCAGCTGATAGGAAAAGATGAAGTGTCACCGGTTATGGAAGGCGAAGTTGACAAGGCTATTAAATCCATGAAGAAAGGAAAGTCCCCCGGAGAAGATGGAATTACAATTGACCTGATTAAGGAAGCAGGAGAAGAATTCAACAAGTTACTGGCAAGTTTTTTCACGAGATGTCAGACGACCAGATGATTGGAATAATGCAATGATGGTTCTATTTTTCAAAAAAGGAGACCGAGAATATATCCAAAACTATCGCCCTATCAGCCTTTTGTCGGTTGTTTATAATATCTTCAGTAAAGTCCTGACAAACAGACTTGATTCAGCATTAGACTCAGCACAACCAAAAGAACAGCGGGCTTTAGAAGCGGATATAGCAGGATCGACCACATTCAAGTTATTAACGAATATGAAGTACCACTTTGCTTTGCCTTCATCGACTTTGAGAAAGCTGTCGACTCAGGGAAAGCTGTCGACACATGCTGTAGAGAAAGCTATGGAAAGAACGGGAATAGCCGGAAGCTATATTAGTATTCTCCAGAAGATATTTAGTAAAGCGACTGCTACCATTCGTTTGGATAAAGAAAAAGCAAGGATGAAGCTTGGAAAAGGAGTAAGACAAGGAGACACCATCTCAGCAAAACTCTTCACAGCAGTTTTAGAGGAAGTTTTCAAGGAACTGAACTGGTCAAAAAAGGACTTAAAATAAACTGGTCAAAAAAGGACTTAAAATAAACTGGTCCAAAAAAGGACTTAAAAGAACTGGTCAAAAAGTCAATAAAATTCCGTAACAACCTTCGTTTTGCCGATGACATCGTTATCACCAGTAGTAGCCCTTCTGAATTGGAGGAAATGTTACATGAACTAGAAGAGGCTAGCCTGCGTGTAGGACTGGAACTGAACACATAGAAGACAAAAGTTATGTTCAATGCATTAGCTCCAAAACAGAAGGTCATGGCAGGCAGCATGTTGATTGAAGAAGTACAGAGCTACGTTTACCTGTGACACGAAATCACGATGGATGGCAACATTCTGAATGAAGTTAACAGACAAATTAGAACAGCATGGAGTGCTTTTGGCAAGAATACCATTATCTTCAAGAGCACCATGTCACTTAGCTTGAAACGAAAAGTTTTCAACCAGTGTGTTTTACCAACACTCACCTATGGAGCTGAAACATAGACTTTCTCAAGGAGGACAACACAAAAACTACAGACAACACAGAGTAGCATGGAAAGATGTATGCTGGGAATTACAAGAAGAGATCGAAAATGCAACAGCTGGATAAGAAGCCAAACGAAGGTCATTGACGTCATCGAACGGATCAAAAATTCTAAATGGCGATGGGCTGGTCACATCACTAGAAGACAAGACATGAGATGGACCACGGTCATTCTGGATTGGTACCGTCGAGATCTTAAACGCCCAAGAGGACGACCTCGTGCAAGGTGGATCAAAGAAATAAGGAAGGTGGCTGGCGTCAACTGGAAATCCAAAGCTTCAAACAGAGAAGAATGGAAGCGTTTAGAGAAGACCTTCATCCAGCAGAGCATTGCAAATGGTTGACTGTGATGATATTAAATTGAAATATAATAGTCAATTTATTCTGTCTAAGTGAAGATTAGGGCTTTGTGAACAGAGTGTTGTTTGAACCAAAGAGAAGATCAATTTACATTTTTGCTTAGAACAATGGGGATGGATCAGATGAAACTAGGACAAGGGGATTGGAAAACTTGATTTTTCTGTAGAGAAGTAAGTTTTGCACAGGCGGGGTTGACCTACTCAGTTTTCATACTTGCAAACTTTCGAGACATAAGAAATTCTTTATTTTTTCAGTTACATATTATTATCAAGTTTTCAGAAGTATATGTCAAATAGATTTATTTAAATATGGGTCGACTCGACAATGACATTTTAGCGATGTATCCTTTGCAGAGAACCTGCATTACCAATTCAACTTAAATTTTGTATTGTTCTTTGTATATTCAATATTTGTGGTGACCGCATCACATGCAATGAAATATTAAATTTTTTTATGCTCCTGCATGAATAATGTTGAGTTTTTTATTTTATTATTTTGGTATATTTATATCTTTTACTTAAGTTAATTGATGTTGATAGCATTATTGTAATAGTTCTGAACAATGTATTACTGATGCTGTTAGCCCAGCACCTTCACTAAGAAAAAGTGCTGAGCTTCTAAGTTTAAAAAATATAAGTTGTAGTTTTTGGGACATTATTGTGATTCTGACAGCTAGCCTCATGGAAGAATGGTTCTTGCCCAGAATAATGGGAAATTTCTTCTAAGATAATGCGTTGATTCCAGTTGGACTTTATAATGATAACATTATTAGCAATGTAAAATTATGGACTTTGCTAAATTGATCAAAGAGTCATGAAACTCAAATGCAGTTTATTCATTACTTGGACTAAGCTCGGACCCTTAGGGAATATATTGACTGAGTTGCAGAACTTTTGCATGAGGCAAACAGCAACGGGAAGTAACAGTCATGATGTATTAATATGACAGCTCATTTAGGACCCCCATTTCGTCTGAACCATTAAGTTATTGTTTGGTGATGGACAGGACGTCATGCCGTAGTCATCGCATCCCATCAATATTCTGAGAGGTGTTTCACTCGGCCCCTGAGGACATCGCGAATTTAGCAAGTGCGTGACTACACAGAGTGATTTCGAAGGGCAGGCCGCGCTTGGTACACAGTGTGGGGTACAGTGTGGTTTTACTGTTGATATTTAAATGTAAGAGAGAAACTGATAACATTAAGATATTTTGTATTTAGCATTAAGGAACGTAATGAGTGCTATTTCTAATTAATTGTTACTTTGCCCTTATATTTGGATAGATCGAGTCCTCTAGTCGATTAACCTAGCAAGGATGCCGTTCTAGTCAATTTCATAGCTCATTATTGTCAAGACTTCATCCAAACGAGCGACGCTGTTCTACTCCACTAGCTAACTCACGCCAGAAGACAATTAATTTACCCTTGTAATGCTCTTATTTGTGTGAAAAAATAGAGAGAAGCGAAATAATGTTTTGAATACACATTTACTTCTTTAAGCTGTTAATGTCTCATAAAATCTTTGAATTTCATTTAATTGTGTCACCTCTTCCATTCCGAAGCACGGCTGTTTTCCTGATCTTAAGCTTCCATTGGATGCTGAAGAAGGCAGCGTGGCTGCTGAAATACGTATCCATCATCGAAACAAAGATTCGTTATGTGGATTAGTGGTTTCCGTGTTCTCCTTAATTTGATGTCCATCCACAGCATCTGGGCCCTCGGTATTTCGGTTATTTTCTTCTTTTTCCATTGAGCAGGTTGGAGCTTCGACAGACGATATCAAGAAGTCGATTGCTTCATGGTGAGAGGGTGCTATAAAAGAGTAAAGGTAGTGTAGTTCTTCACTGTTGGTGAGAAATCTAATTTAGTTAAGAAATGGGAGATTTGAAGGAACGGTTGTCTAAACAACACTCTAAGGAAAAAGGATTAAAAAAGATAAAGCAGTATAATGAGACTTAAAAGGCTTTAGCTATTTTAATAGAAGAGAGGCAGGAAACGGGAAAGATTAAGGCGTATTGGGAATTCTTTAAATTGGAAGTGCAAAAAGAGATGTAATACCTTTTTAGCTTTAGCTTTTTAGCTTTAGTTTTATTTCAGTTCATTCGATCAGGCAATGGAATGGACTGAACCATATCTCGGTACAAAAAAATCGAGAGGAGGCAATGATACAGGAGGAAAAAAAAGACTTAGTGGCTGTACAAAAAAAGGAGAAAGCAATAGCCACCATTGGGATTTCTAGTAAGAGAATAGACAAGGACCGTTGGAGGGAGAAGATTTAAATTGCGGCTGAAAAGGATTCCGAGCATCAAAAATGGATGATTAAGTTAACTGCAGGGTTTATCTTAGAACAGGGATTGCTCTATAGGAAATTAGAAAAGCATACGCAGCTAGTACTCCCCTGTTGAATGGAGCTGCGCTGGAAATTATTATTTGAAGCACATGATAATGCTTGTGGAGGATACTTGGGGTTTACTAAGAGACGCTATATAAGGTATCGAGGGATAATTCTTGGAAGCAAATGAAGAAAGATGTAGCTCAGCATATTATGCATGCAAGGTATGTCAGCAAAACAAAGCGTTAGGAATAAAATCTTATGGGCAATTAAAGTCATTAACAATTCTTATGGGTCATTGTTAGATGATAACGTTTGAGTTTGTCATGCCTTACCAATATCACCTAGAGGTTTAATGTTTTGCTGGCAGTAACCGACAAATTAACAAAGCAGGTAAGATTATTACACGGAAATTTCTGCGGAGAATACGGCGAAGTTACTCATAGATCAAGCCTTTAAAATATATGGGTTTCTCGCCATGATCATTTCAGATCATGATGTGAGATTTAAAAATCTTTAAAAAGTTAAAGGTTGGCCATCGCTACTCAAGTGCTTATCATCCTCAGACCAATGGCCAATCTGAACAAACTAACCAGTCGGCGATACAGATAGTAAGGATTACATCATCAAAGATCGCGATAACTGGGATAAATATTTGATGTACGCCAAAAATCCCTATAGATTCTACTAATGCTGAAGCAATAGACTGTTCTTTTTTTAATATATCTCGGAAGACAAATTAATTTACCAGATATCGAAGGGAGAACAGGAAAAATGGAACCTCCGCTGAAGCTATTTAAAGCTCACCTTAAAGAGATATTACAGCAACCAAGACGTAAAGCAAGGAAAGCCAACCAAAAATATGTAGTGTTTCATAAGAAAAGGCACACACACTGAGCAATCAAAATAAGTGAAGGAAGTGATGGCGTCGCAAGCGTTTGTTACAAGTGGTGATGGCATTGAGAATCATAAAGCAAAGGGGGCAGATTGGAAATGAACTTTACCCTAGACATGTAGGGCCATTTTCGGTTGAATAATGTAACTAATGAGGTAACGGTGCGCTCGAAATCCAACCAAGATGGAAGGTAAACACGAAAATATTGCATATCTCATTTCTTGGGAAATATTTCCCACGGAAACTGAAAAAAAAACCTGGGACCAATTAAGGACAAAGAATTTAGCGATGTATGTAAGGTGGAGAAATTAGTAGATGTAAAGGGAAAAGCTCCAAAGAGAAAAGTTTTAACTCTGACCTGGGAACCTGAAAAGAACTTGCATGAGTGCCCCCCAGCTTATAGCTAAGTTTATTAAACAAAGAGTTAATAAAGGAGGGGAAGAAAGTCAGGATAATAAAACTTTTTAAAGGTTGCAGCCCGCAAACAAAAAAATCGGAATTTTGTTGTGGCTTTGCAGGGGGGATCATTTTGTATTGCCAGAGCAAACAAAAAAATCTGGCAATATATCATGTAGTAAGAGAAAGGGGAATCCGCCTACAAAAAATTGATTCTCAAAAGCTCCAGCCTCCTCCAGAAAATAGGTTTGACCAGCAAGCAGCAAAGCCACGATATCAAAGCCGATTGGCATTGCATAATTGCATAGCTAATCGGCTGATTATAAAGAGATATAAAAAGTTTGCCAGAGGAAGAAGTGAAAAAGAGCAATTAGACATCAACTACGGCAGATCAAAGGGGTACCATATGTCCAGCCAAAGTAGACAACGGAGGTTAGATGAAAACCCAGTGAGTTATTCCAAGTGAGCTAAAGGAATAGGAAGGCTCGGAGCGAAGGATGTTCCCGCGATGACTGCAAAGATAAATTCTACATCTCATTCTCTCTAAGGCATCAAACCCCTGGCCATCCAGGTATCATTGTACGAAATATGCAAATTTGATACGCAATCGGAGGTGTCAAGGGCCTGTCTGAAATAGTCGCCCATAAAAAGAAGTTCATCGGCCAATATCTAAGGGTAAGAAATCGTGGTAGAAGTTCGTCGGCAGCAGCTCGTGCTAGAATTTCTCTTGCATCGAGGGGACCACAAGCTGATGATTCACGAGGACATCGTTATCACTGAAGCGAGAGCGAACTTGGCCCAGTCGTAGAGGTTATTGACCACAAAAGTGAGTGATAAACTTTTGAGAATCGATTCAGGTGAATTACCAACATATCTCTATTCCATCAGGAATGAGGACATGATCTTCAGCCAAAAGTCAATGAGCGACTAAGCCTGCTGTCATCATCGATTCTCTACGACATAGTCATAGAGTGAAATTCACGAATACACCCCACTCCCCCAGTCATTTCGATAATACACAGTTTGAGTCAAAAGTAGTGGCCGATTCGGGAGAGAGGGGGTTATAATTTGACGAATTCTGGGTGAAGACCATTTACCACAAGGGTATATCGCAGTTTATTAGGAGAAAAGAGTGGGAAGAAACGTCAGTATGAATTTGAATGCCATAGACATTGTGCCAATGTAAAAATATGGCAGAAAAATTAGTGATACTCAGGCTTCTTCATCACTATTGGAAAAAGGGGACCAGTGCGCGACCAGCAGCTGCCGAAATTTGCAGGGTGGAAGGTCAGGGTGTGCCTAATGAATGGACAGCATGAAGCTGTCTCCTGCTTTTCGTCTGTAAGATGCGCCTGGGAGCGGAACACCCAAAGAAGTAGATGACGCAGCCCTATGGCTACAACTGGAAGCCAACCCAAGTAGCATCACCCGTCGACTAGCGACGGACTTTGGGACATCAGAATTGAGTGTGGTTCGACAATTGCACGCCATGGGAAAGGTCACCAACAGCTGCTGAGTTGTGCCCCATGAGCTGACTCCCGCACTACGTGCGAAGAACATCGCTTAAGTTGCAGGAGTGGGAGGGCATCGAGATTCTGCCACATCCAGCATACAAGCCCCTACCTGGCACCTTCCGACTACCATCTCTTCTGGTCCATGGTGCACTTCCTGCGTGGACAGCGCTTCGCCAATGTCAGTGAGGTTGAAGACGCCGTGCATGACTTTTTCGCCCGAAAACCGGAAGAGTGGTTTCGCGAGGGCATCCGCCAACTCGCTGATCGTTGGATGCAGATCATCGAGCATGATGGACTCTACTTTGAAGATTAGCAAAAAGTATGGTTCTTGTTTGGTGGCCATACAAAAGTTTGTTCGGTGACCGGGCACTACTTTTGACTCAACCTCCGTATAATTCAGCGCCTCGAGATAGGACGTCATGCCCTTCTCATCGCATCCCATCAACGCTTCAAGAGGTGTCTCACTCGGCCCCCGAGGACATCGCGAATCTAGCAAGTGCGGGCCTACGTGAAGAGATCTCAAGCAGCAGGCCATGCTTGGCTTACGGAACATCAGTGTGAGGTTGTGTGATTTTACTACTTTAATATTTAACTGTAAACTCTAAATATTTAACTATAGGAGAGAAGAAAACCATAAAGTTAATGTAAACAAAATACCAAGGGGCCAAATGCTGTGGATGGACATCAAATTAAGGAGAACTGGGAAACCACTAATCCACATAATGAGATTGTTATGTGGATTACTGTTTTCCAGTTCTCCTTAACTTCATAAAGTCAAGATGTTATATATTTAGCATTAAGGAACATAATGAGAGCTATTTCTAATTAATTGTTACTTTGCCCTTATATTTGGATAGATCGATTCCTCTCGTCGATTAAGCCAGCAAGGTCGCCATTTTCAATTACAGTGCTCATTATTGCCAAGACTTCATCCAATCTTCAGAAGAGAGGATGAGCAATGCCGTTCCACGATTAGCTACACCCACGCCAGAAGACAATTCATTTTACTCTTGCAATGCTCTTATTTATGTGAAAAATATATAGATAAGAGAAATAATGTTTTATATACACATTTACTTCCTTAAGCTGTTAATGTGTCATTAAAGCTTTCAATTTCATTTACTTGTGTCACCTCTTCCATTCCCTGACACGGCTGTTTCCTCTGGGTTATTAATTAGGTATTAACTCTTGGGATTAATAAATAGATTTAATATCAGCACGTGACACAGTAGCATTAAACTCACACTCCTATCTCAATAGCCAAAGCATTTCATTCTTTACATATATTTACATTTGAGTTGGGTAATGGAACATTTTTAATAATACAACAACTTTATGGCTACTCTTAGATACACTCATTCAAAGTCTTTGTAGGATCAGTACATTTGAAGATCACATTTAATTACTTGTACACATTCTCGCTGAAGAGTAAAATTCAGTGTTTCGAATCCAAAGATATGCAAGGTGTGTCTAATAATTTCGGTGAATGGACGGGTACCTCAACGCGAGGTAAAAACGCGGCCACGCACGTGCGCATGGAGAGACTGATGGAGACATCACGTAGCAAGAAACATAAGAAACCGAGGCAGATTAGTCTACTATGGGCACTCGAATGGCGTGTAGCCTAAACACGTGTCAAATGGAAATTGAGCAATGGATAAACATTAGGTTTTCTTACAAATTGGGAAAAACGGCCACCGAAACGCATTCAATGTTGATCGAGGTGCACTGAACAGATATACAGGAGATGAAAGTGGAGACAACGCGCGACCACATAATGCGATCCGTGTACGCAACTTCTTGGGCCAACGTCATATAACTGTTATTGCATAGTCTACTTGCCTGATCTGGTGCTGGCCGACTCTTTTTGTTCCATTGTCTCAATCGAAAGGCACACCGTTTTTGAGACTTACTAGACATGGGACGATGTGTGACATCTGTGCTTCAATTGATCCCAAAGCAGGCCTTTATTGAAGATGTTAAAAGTCTGTTTTTATCCAACGGATGTTACTTTGAGCGTGAATAAAGGTGTTAAGTTACCATGTTTTGTTTTATATTTTTATTGTTTCATTCACCAAACGTTTTAGAAGCACCTTGTATTTCTATTAAACATTGTTATATTGAAACCAGATATTCAAAATGATTTCTTTAGAGTCTCAAAAATTTATGATTTCTTTATATTTTGTTACAATTTATACTATCTGTTTAACTTAAAAGTTTGCCTGATTAGATTTTTAAATTCTTGGGAGATCATTAGTATATTAGTACATTTTATATACAAAATTCTAAGCATTTATTTGGAAGTTACCTAACAATACTATTTGTAAAAATTACTTTTGATCATTATAACACTTCAATTGTGCGTTCAGAGTTTAGATAGAAAAATTTACTTTATCCATATTTTTGTTGATATCCTCATTTAGTTCATTACTGAAGTATTATTTTATATAACATAGTTAAAACAGTTAAACAAAGATAATTTTTGATTATCGAATGTTCAAACAATTCTAATGCAGTAGAATTTATCTTAGTGTGTTCTAATTAAAATGCAGAATTTCTCTAATTATTACATTATGGTTTAATATTAATTCCTAATTTGAACCCTTACATCTGAAATCTATTTATTATTCCATTTTAACATTATTATTTTATAATTATACCTAAGTTATTGTTCCAATAATTTATATTATTTATGTTAATGATGGTGTTCTTAACCGTACTCCACTTGCCCGAGCTTGTGTGGATTAACACCTAAAATTGATCATACATATAACTACACAGGTTGACAATTGCAAGGCAACAGCAACATTTTCGTCAATAAATACTGTCTCAAGAAATAAACGTTACCAAAACTTCAGAAGACATATTAGAATGACTTTATGTACTCAAAATGGCATAGAATTTGAACTAACGAAACGAACATAATGGCAAAAGCAGAACAGGTATCATGAAGCATCGATGAATGACTAAAAACACGTTGGTTGTTTGTCACCGGTTTGAAATGTGAGACCCTTAGTAGTGAGTATTGCCTCCTCGAACCGCGATGCATGTTTTGCATCTGCTTGGCATGCTTCCCACCAGACTGTTGAAAAAAGCAGTCGGATCTTCTACCATTCTTTCTGTAACCCAGTTGTCAGTTCCTGCAGCTTTCTGGGAGGGAGATTCCTATATGCCACACGTCTACCAAAAGCGTCCCAGGCCTGTTCTAAGAGATTGAGGTCCGGGGAGTATGCGGGCCAATGCAAACGCTTGATATCCTCACTCTCAAGAATATCCAATACCAAGTTCGCCTTGTGTAGACGGGCATTGTCGTCCATGAACACGAAGTTTGGAACAACTGCTCCATGGAAAAGACGAACATGTTCCAAAAGAATCTCCTTGCAATACCGTGCTGCTGTAACAGACCCTCTTGTAAGGATGTGAACGGGTGTTCTGGCATCATGCATGATGCCTCCCACACCATGACTCCTTAACCAAAACGTTGCACTTTCCGAACGTGTTATTGGTGATTGGGGGTTCCCTTTTCACGCCAGATCAGTTGATGCCCAGAATCACTCTGCATAAGTGAACCGAGACACTTTGGAGAACATCACCACGGACCACTCCTGATAGCCCCAAGCATCATTCTCGTTACACCATTGTAATCTCTTCCATCGATGGAGCGGAGATAACGGAATGTATTTGACAGGCTTCCGTGCATACAGCCCAACATCATTCACCAGACGGGAAATTGTTCTGGCAGAAACATGGGTGCCTGTAGCAGCGGAAAGATCTGCGATTATCTGTGTGGGTGTCTGATTTCTTCCTCTTTTGCTGAAAGGGCTATGCTACAGTCCTCCCGAGCGGTTGTGCTCCTTCGACGACCTCCCCCAAGCACACATAAAGCGGATCCTCTGGTGGCAGCAGCAGTTTTCAAACGAGAAACAACACTTCTCGCAACGCACATTCCACGCGCAACTTCGGTCACGCTTTGCCCTGTCTCAAGCCGTCCAGCAGTTCGTCCACAATCGTAATCACTCAAATGAGGTCTCAGCGGCACTCTGCAGACGATATGTGATAGAGGGACTGAAAATTTATAATAATGTTCGCAAAACATCTGCACGTGTATTCGCCCTAACACTCCATGGCTACTGATTTTCACTAAACCACAGCTCATGGTTTTTATTCAAAATTTTATTGGATTTTATTGGACACGTAATTTTTATTCAAATTATGCAAATCGAACAACAGAGTAGCAACCAATGTTTTGAACACCCTGCATTATTTTCCAGTGCCCCTAAATAACGGAATGCGCATGTTCCTTAGCAATTTTCAAGCAGTGCAACTTACATAAAAACGTTGTTCTGTCCTTCATCATTAGGCTTTTCCTCACTACCCGAGCGAAGGGAGGTTAACTGTTAACATATAGTATATTAATATTAAGTAAGTACTCCTCAAAACCTTTACAGCTATTGAAATGAAAAACCTTTTATAATTGTACTAAAGGAGGAGCCAATATGAATGATCAAGATAAAATACTGTACAAAAATAATAATAATACTATTGGCTAAGTTTATTATACACTAAATGTAAGGTTGGAATTAATTTCTTTACTGTGTATTATCATCCTAACATTCGTGATTCAGATGTAAAATACATAAGATACAGTCTCTATTTCTATTTCGCCCAGCATTGGTATAAAATCACTTAAAACATTAGATCAGAATGCAATTCATTAAGCAGAAATTTAACACAAAGAA
This sequence comes from Rhysida immarginata, assembly GCA_023313115.1. Lineage (NCBI taxonomy): Eukaryota > Metazoa > Arthropoda > Chilopoda > Scolopendromorpha > Scolopendridae > Rhysida > Rhysida immarginata. The sequence goes on from JAHWFO010054259.1 coordinate 440,042, forward strand.
ATAAATTGCATCCACAACATAAAGGAACAATTTTAGCAAGATGTGCTGAACCCAAGCAAGGCACAATCAATCCAAAAAATATAACAGTTGCTATAATTGCCCCAGTAACAGGTAGAATAAATTCTTAACCATCTCTTCCAAATTTAGATATCATATATGTAAAAAATCATCCATAGATTACATATACACTATACAGTGTGTTCACAAAGTTCGGATCTGATTTCAAAAAAATCATATTTGTAAAAATGGGTTTACAGCGCTACAGTAAACAGCAAAATACTCTAAATAAACTCAAGTTTTTTTCAAATATTCAATATTACCCCCTCCCACTGCACGGCACACATCCCGGCGATAATCAAACTCCTGTCAACATATTCGGTTTAACACCATTCACCCCTGTAGTTGTTTGGTTTTTACAGTGTTCCAAATCAGTAGTTAAGGGTGTCACACAAAAAAGACGTCCTTGATGAAACCCCTACAAAAAAAAAAAAATCGCTCACTGTGGGATCTCGGAGGCCACGCACAAAGAGCGAAGTCTGTGTTACCCTTGCAGCCAATTTACCTTTGAGGGACTTACTGTTTTCTTCCAAGGTGCCCATGAGACCTCTACTGTCAACCAAAGAAACTTGGCAACATCCTCTTTTGAATCATGCGCTACAGCCTTTGGAAATCGAATCCGGACTTTGAGAACATCCTGTATAATGCAGCGGTCCCTCGCCCCCCCCCTCCCTACTTTTTAAATTGACGTCTTTGGTCTTGTTTACAAGAGAAACGACATCTGTTTGTTGGAAAATAACTGATATTTAATTTTACCTATTTTTACCATGACTTTTAAAAGCATTGTTGTTCTGCAACGCCAACATGCTGGTCGAATTTTAAAATGTTAAAGACAAATCTCTGACGTGAGTGACGATGCGAGCAATAGTCGAGCTTGGAATGATTTTTCTTCGGCTTTTGGTTTGTTTTGGATGAGCCAAGAGTTTGGTAAGAATAAAGTTGCCAAGCTTTTGGAGCCGTTTTTACTCCAACGATAATGAAAAGTTTATATTGATCGGATCCGCTGAGTGAAGTCACCCCCCCCCCCCCATCACTGGATCGACTTGGGAAAAGTAGTTCATATACAAATAATTTCGTCGAAACCCAAAGTGTTGTCCGTTACGTCCAGCCCTCGTTCTAATCGACGCCGGAAGGACGATCGGTATGAGTGTTCCTTTGCCCAGGCGATTAGACAAATGGCGTATTTTGTCAAAGCTCCTGTGTCGGAACTATAATTTCCCATTCCTTTTAATTTTGGTGTAAAAGTGACTGTGGTAAACAAACGTTACACTTTGAATCCCGACACTTCTAGTGATAATGCCCCCGAGACATGCAAACTGATTCTATCTTCCGTTCTGCCCCGTTTGGCATCACGAGTCAGCTGTTGTAAAGCTACAAGAAACGTCCAGCGATTGACGAATGAATTGTGCAAAAAAACCGTGGTTGTCTCTGGTAATGGAACTTTGCCTCTATAGTCCTTGAAACGACTGCAAAAGCGAGAAGCCTTCTTTGCTTCAAGTTACATTTGTTGATAAAGGAGTCGCCTCGTCGGAGATTCGTCAGCGCCGCCACGCCAGGGTCTTCTTCGCTCTCCTCGTTTCGCCTTTGTCGTGCTTGTCCGAGAACGCCCGAGATTAACTGTTAAGATGCTATGGACCGTTCGGCCGGCTTCGCACCTGTCATGCCAAGGGAAGTGCCTGATCTCAGGATTTTCCTCCTGAAAAAATCCTCGTCATCCTCGGCCGGGGTTGAACCCGCATACTCGGGCATCAGAGGCGATCACGCAACCACTGAGCCACCGAGGCCGATGCTAATGGGAAATAAAGAGAAATAGAAATATAAAAAGGAGAACACGGTTTATTGAGTCTACCTCCCGTAATTAAGGGCAAAACTTGCTTTAACCGACAGAATAAAAGAAAATTCACTCGCCATTTAAAACTATTAGTTCTCTGAAAGTAACTTGTCTGCTTCGAAAGTGACTTTCAAGCCTTTTCCGTGTCGAAGCAGGCTTTTTCAGTGATCGCCTTTTCACTAGTTATGGTAGAGGGTGGGGTGCGTTTTTGGGCGATTAGCGCGTGTGAGGTCCCTACTAACCGTTCCCCTTCCCGCACCTTGTAAGAATGAAAGGCTTTTCGAGTGTGTTCCTCCCCCCCGCCCCCCGCGCACTATCTGCCTTAATCGGCCTCGGTGGCTCAGTGGCTGCGTGATCGCCTCTGATGCCCGAGGACGCGGGTTCGACCCCGGCCGAGGACGACGAGGATTTTTTCAGGGGGAAAATCCTGAGATCACGCACTTCCTTCGGAAGGGAAGTAAAGCCGTTGGTCCCATGTAGTCGTTTGCCGTCTGCACGTTAAAGAATCTTTGCGAGGCAAAATTTGCGGCCCCTATAACGCCGTCCTGAAATGACAATGGCAGTTAATACCAAACAAACCAAACCTATCTGCCTTGATCCCCATTGCTCGCCCCACAACTATTGGAGAATATTTCGATCCTGCAAACGAAACTAATAAAAAAAGTATTATGAATTATTGCCAGAAATTGAATTAATGATTTAGAAACTAACGTATGAACTAAAAACAGGTCAAAAAAGAAAATAAGTAATTACACTTAACTTGATTGTGACTAGAAACCTTACCCTTGAGAACCTAGAAATAAAATAAAAGATGGAAAGACTGAATTCCTCGATCAGTATTTGAATTATAATAATTGAATAAAAGATTTATCTTGACTAGAAACTTCCTTTATCAAATCTTGACATATTTACTGTCCGTATTGGAGCAGAAGTTCAATTTCGACTATTAAATTTCTTAACTCTTCAGAAAAGTGAAAAGAAATATAAAATCAATTTATGTTTTTTTTTTATTTTTGTATTGGCCCTAGGTGGGGAGCCTAGTCGGTAAAAGGTGTAGTCTACCTCTAGCAAATAAAGAGTCGTTAAGCTCACTCTCCCCCTTGGAGGGATCAACAATTTTAATGTTACTTTCTTTTTTTCTCACCATTAAGAATAACGAAAGCGTATATGGGACGCTAGTAACGTTGAAATAACAATCTTTTAATCCTCTCACTTTAGAGCATGGTTCACCATACGTGTGCTCTCCTTGTGTCGAGTCTCCGGTATGTGCGGAATCCACCACAATAAATAAAACAAATAACTGAATTTTCTAAAGATACATCAGAAAAAACATCTTTACTAGCTTATTATTTTATTTAGAATAATATATAAAGTTTTGCATCTCAATTATACTTACTTACTTACTTTTCAAACCCGCTTATCCGTTAGGGTCGCGGGGGCAGCAGCCCTATGGAGGATCTCCAGCGAACGCGATCTTCCGCCATCAGGCGCATGTCCTCCCTGGTAATAACCAAGCGACTCGAACCCAGATTCTCCATGTAGTCTAGCCACCTGGTTCTAGGCCGACCCCTTGGTCTCTTACCCACTGGCTTGGAAAATAACAACTGCCTAGGAAGACTAGTTTGCGGCATCCGTGTCACGTGGCCATACCAGCTCAACTGAGACCTCTCAATGCGGAGAAGTAGCGGCTCAACACCTAAAGATTCCCTTATTGTGCTGCTGTACACTCTATCTAGTAGGGTAACACCTGCAACACCTCTCAGAAATCTCATTTCGGCCGCTTGTACCCGCGATCGCACTCTTTCGGTCATTACTCAAGCCTCATGACCATAGGTGAGAATGGGGACAAAGATGGATTTGAAGACGGAGATCTTAGCTTTGTTACTCAGCTCGCGTTTCGTTACCACGGATCGCCAAAGTTCACGTCTGACACAGCTTGCTGCACCGATCCGAGCATCCAATTCTTTCTCCTGCCGTCCATCACTCGTGAATGCAATCCCGAGATACTTGAATTTCTCCACCTGTCTCAATGAGGCTCCCCTAACATGGAGAGTGCACTGAGCAGGCTGTCTTGAAAGGACCAGAACCTCGGTTTTAGCCACACTGATCTTCATCCCAGCTTCTTCACATTTGGCTGCAAACTGGTCTAGTGCATGCTGAAGGTTTGTGCGAGAAGACCGAAGGAGGACAAGGTCGTCAGCAAAGAGCAACCTCTCCACCAGCCAGTCGCCCACACAAACACGCTCATCGCCTCGGCTGCCCCTGTCTATCCAGTCCATAAAGGTAATGAACAAGAGGGGCGACAGTACGCACCCTTGGCGAAGTCCAACACCCACGGTGAACGGTCTTGACTTAATGCCATTTATCCGGACACACATCTCAGAGCTTTCGTACAGACTCATGATAGCAACCAGTAATTGCCCATCCACTCCATACTCTTGCAACACTTACCAGAGCTTCTCCCGAGGAACCCTGTCATATGCTCTTTTGAGGTCCACAAAGCAAGCGTAGACCTCTTTTGCATACTTCCAGGATTTCTCAAAGATTTGCCTTAGAGCAAAGATGTGATCCGTCATGCTTCGGCCAGGTCGGAAACCACACTGCTCCCCCGGCAGTTTAGAGTCGACTATTTCCCGACTTCTCTTCTCCAGACACTTAGCGTACACTTTCCCAGGAATGCTGAGCAAAGAGATGCCTCGATAGTTGTTGCAATCTCTCTGGTCTCCCTTTTTGAAGATAGGGATCACAATTCCTGTTTGCCATTGCTTAGGGGCCTGTCCAGATATCCAAGCAACCTGACACACTCGAGTTAGCCACAGGATACCATCCTGATTTAAGGCCTTTAACATCTCGGACCGGATTTCATCATCACCTGCAGCTTTGCCAGTCTTCAGGGACTTAATTCCCCATCTGACTTCTGTTTCAGTGATACTACCGTGACTATTCTCCGCTCCAAGGTGCATCTCGTATGCCTCAGTTGTTGTCGTCACCGGATTAAGAAGAGATGCAAAATATTCCTTCCACCTATGCAACACGCTTTCCTCCGTTTTCAGAAGCCTCCCATCTGAACTCTTAATAGTATGTGATGAAAGAGACTTCTTTCCACGGAGGCGGCGCATGGTCTGCCAGAACACCTTGTTTGCCGAACCATAGTCTGCCTTCAATTTCTCCCCGAACTTCTCCCAGGTCTTGGCTTTAGCTGTTGATACTGTCTTTGCTGCTGCTTTTCGCGACTCAGTGTACAGCACTCGGCTCGAAGTTGACTCATTTGCAAGCCATAGCAAATAGGCTTCCTTGTTTGCCTTGACAGCTTCTTGGACTTCACCGTTCCACCACGCATTCATTTTTTCACCGCCCTGCGCCACACTCAGCCGCTTACGACCACAGCACAATGCAGCCGAAGTAATCACAGCAGTTTTAAACAACTGCCACTCCTCTTCAACAGTACCACGATCACTGGGTAGTTCTTTGAAACTTGAAGATATGTTATCTGCAAAGGTCTTCCTCACAGCTCTATCTTCCAATGCCTCCCATTTGATGCGCCAAGTTTGTCTGAACCTAGTATTTCGCTTGGTTGGCATGGATTCAGATAACCGCAAAGTGCAGACAACAAGGTGGTGGTCAGTTGATAGTTCTGCCCCTCTTCTCACACGAGTATCCAACACTGATCGGAATAAGTCGGCTGAAACAATTACAAAATCAATCAGTGACTTCTGGTCCATTGCATCCCTGTACCAGGTATACTTATGGACATCCTTCTGCTGGAAGAAGGTGTTTGTGATGGAAAGTCCATTGTTGCAACAGAGATCCAACAAGCACCTCCCGTTCGCATTTAAATCGGGGTCACCATTCCTCCCAATCACGCCTTTCCACGTTTGGTCATCAGCCCCTACGTGTGCATTGAAGTCGCCCATCAGAATGACAGAATCTGCACTCCCTCTGCTGCTCAGAGCAGCATCAACTTCATCCAGAAAAAGTGGGTACTCTGTGACTGCATTCGGAGCATATGCAACGAATAGAGAGAGAGACCGTTTCCGTATCTGAAGCCTCAGGAGACACAGTCTTCCACCTAAGGGGGTCCAATCTGCAACATAATCTGCCAGCCGGGGACTTGTGAGTATCCCCACTCCCGCCTGGGCAGTCATGTTAGGGTCGACACCAGAGTAGAAAAGCTTCCACCCTCCTTCTAAGTCCACAGTTCCAGAACCCGGACGTTTCGTAGAGGTAATACCTATGATATCCAGTCGATACCGTTTGGCTTCCTCCACTAACTCTGATTCCTTTCCTGTCATGGAGAATACGTTCCAAGTGCCAATTGACAGCACCCGATCCCATTGTCGCTTTACCAGTTTCTCCTCCTGGGTAAAGGCATGCGCTGCCCCCGACCGTTTCCCCAAACGCATAGCAAGTGCACTGGTGGGGCTTCTCGGAGGCATTGCTCCGAGATAACAGCCGGGAGACTGTCGACTATTTTTCGAACGCGAGCCTCTGCCTAACTCCCGAACGCGGGTGACTTTAACCTGCGCCACACCTGATGCAGTATGAATTTTCTTATTCGTAGACATCATCAGATATATGTTTGTTTGGATACTCTTCGTCTCACTTCTCAACCATGACCTTTCTGGTAAGGGTGACCCTAAAGTAGCCATGCTACAACCAGCATAGCTCACAGAATCCCTGAAGCACCCAAATCCCTGACCCACGGTAAGGGGGCATCCACTGGTAAATTCTAATCAACAGATGACAACAGAGCAGGGGAAAACAAAACGATTATGAAATAAAGAAAAGAATTACCCTGAAGTAGGAAAGAATCCAGATGAAACCTAGTAGGACATCCAGAGGATAAAAAAATTTCTTTCTTATCAGGACAGTAAGGCAGATAATAAAATGACGAGGGAAAAGAAACTCTAGTAATCTGGAATGTCATTAAGTTGATGTCCAAAATATAATGAGGCCGTGATGCCTGAGAGAACTTCTAAGTGATGGTCAATAGAGTAACGATTTGAAAGGTTTGGAAGTCCTTCCATCTGCATTTGCATAGTGTAGCCCAAGCAGGCATACCATAATGGAAAATAGTTCGGATTACTATTTTGTATAGCAAAGCTTACGATTCACTTGAAGAAAACAAATAGGCCTCAGAAGAGTAACTAGATTCTACTTTGCCAATCGACAATCGAGCAGTGAAATGTACATTTTTTCAAGTGGGGTGGAAAGAGTGCTTTCGCTAGGCTCACCCTTCCAGAATAAAATCCAAATAAAATACACTGAAGTAGGCAAGAAGCCTGACTACGACATTATTAAAAAATAAGAATTTGACAATTGTCAAAAGGAGGATATCACCATATTCCAGTAATCCGGGTAGAAGCCATTACCAATGTCTTCAAAGCAGATGTCAAAAATGCAAGTAGATGCCTCGGGAAGAGTAGATGCTGTGGAAATGCAAGTAGATGCTTCGTATGCCATTTCATTTTCATCGACCTTTTCCAGTATTCCAGCCACCAGGTCGTTGTCATGGGCCTGCATCGTCTACATAATACTCATCATGTTCAAATCCCAGTGGATGTATTGGTTTTTTTATGGTCATTTTTACAAGCTGGGCAATGGTCCTCAGGGAACCATTCTGGTACGACTGGAGCTCACTCCATCTGATTTTACATGTAGTCGCCCACGCAGGCATACCATAGAAGACGATGATCGGAATCATCATCTTGTACAGTAGTAGCTTATTGTCGAAGCTGAGGGACTGTTTCGACCCAGGAGAGTTATGAGATCTACTTAGAGTTACTTAGCCCATTTCGCTTTGTTCATAGCATAAGTGATGGCTCCAGGAGAGTCTTGAGTCGATGTTAGCACTAAGGTACTTGAGTTGTCGACCCTTTCGAGTTTCTGATTGAATAGAACAAGAGAATCCATGGGACGCCTAAATTTTTTTCTGAAATATTAGCAGTATAGAAATATAAATTACACATTTTGGATTTTGGGAAACCGTGGAGAAAATAATTAAACAGAACAGGCCTGATGACAGCATCTTGCGGGACACCAGCCTTTACCTTACAAGGCGTGGATAAGTTTTTGCCAACTTTAGCTTGATAAAACCTATTGGTAAGAAAGGATTTCACCATTGAAATAAAATCAGGGTCCAATCATCTTGAAGACTGTAGCCTCTCATGCTACATCTGGTTGAAAGCTCTAACAATATCGAGAAATAGTACGCCACAGTACCTGGAAAAGTTTGGGGAGGGGGTGCTCAGATCTTCAACAAGCCTGCATATCTGCATCTGAGACGAGTGGGGATCCGAAAACCGAGCTGCTCTTTCCAACTAAACAGTGTTCTTTCAACCTCGTGAGGATCGTTTTTTCCAAAACTTCAGAAATCGATGAGAGCAGGCTAATAGGTCGGTAGTTCGTGTAAATTGTAGGAGTTTGCCCCTGCTTGAGGATATTTAAAACATTAGATTGCTTCCAAAGGGTCGGGAAGTAGGAAAACTTCCAACAGTCTCTTATGATGTTCGCGATGTTGTTAATAATGTTCTTCGGGAGATTCTTTAGGGTGTTATTATTTACATTGTCTCTTCCTGCAGCTTTTCTCATTTTCAGATTTCTTATGACGGTACCTATCTCTCCGGTCTCGATGTTGATTTTCATTGAATGCTGTGGGACTTCATCAAAGTTGATAAGATCATCTTCCACAGTCTGAAACTTGAATTGACTTTTGGGATTACTGTTAACTGCTAACAAACTTGTATTTCTAGGGAATCTGTCATTAGTTGAGCTTTATCCTAATCAATTTGCATGTAATTTTTTGACGGGTGCGAAGTGGAGGAAGCGTTTCATTCTTCTTCTTCTGTAACGCCCTAACCATTATCGAAATGAAATTTTCGTGAGCCAAGCAGCTTTTGAGCTTGTCATTCCATTTAGCGTCTCGAAGATCTCTTACTTCTTCTTGGACTCTTCCCACCAGTCAGTTGTATTTCGTTTTTAGCCAAGGTATATGAAGCGCTGCCATAGCCTACAGGGCCTGTTTCTTTCAGCAATCAGGGTTGAAGTCCGTAAGTAAGCTCGAGTCGATGAAGAGATTTATTCGCAAAGGGACTGGCAGTAGCTTCAGTGGCACTGATAATACGCCTGGTGATGTCCTGAACACGGTGATCGGTGTCATCCATACAGTTTTTCCCGTCGAGATGGCAGTCATGGTCCATGAGAATTTCTTTGAAGAACTTCCAGCCTTGCTGATGCTTGACTTATTCTTTGAAACTGATGTGGACATTGTCAATTTTCAACACTGTAGATTAGTGGTCAGAAGAAAGTTCATCAATCGTGATGATGTTATGGTTTGAAGAAACTCTAAGCGAGATGTCCAGCATGTCACTTATAGGGAAATGGTCACAGTAGTAGGTGTCCTCTCTGCCGTCCTTGCTTGGTAGAGAATTTTGCAATTTTAGTTTGTTGTTCTGGAGCTGCAGTTTGGGTGTTTGGCATTAAGGACACCAGCCAGGACAACAGCAATTTGGGAGCCAGTCCGAATATTTTTACTACATTTAGAGAAAAAGTGATCGTATACAAAATTTTGATCATAATCTTACAAATGATAAAAGATAAAATATATGTATTTAGATACAAGCATTCCGTGTCATGTAAAAATGATAAAAATCAATGATTTATAACATTACCCGTTATTACATTAAGTGACGCCCACTGTATTACTGTCGTACCTCCATATAAGGATACATGATAAAGGAATAATCCATGTCACAATTCATTAATATAAAGCAGAGTGTAATTATTCGCACAGGAGAGAAAACGGTCGGGAGACGTTTAATCATTAATAATCTTCATTTTAATGAATCAATATTTATCAATATTTATAACAACATCTATAAGAGCATTTTTTGTTGTTAATATTTTCTTATGGCGAACAGTAAATATGTGACAAGATCCAAGTTATATAAATTAATTATTAATGAAATTCAATCTCAATAATAAATGACACAAAACTCTTTAACCACAACGAATAACAGAAAAATACAACTCGGATACGCGCATTTCGAAAGCACTGTTTTCATCTTCGGCAGGAGTCCGTGACTCCGTGAATCCACTCTGATGAAAGTGAACTGTGTTCACCACTTTTGTAAAGCTTCTCGTGGGCGGGAACTACAGGTAGAAATGAAAAGGAAGTATTAGAAGCAAGCATGCATATAAGAACCTTGGCACTACAATATTCACACTATAAAGTCTAGTGGCCGAAAGTATTACTACCAGACGATGCTACGCTGCCCACCGAGTGCGGTAAGCCGAACAGGGCCCCGTCAATGCTACTGGCTGCAAATGGCTCGCTGCAGGTGCTACGCTGTTCCCAGCTCTCCCCCGAGAGTGAATTGAAGTGGCTAGGATGGATCGAGGCCTTGTCTGCCACACTTATTCTCCGTCTATTCCTTCTATCTCGGCACCTAGCATTCGTCCACTCTTGTCCGTTCCTCCCCGAACCGCTTACTTCAGTCCTCTTCACCGTTCTGCCTTGAATACTTCCTCTGCTTTTTCTTTCTTTTTCTTTTCTCTTAATTTCCGTGAATCGTGGCTCGCGCTCATCTCTCGCCTTCTCGCCTCTTCCACTTCTTTTGGCAGGGGTCGGTCTCCTGGTCTCTTTAATTTTCTCTTTTCTTCTTTTGATGTCACCTCGTTCGATCTTTTCACTGATCTCTTTAAATGAGGTGACAATAAGGATAAAGAATGTATATTACCGTTAATCTTTAGTTTATTTCAATGCATATTAACTCCACTTAAGAGGATATCGGAAAAAAGGAAATTGCTTATATGGATAAAATTTATGATAAAATTTTTGTAAACTCCTGTTAAAGGGATAAAGTAACTCTGAACATAATGTGATGTCATTGTCTGCTATCGGCAGTTAGTTTTTGTGATGTTTTACTGATAGAAGTTTTTATCTATGGCTCCAAATAGTAGAAATTAAATAAGAAAAAGCAGAGAAACTTGTAGCTTATAATGCTAGATTGTTAACTTCAGAGCTCATTTTCTTGTCTTACGAATTTTTTTTCTTACATTTCCTTATCTTGATCAGCAATAGTGAACTAAATAAAATGTCTTCCCCTCTTTTGTAATTTATTAATTTTCAAATCATCACTTTTATGAATGAATAAGTTAAGAATTTTAATAAAACCAATTCCCATCTGTCACGGATAATTTGTAGAAAAGTGCGCAGTGGAATTTTGCTGGGTAGTGCGTGGACACAAGATCATATACAAAAAAGATTTTAATAAAGAAATAAAAGATTCATTAAAAAAAATAAATTAAGATGACCACAGCATCTTACACGATGCTAATACTCTTAAATTAGTACAATAACTTAGAAAATTGATAAGCTTAACATGGGCCGAGATAATGATTGTTCTGGAGAATTTCATTACATTACAATAGGCCCTTAATGAGCCTCCATACATAATAAGTAATTGACTTTAACAAAAAGAAATTCGTTACATTTGACGAATTAAAACATAAGCAATTTTCATATCGACATTTTATGATATGAACAGTGAAAGATTACATTTAAGAACATTAATGATAGTTCGGGTACCATTTACACTTAGTTTGGATAGCGGGGACGCAGCATATGTTTATTATACCACCCGCTGGAACCAAGCATAAGGAGAACGAATGGCCCAAGTCGGAGAAGACATGCAAATAGAAAAATAAACGCAATTAGTGAAAGTATTCCTTGTTCTAGCAGGCTAAATACGAGCTCAAGAAAATTCTTTAAACCGCTTAATTTGGGACTGTTATATTTTATAGAGAGCAGAATGGCAAGTAACATAAATGCAAGGGGGAATTAATAATTAAGAGAGATAATATGCCTACCTTTAGTAGGGAAGTATCGTGCCCAATCCTTCTTGGAAGAAGCTTCTAAGAATCCAGGGGGCGACTACGAAACTCCATTCGTATCCTCGGTTCGTCCACCATGGATATGTTGAGTAAAGATACGTCCGTAGGCCTCGTGAAGTGGTCCCATGTAGACGAGAAATTCGGCAAGATATTGTGAAGGCTGAGGGCAGCAAAATCCTTGAATCAATGCTCCCGTGGTTCGGCTTGACGTGGCACTCTGTTGTTCATCGACAACAGCTAGTCATAGTTCTGGGGTCGTTTCCTCTTTTTCTGGCTGCCTCGGTGTTATCATGCTTCGAATCCTTGTGCCACACACGACAAATCTGTCGAAATCAACAGTATTAAGCACTATTAGTTCCGTAGCACTCGTAGCGCAGTAACTCAATCCCGTTTCGCCTACGTCACTCGGTGAAATGTCCGCTTTCATACACTCAAACTTTCCGTGCGTAGTTGACGATGCAGTCCGGGTTAATAATTTTTCCCATGTCAGGCAATTAAGCTCAATTTGGAGCTCTCTTTCTTTCCACCCGTCATGTTTACTATCTGCTCTCTTACTGTCCCATTTACAAAGTTCGCGCTTTCCATTTTTACAGCTTTTACGCGTACTGCGCAGCTTCCTTTCTCTACGCATTTCCCTTGGCTCGTATTTGTCTTTATTTTGCTTATTTTTATTGTCGATAGATGGCGCTATCGTCTACCTTCCATTGCTTGTGGGCTCTCTGTCGGAAGCTCACAACAGAGAAGGGCTCTCTTGTCTCAGAATTTGAGATAGGAAGCGCAAAATTCTGTGACATCGTCTTATGTTATATTCTTTGAAATAAAAGATTGTAATCTAATACCCATGTTCTCTTAACTTATGAGATAATTATACTTCTTGAGTTTTAATACCATATAAATTAAACCTGGGTACACGTTTATTATTTGCCGGCCAGGTGGCCAAGAGGGCTAGGGCGCAGGCTTTCTAGTTCTCGAGTCCACCTGGTCGTGGGTTCGAATCCCGTTGTGGCCATGGATGTTTGTGTTTGTCTCGGGCTGCGTACAGAAATAACTTGAGTAAAAGGCGCAAAATGATCTTAGTAGTCGACGCCAAAGTTTCTAATCAACCAACCAACCAAGCAACCATTTTATTTAAAATGGTTTATTATTTAAAATTACTTTGTTTAACTGTATTTGAGGGTTATTGCAGTTTTCACACGCGACAATTATATATTGGTATTTATGATTTGTTGTAATGTGTACGAATTACTGAACATTTAATGTATGAAATTAAATTCCTTGCCTGTGGTATGCAAAATTATATAACTTCCCATAAGTTCACATTAGAAGTATTGTGCGCCTTAAATAGCGGCCCTATCCAAACAGAGCCCCGTCCGATTTTTTAAATTTTGCAGTTGGAAAGCATACTTTCAATGGCATTGTAATTATTAAAGCATCATTTAAAGTTTGTTCTATTAATTAGTTCTTAAAGACTTTTAATTAATATAGTCTGGAAGTACTCACAGAGTTTATAATTAATTTGGATTTTAAAAATAATTTTATGGAAACTAAAGTTAGCTTATTATTCACGTTATTTTTCAGTTCCATTGACTCCATCAACCTTTTAATAAATGGAATCTCACAATCAACTGGATTCTAATCCTAAATACAAGCTGCTCTCTTTCAATCAGGTAAGGATTGTTTGCATGCGACAATTTGGAACTGAACGGAATTTTTTTACTGGTAGGTGCGTTGCATTAAAATAGGAGTTGATATCACGAATAGACCCCTATTATGCATATAAAACAAAAGCAAAGACACGTGGACTGCATTTGCTGTAAATTTTTAACTTATGTAGTATATATTAACACGTAATATAAAAATATAGGTTGCATCTTTGGTTTATATTGCCATATAACAAATAAGAAAGTAAGTCCAGAATAGCAATTTCATAATAAAGCACTACCGTATTGCTATTCTGGACAATATTATTCAGAAATAATGTGTATTTCTTATTCATTAAAATAATGCACATATCAGTGTATTAATAACAAAAGAATAACGAGAATTCTAATATAGTAATTATTATTAGGACCAATACGTACGTATGATATCACAATATCCGTCCATCCATCTTTCTGTTGGCCTCGGCAGCTCAGTGGTTGCGTTATAGCCTCTGATACCCGAGGACGCGGGTTTGACCCTGGCCAAGGACGACGAGGATTTTTTCAGGGGGGAAAATCCTGAGATCACGTATTTCCTTCGGAAGGGAAGTAAAGCTGTTGGTCCTGTGTAGTCGTTTGCTGGCTGCACGTTAAAGATCACGTTGGGAAAATCCTGAGATCACGTTGGGTTCCCTTGCGAGGTAAAATTTGCGGCCCCTATAACGCCGTCCTGAAATGACCATGGCAATTAAAAAGGACGTTAATACCAAACAAACCAACCAACCAAACCATCTTTCTGTTTGTCAGTCTGTTGCTTCTCTAGCTTTCAACCACTTACGATATTTCGACTTCCGTTCAGTTTAGGGAAAACGCCAGCCTGGGTTTGTTGGTGGACAAAATCAGTGAATTACTTTCGGGTAAAAAAGACATAAATAACAAAGGGGACCACGTTTTACAACTATATAATTTCATGTAAAACATAGCCTTTGCATGCATTTATCTCTTCACCATTCGATAGCTAAAGCTTATAGATTTAGTGAAGACAGTTGGTGGTCTTCATTGATAGTCAAAATTGTTCGAATACTTCCGGATCAAAAGAATGACAAACTCAGGAAATTAGTTTATTATATTCAGGGTGATTATAATTAAAGTTTAATTTTCAAAACGCTATAAAAATAACGGTTTTTTACAAGAACAATGATTCCGCAACAGTAGCTCTGCAGAAGTTCAGAACACTCAAGTGTATGGAAAAGGCGTTGGTCCGATGACTGCCGTGGGTCTGGAGAAAATGATTTAGAAATTCGAAAAGACAGGTTCTTTTGATGTGCAATCTGGTAGAGGGAGGAAAGGACTTGATTTGACGCTTACAGCACTACCTGTTGCTAAAATTTGGGCCTACTTCTTTTTCTTATGCCATAAGCTTTCCCCCTTCTTCAATAACATTCCGTTCCAATTGGACGTCATTCTACTAAGCGGTTCTTTTTTATAGCGTTTTGAAACTTAAACTTTAATTATAATCCCCTGTATATAGTTTATAACATACACTAAGTGGCCAGTTTATTAGGAACACCACGACTCTGGAAATTTGTTGGCTTAGCAATTAGTATGTATCAGTTGGTCACGTGACAGTCGGTATCAATATACGGGGTCGGGACACATTAATATAACCACCTGCTAGTATCCGGAATATCCACCTGTGGTGGCTAGTCAATGTGGCAGAGAGTCAATAAGTCCTCGGAAGCTGGTTGCAGGTATCAGTGCATCACCGTGCATGGTGGAGGGTCCAGCTTGCAGACATGGCGATCGAGACGGTCCCACAAATGTTCAATGGGGTGGAGGTCCGGGCAGTTTGGTGGCCATGGGAGTAGCTTAAATTCATCGTCATGCTCCTCGAACCACGCTGACTGGTAAAATAACCAAATAACAACCAGGCAGAGATAGGCCTGTGATCGCAAACGACTCGCCGATCCAAAGGATGAGCGTAGGATTGGAATGATTTTCTCGTGTTAATAGAAACGTCACGATTCGTCTCGTGTTAATAGAAACGTATTTTTTTCTCTAGAATACAACGCTAGACCGCAGAAAAAAATCTCTGAACGCACTACACGCCATACATTGGCAAGGACGGGCTACAATAGCCGACAGCCATGGATATCTTTGATCTGCACCCAAAACTGCAAAAAACGTCTCTAATTTTCCCGTGATCACCAACACTGAACCGTTGACGACTGAACCATGCAGATGGCTGACGCAGAAATTGAACATAAGATCATGAAGCGATGCCCTCTCTTTTTTGTTTCCATTACAGGCTGGTGGAGGCACTGTAATGGTCTGGGGAATGTTTTCCTGACATACTCTTGGTCCGCTGGTATCTGTAGAACTACGCTTTAATAGTCAGGGCTACCTGAACATTGTTGTCGACCACCTTTTATCCCTTCATGGCTTCTATGTTTTCTACAGAAGAATACTTTCAGCAGAACAACGCTCTGTGTCACAAGTGTTTTATCGTCATGGAATGATTTCAGGAGCACGACAATGAATTCAACTTACCCACAGTTCCCGGACTTGAACGCAATCGAGCATCTTTGGGATGAACTAGAACGGGTTATTCGAGGCATGGATCCACCACCATCAAACAAGCATAAACTGGGAGCAGCTGTTTCATATACATGAAGAAACATCACGGAACAATGCTTCCAGTGGATAATTGAATCCATGCCACGGTGAATACGTACTGTTATAGCTGCTAGGGGTGGCACAAAATAGTATTCAGGGGATGTTCCTAATAAACTATCTGCTTTATCCTGCCGACCGTACCTATAATGATGGCGGTGTTGCAGGAGAAATAGTCGTTACTGTCAGTTCCGAAACAGAAGAAAGAATTAGTAGGCGTATCGAGGAAAGATTGCGTGAGAAA
The DNA here is from genome assembly GCA_023313115.1 of Rhysida immarginata. Taxonomy (NCBI): domain Eukaryota; kingdom Metazoa; phylum Arthropoda; class Chilopoda; order Scolopendromorpha; family Scolopendridae; genus Rhysida; species Rhysida immarginata. The sequence goes on from JAHWFO010054259.1 coordinate 456,381, forward strand.
GATAAAGGAAATAAGCCTAGAGCGCGTCCGACAAATGCAGGTAGACCGAATGAACGTGGCGTCCCACCGAACAGAAGCAGCCACCCAGTCCGAGAAAGGCTCTAGACACCAACCGAGGGACAGGGGAGAATCGAGCACGAGAAGAGCGTAGCTGTTACCGCTGTAATCTGCGCGGACATTTAGCTAAAGATTGCCGTAGACTTCCTGTAAACAATTATGAGTGTTACTACTGCCATAAATGGGGTCATACAATTAGATATTGTCATGAAAGAATGCGTAGAAACAATAGAAACAACACTCAAGAACAACCAGCTAATGAGCGCGAAGGAAAAGAACAAGTTGCTCAGCCAAAAAACGGGCGAGCAGCCCCTCTCTAAGCCGGAGAGGAAAGAGAGCAGTAAGCGATGAGGACGCCCTCCCATTGGCACACATTTCAGCAGAACCCGAAGAATTGATGGTTAAAGGCAAATTAGGGGAAATTAATGTTAAATTCTTAGTGGATAGCGGAGCCAAAGTAACGCTATTAGGCGAAGACATGTTACAAAACATAATTAAATTAGGGTATAAAGTTACCGAGGTTACAGAACCCGCTATAAATTTGGTTGGGGTTATGGGACACAATTTCCCTACTGAAGGCATATATCTAATTAAATTTAAATTTGGTAAAAAAAAATACAGCTATATTGGGAAGAGATTCTTTAAGGAGATATGGTTGTGTTATTGATTTTCAAAGCAATAGTTTACATGCCAAAAATAATAATATTTTCTTTATGGGAAAAAGGCCAAAGTCGAGAAATCAAAGTGACTCAACTGAAGTCTCTAATATCAGAGAAATTATGGAGACTGTTTCTGTTAAATGTAAGCATAAAATATCCATTCCTCCGCATTCTGAAATTATTTGTGAAGGTCAATTGGCGAGTACAGCGTTTAAAAATCGTATTGGGGTACTTGAACCTAAAGATTTTTCTGATCCAGGGTTGTTAGCAGCTAAGGTATTGGTTAAGGTTTCGCAAAATGATGCCATTCCTATCCGTTTATTGAATTATTCTGGGGAAACGTTAATTTTAGAGGCAAATAAAATTATTGGAAATTTAAATGAGGCAGTAGAGGAAAGGGTGGAATTGAGTACAATTATCGAGGAGGGAAAGGGAGTTAAAATAGATAAAGAAAAATTTCTACATTTATTCCATTTGGATCATTTAACCACTGACAAAAGACTACCATTGGAGAACTTGTTATATGAATTTGAAGGAGCATTTTCGCACCATGAATGGGACCTGGGATGTTGTAAGATTGAACACCACAAGATTGATACTGGTCATCCCCCCCTGTAGCTCAACCCCCTTACAGAATTCCTTATTTGCAGAGAGGTATCATGAAAGAAATGATAGATAACTTGTTAAAACATCAGGTCATTAAACCCAGCTCTAGCCCCTGGAATGCACCAGCTTTATTGGTGAAGAAAAAGGATGGGTCTTATCGATTCGTTGTAGATTATCGTAAATTGAACAAGGTTACAACTGTTGACTCGTTCCTGCTACCCAATGTGAATGAAACTTTGAGTCAGGTTGGAAAGGCGAAATATTTCAGTGTATTAGATGCGAATCAAGGCTATTTTCAACTTGAAATTAGTGATTCCGAAAAGACATCGTTTAGTACCCCAAATGCCAAATTTCAGTTTAAGCGATTGCCTATGGGTTTAAACAATTCACCAGCACTATGGCAAAGAGCCGCTAATTTCATAGTCAGAGGCTTACAGGACCGTATTCTTTGTTATTTAGATGATTTCATTACATTTAATGAAACATTTGCTGAAAATTTAGACAGTTTAAAGATGTTGTTTATCAGGTTGAAGGAAGCAAATCTCAAGCTTAAACCCCGTAAGTGTCAATTTCTCAATGATGAAGTAAAATTTTTAGGGTATGTCATATCTGAACGTGGCATTGCTCCCGATCCAGAAAAAATCACAGCAGTGAAAAATTTTCCAAGGCCGAAAACCGTTAAAGAAATTCAATCTTTTCTAGGATTGGCAAATTATTACCGCAGGCATGTGAAATCATTCAGTGCCATTGCAAAGCCATTAACTGATTTAACTAAATTAGACACACCTTTTGATTGGTCTGATGATGTAGAGAAAGCATTCCTCACCCTTAAGCAACTCTTAATTACAGCTCCAATTCTAAAAAGTCCTGATTTTTCTAAACCATTTATAGTCGCCATAGCGCTTCGAAGGAAAGGAACATCCTATTGCGTATTGCAGTCGTTTGCTAAAAAAGAGTGAATTAAATTACTCGGTGATCGAAAAAGAATGTTTGGGAGTGGTGTATGCTATTAAGCAATTTCGAGTGTACTTGTATGACAATAATTTCAGGTTGCAAACCGATCATTGTCCTCTTTCGTGGCTGTTTAATCTAAGAGACCCTACTTCGAAACTTGCCCGCTGGGCGTTCGCGCTAGCCGAATATAACTTTGACATGGTGCATAAGCCAGGTATAAAAAACACAAATGCCGATGGCCTCTCAAGAGTTCCCATTTCTGCAATAGCAGAATACGAGCTGCTGTTATGTAAACAAGAGATAGCTCGAGAACAAAACCTAGAGGAAGAGTGGAGAGGGATTAGAGAGTATTTCAAGGGCACAGGCGTGAAGCCCCTCCCCCGTGATTGGCCGGACAAAGAAGAGAACTTTTTCATGGATGATGAAGACGTCTTGTATCACATAAAAAGATCCCAGGATGGAAAGGAGATTTGGGAACAGGTTGTCATTCCGAATAGTTTGAGAAACCACCTGCTGTATTTGTACCACGACATTCCATCCAGTGTTCACCTAGGATCCAAGAAGATGCGAGCCAAAATTGATAAACAATATTATTGGTCAACCATGCGTTCTGATATTCAGAAATATTGTGCTGAATGTGAAAGTTGTCAGCTCCATGCAGCTCGACCCAAGCGCAAAGAACAACCATTACAAAGTTTTCCGGCAGTAAAACATCCGTTTTACCGTATTGCAGCCGACATTTTGGGGCCAATTACAACTTCTTATGAAGGTTATAAGTATATTTTAGTGGTCACTGACCATTATTCCAGATATACGGAAGCCGTTCCTCTTAGGGACCAAACTGCGAAAACCGTGGCTAAGGCATTAGTCACCAGTGTTTTTAATCGTCATTCTATTCCAATTCAACTATTGACTGACCGAGGATCTAATTTTACCTCTGAACTTTTACGAGAAGTTTGTAAGATTTTGGGTATTAAAAAACTGTTCACCACAGCGTATCATCCCGCCGGAAACGGAATTGTCGAGCGAATGAACAAAAATCTCATCCAGATGATACGTCATTATGTCGAAAAAAGTCAAAGAGACTGGCCAGAATGGTTGTCGTTCTGTATGTTCGCGTATAACACGAGTCCACATTCTTCTTTAGGCGAAAGCCGTTTTCTGTTATTTTACGGGAGAGATCCCATCCTCCCTTGTGACATCATCACCATGCCGAGAAGGCCATATTATGGCATTGACAAGAATTACGAATGCGAAATTGAAGCCCGCATTCGGTATGCGTTCGACTTAGCAGAAAAATTCAGAGAAGAACAGGATAAGAAGAGAAAGGAATATCATGATAAGCGTCACAAGCACTATTCATTTAAGGTTGACGACCTCGTATATTTAGCAGTCCCACAAATTAAACCGGGATTGGTAAAGAAATTGCACTCTACTTATGAGGGACCATACCAGATCATTGACCAGTACTCTCCAGTTAATTTTCTGATCAAACATGTGAAAACCAACAAAACTAAAGTTGTTCATGCAAATCGGATGAAGCCTAAGGTAGGAGACCTGCCACAGGAGCCCCGTCGCCGGGAAAGACGAGTCCGAGCTAAAGAAGCCGCGCCGCCCGAACCGCAGGTGCCGTCGACTTGTCCCGAGGAAGAAATATTCCTACCGCCCCCCGCGATGCCCAGAGACGAACCGATCGTGGAGCCCGAGAGGCAGCCACCCGCTCCGGGAGGAAGTAATGAGGCCGGGAGAGCAGTAAATGCACCCCCCTCCCATCCGTACATGTTGCGTTTACAAGGAAGCGCACCCGAAATACCATGGGTGTTACCGTCCGTACAAGATAAGAGAACAACTGAAGTATTGGAGAGGAACTCCCAGAATGATGACGTCAATGTTGTCTTCGACTCAAGTACAGAAGACGAAGCCGTGGAAAGAGAAGAGCGTCCCGTGAATGAAAACACTCGTTCGATGAACGCCGGCGAAGCCTCGGAAGTCGCCGCCCTGATTGACACTCTTTCCACCTCACCAGCTCTTACTCATAAACAATTCAATTCTTCCAACGTGTCTTATCAACTCCTGATGAGCATGTTTGAGAAATTTCTAGGGTCTATACATAGTTAAAATGTAACTTGGAGGGTCACTATTTACTTAATCTAAGGGCATAAACATATAAAAAATATTACATAATTTCATTTACACTTTCCTAAGAAATTCTAATATCAATTATTTCCATAGGGTTAAATATTACCTAAAGGTCTAATCTCGATTTTATTCATAAGTTCATCTTATTCTAAGTTCTATAAGGTCTTAATAAATTATTAAAATTAAAGGGTTTCTAATGATGTATTATAAAAGGACCTTATTGTCATTTTGGATATCCGCAATGATGGAATAATAAATAAGAAATTTCAGTCATATTTTTGACCCATGGTGCCGTATCATTCGGATCATGCTTTTGTTCAGCTTAATTGTTTTAAATAAAAAGCCCTAAGTGACCCCTCCTTTTTGACATAATTCATTTAAAGATCTTAAATTACCATTGAAACCCTAGAAGAACAATCATTTTAAACATTTATGTCTCTTAATTATTCAATCATAGTCGTTTAAATTTTTCTCTTTATGTCAAGTATAAAGAGGAACAATTTACATACTCTTTGATTCTAATAAACCAATGTTTTACAAGTTTGCTCGGTGTAGACCACTAATGATGGCCCTACCAAATGAGTAAATTCTTGGGAAGCCAATTGAAATGATATATTTCTGATAGTTTTAAAGTCCCCGTAAAACCCCCCTAGTGAGAAGGTTAATTTGATATAACTATTGACATGGTTTCGATTGGATGCCTGTCGATATAACTTACCTAGACTATAGTGCTTATATGAAAAGAAAAGCACCCGGATCTAATTCTAGAGCAGATCTTGCCAGTTCTTGCCAAATATTTCTTAAGATTAAGGTTAAAAGTGGACATTCCCTGTTTTCCGATGGAATTCAAATGAATTCCCCGTGAAGCGTAACCACGTAGCAGCAGAAATGTTGTGAGTTGTTAAGGTTACCCGCCGGTTAGAGTAATCCACATAAATTGTGATTACATGGGCCCCAGGTTACGAATAAAAAATTTCTTTCTAGTTCAGTATCAACTATTATAAACTGTGTGATAAACAGGCCTCCCTGTTGTTAAATGTAAAGAAAATTAGTCCCACCCGACATGCGCGCCTTTGAATTAAGTGCGGACTGAAGTCGTTGTAGGAGAGATGACTTTGGAAGTCGCCCCCTCCTCAACCCTTGTTATAGTGAAAGAGAGAAGAGCGAGCTACCCCGTTCTGACGAAGTATGAGCCCAGGTTGGAGTGGAACTCGAGCCGCCCCTCCTGGAGTTCATCGATCAAGTCTGATATATATTCATTCTAATCACTCGTTATAACAATTCTATATTTGTCTTCTAAACAGTTAATGTCAAATTTTTTTCTCGAAACACTCTAATGATTATTCTTATGAAAGGATTCCTGCAGATTGAAAGTAAACATCCAGTTAAACGAAAATTACTTTTCTAAGAAACTGCATTATATCCAAAGCCCATAATTTCCCTCCCTTTCTCAGGGAGCCCGCAAGGAGAAAATTTAAGTATAAAGTATGAAATTACTCATTACGTTATTAATTTCAATAACTGTATCAAGCCGAAATTTTAAAAAACACTCATTTTCTTAAAACCCTTTTCATTCTAAAGATTATTAAAAACATAAAAATATGGTTGATTATTATAGTTCCTGTCGTTTAATCTTGTTCATAATTCCATCACAGAAACATAATGGTTTCAATGTTTCTCCAAATCCATTTCAAAGTCAGGTTTTCTTTCTACAAGACGACCCAAAGACAAAGGAAATTATTTAAAATTCGGATCGTTGTTTATTAAATTTTAATTTCTCATCCAATTATGAAATATAAATGATGACTTACCTCATGTCAAAGCTGCAGATAACGAAAGTGTTCAGTGGAGAAAGTTGAACTGGGACCTCCTCCCACAGAATACCCGGAGTGACGGCCGATGTCATCGTGTCCCGGGAGTCGAGGCGTGGGTTGCCGTCGCTGCGAGCCTCTCATTGCCGAGACGACCATCCCGATGACCAGGATCGTACACCACTTGATGAATACAATTGTCTGAAGAAAGCTAAGTTAACGATAAAAGTATTCTAAAGTCCGAAATAAAATTATAAATTATTCCACAAATTACCTTATAAAAATTCTGAATTTAAATAAATCTTGTCTTACCTTGTATTTCTAACGTCCTTGTATCCACACACGGTATCCATTATTTTCTTTGTTCACATTTCTTTTAAATTAAGGTCGTTATATTACAACCGCCACATGATTTCCCCGCAGAGGAATTAAGATTAATTTCGACTGCGTTATACTTAGTTTCTATTCCCCTATTCATTACCTTTCATAACTTTGTTTAAGGTTTATATTCAAACCACTAAGAAATTTTTCTCCACGTGTCCACCAGCAATTTCAAACCTGTTATCAGCTTTAAACCGTTAGAAGTTTCAAATCGTTTCTTAAAATTGAGTGACCAGATAGGGCAGGAGAAATAACCATTTCCTCACCCCTATTCCTGAACAATAGGACTGACCAGGTCCCCCTCTTTCCTTAATCCCTTTCGAGAAAAACACGTTACTTCCTTGTTGGGGAGATAAAGTTTAAATAAATGATTAGAACAGGAGAATAAATAAGGGTTTCCAGAATAAATTTCTAAATAAATAACCTTTTAAATGTTCAATTCTAAATGATTCAACTATTGTCTTTCTTTGCTTCTAAAAGCATTAAGAATAATGCGGTCTATAAATTAAGCTAGCGATTGCGTAAAATTTTAAAATGTCTATGGTTACTAGTGATGACACAAATCCTGAAGGAGATCTAGAATTGGAGATTTTAAACGGAACTCCACATCCTCTTGTTGAGGAAACTCCTATGAATCTTAGAGAGCGAGTTCCGATAGCTTTTTCTTCTGAAAAAATGTAATATTGTTCATGATATACAAATGCATGTTATGAGTTTTCTTACATTTAATATGTTTATCTTACATTTATATTTTATACGTCATTCCATTATTCATTTGTCTTTCTTGAAATCTTTATAACAAACAATTATAAGGGTTCACATATAATTCAACATTACTAATGGGAATACAACATTTACTCCATTTATTCTTTATTCTTTTCTATTCTTTAATAAAATTTTTTAAATTGGCCGAGACAATTGGAATGAGTTGGCTTTCAGGAAACCACCCCTGGAACCAAGAGGAAACCGCTGAAGACGCCCGACACCAGACACCTGCTGACGTTGAGGACTTCAACCCCCCCTCGTCGCAGACAATGCCAGTGAAGGTCGCTTCGGAGCGATTCCGCATTCCAATATGTTAATGGAGATCTTGAGCAAGAGATGATGCCGATGTGAGCATCCCGCCTCAGAACTTTATCTCCACCACGTAGAAGCAAGTTTGTGCCACAAACTGTCCAGTACTTGAAATATTTCTTAAGTGATATGTTGTTTTGTGTTCTCTAACCTAATATTGAATTTCAGTATTTCATGACATTCAGTGAACTTGGTGTTGTGTTGGAACTTTTAGTAAGTTTGAAACGTTAAGGTAATGAACTTTCATTAAGTTATGGACAGTGTACGGTGTATTGATTGAGAACTGATTAGAATGTGTTAAGAACTTTGAACTGTGTGATAAGAAATTTTCAATGTTGTGCACAAATCTTCAAAAGGCCTATCAAATGTGATTATATGTTTAAGTAATCTTAGATAGACATTAAGTTATGATAATTTGGATATCCTTTGCGTATACCTTTTATTATTGTGTTTTGGTTATTTAGTACTTAAAAATTAACTCATACTAACCAAATTGATTAACTAAACTATTTTCTTTTATGCAAAATGATCATGGGAAACAAAAAATATATACCACTTACTATTAAATGAGCTTTTCATTGAGTTTTCTAGTTGCCATTTGAGAAGTTGGGCTTACCGGCGTTGACTCGATCTGTCCCTCTTCATCAGTGGAAGATGCTGCAAAGATGCAAGACCCCCCTCCCCAGAGGATTTCAGGTAACGATACCGCCTCGGGGCGAGGCTTTTCTTGCGAGGGGAGGTATATTGTAGGATTTTGAGAATGAGTATTTAGCCAGTTTTAGAATTTAGAATTTTTTAACGTTAATTATGCAAATTCAATAATTTATTCACGTTAGGATTGGTTATGGGATCGTAAGTTTAGCATTTTTGAAAGATTAAGAACGGATTCAGAGATAGTAAAGAATTAGATAATAAATAATATTTTAAATGTTTTTTCTCTGCTCGATTTTAAGAAGCCCTTAAACGGTGCCAGAATTGCTGTCAACAGCAAGGGGATCATCAAGGATTCAATTTACACCTTATAGAATAGGGTTGTTTGACTTTTGTTCAAGGACCCAAGAGTATTGGCAGAGTTGGAAAAATTGTTAGGATCGAATTCGAGACGGGATGTAGGAGGGTAAAATGTTTTTAAGAACAAACAGAGAGTGAACCTTGAACGATGAAGATGGCCAGATGTGACTAATTGTCACGGGAGTGATAAATTTCAAACAAGTTGAGAAATGTTACCAAGTTCTTGATTGGTAGAAGAATCACCTTTTGGTGATTGTCTAGCGTGTATTCGAACGTTTGATTGGTTAAGGAAACTGGGTCTGTTTTGTCAGTAGTTTTAGAGAAAAGAATCGTCAGTAGAAGTTTTGATTTTAAGAGAACCGGGTGTGCGGTTCCCCTACTCACATTTTTATTATATTCCAATTCGGCCTCTATCTGAAATTCAATTGAGATGGGAAATTTTAAATTAGTAGTTTTAACTCCTGTTTAAGTTTAGTCTTCTTAATTACTGTTCACATCACATAATTCTTTGAGTTAGCTCGATGTTGGGGTTTTTTCAAGTATACTCCACCTAGCTGAGAACTAGCTCCATCAATTTAATAGTTAAAGTTAATGTTAGTTTGAGAGAGAAAAGCCAGCCCAGAACGGTATATGGAAATTCATCATGGAAGAAGGAGCCTAGCAGAGAAGCCTACCAGCCATTTCCGAAGAGGAGTCCACCCCCCTCCAGACATTTCGACGGAGCCAGAGAACGAGTGCCATCCAAGAGCGGACAGATTCGAGTAGACACGGTAAAAGCCCATTTCCAATTTAATGTCTCAATGGCCATTCTATTTATTCTATTCATATTATTCATATTTTCTTTATTACAATTTCTATTCAATTAAAATGGGAACGGAACATTCTTATTCATAAAATTCTAATGGGAAAGACCATTACATGTTAGAGTCAAGTTACAACTCAGTTTAATTCTATCACCCCTTTAAGCTTGAATTGCATCAGTCTGATCATTTTGTTGTCCCACATAAAGTCTAGCCATTAGTTATAATGTTGCCAGAAATTTGAATATCTAAATTAAGTTCAGTCAGAAGAACATATTTCTTTACTGTTATATTATTTGATACAAGGTTCTACAGAACAGTGATTCTAACTTTCTATATTTTAATTACCATTATTAAACAGTTAAGACTTACAAGTCGCTTGAGAATATTTTAAAGCTATAAATTTGATTGTTGAATATCCAAAATCTATTCTTGTCTTAAAGAATTATCATAAGTCAATTCTGATACTCTATTATTTATTTCTGAGATACGAATTATCTCTTTAATACAGATTGTCCGTTTGATACAACGATAAAGTCTTTCTTTTTACAAATTGAATTATTCTAAAGATTTTCATTCTTTAAATTGATATCCAATTGATATATTGGTTTACACATTATTGATTAAATTTTATTTCTTATTATCTCAATTTCTGTTTTATACACTAGTTAAATGTTTCTGAATAAATATTCTATTTTATATGTTAAGCTGCCTCGAGTACTTTGATTTTCTCCTCACTTGGCCGGGCCTGTTTAAGCGGGAAGAATCTAGTTTGTGTGAATGGGATAAACTTTAAATTTATCATAAACACTTTGTGGAAAGTATAATTCACTGGCGCAGTCCTTTATAAATAATTAATTATTCATTTGACCACTGAATTCCATAATTATCCCCAGGAACCTCACACCTGTATAGACGAAGTTGTTGTTTCCAACGCCCGGATAACTTTTTGTCTTCTCTACCCGGATACTTTAAACTAATCTTTATAATAAAGTTTCGCTTGCCTTTGATGTAGAAGCTCTTATACCTTCCTGCTTTAGACGAAGCTTCCGTGGTTCAGATGTTTCCAACGTCCAGATAGCTTTTTATCTTTCCATTGCCAAATTTCTCTTTTCTTTCCAAACACTCAAATTTTGGCCAGTCGTCTGGACATTTTTAGGGAGATCACAGGAGACCTGTATAACTCCTTAGCCTTCTTGATAAACTCTGCCATATCTATGTCCTGTCATTGCCTCATCATTGTTTCATGGAATAAGTGTGGGGGATTTTTTGAAAAATGTTTCAAACTGCTGTGCTAACGAATCAGCTTGGTGATATCCCCGCGCTGCTCGGATTCTTTTTTGAATAAATTTTGCAATATCTGAATGTAAGTATTTAGTAAAGATGAACCCATGAAAACGCTTAAAAATAATACAGTAAAAATACACAAAGAAAATTCGAAAAAAAGTTCTGGGGTTACTTACTACTTGGTAATCAATTGTTGCAATTGCGGCAATTCACACACTGTTATCGATGTCTTGAAGCAAAACTTTGCCATTCATCACTTTTTGTAGATGCTCACCATTTGCTCAATAAGGCACATCGATTCTAAGAAAAGCCTGAATAACAGGAATTCTATGCATTATTACAAATTGAATCTTACTTATACAGCACAGCTTTGCCCTATATTGTTGATCATGGGATATCTATTTTGGTCAGTGCGTAGTGTTTGTAAACTGCGTGTTGACACCATTGATGTTACCTATTGTTGCACAAACTTTGCCTTGCATTGTCGGTCATGAGATACTTTCTTATTAATATTCATTGCCATCAACATAAATATCGATTTATTATCGATAATTTTTTTTTGGAGATCTCAGGTAGACAGTAATCTTCCTCATGCTTTGAAAGTCAAGTGTACCAAATTTCATCAAGATCGGGTTAAAACTTTGGATTTGTATAAGAAACAACACCACAAACCCACAAACCCACAAACAAACATACTTCTTTATATATATAGATACACTAGCTGAGGACCCTGCATTGCCCGGGATAATTACGCTTGTAGGTAGGCAGAATAATCCCAAGAAGATAAATTATAACTCCAAATTGGTTAAATAATAACCCAATCAACACAAAACAGAGGAAAGGGGCTATCCATTCTAAGAAAGACCAAAAAGACATGAATTCCGGGACTTTATTTAAGTCTTGTTGACTTAGCTCAGATTAAAATGATATTCATCTTCACCAACCGGGAACATCATTGCATACTTTAGACCCAAGTTTTTCTTCCCCTTGGCATAGAAGCTCTTATACCCTCTTGCTGTATTCGAAACTTACGTTGTCCTGATGTTTCCAATACCCATATAGATTTTTCCGTTTTAATTGCAGAATTTCTCTGACCAGGAGAATGATGTTCAGAGGGGCGCCTGCAATGATGTTCTTTTCTGCTTTTATATAGGACAACGTCACCAGGTAATTCATAAATGACTGCAGTACCCTTGTCTGCAGCATCGTGAAAAACGTCTTTTGCATCAGTAGTCTGGCTACCACCTGGTTGCCTGTATAGGCAACTGTCGGCACCTGCTGAATGTAGTGCCTCCAGCATCCAATCGCAGGAGCCACAGCCGGCAGCTCCCTCTCCTAGTTGCTATGTTCCTCTTCTTCTTTCTACCACTTCCTCGAGTCATACATCACCAAATTCAGAATGTCTCTACGAGGGGTTACTTGGGTTCGTCCTTTTTCATATGTTAATAAGAATTGCTCTTCAAATGGTTTCCATGTCAATACAGGCTGCTGGGTCATCAAATCGGCCAGCCAATCTAACGCATCATCCTTGATGACCCCAGGCAATAATCAGACCAGTTGGTGTTAATGAATGTTTATTTGTTAGCTTGTCCACGTATTGTAGTATTTTGAACCAATAAATTAAGTATTCTAATTTTCTGAATCGTTACTTTCGGGGTCCTCCCCTTTCTTTTCCCCAAAATTGGGAAAAGGCATAACCTCTAAGACCTTGAGATCCATCTTTAATGTAACTAAGTTTTAGTTCTATCTCACCACACTGTTGTCTTCAACTTCCTTTATTTTTCCACCTGGCATGCCCTTTTAGCATCTCACCCTCTTCTCTCTCTTCCGAGAAGGATCCTGAGGCAGCGTCAGCACAAGAATTATAAACAGGCTATGTATATATGCACAAAAAAAAATTCAGAGATCGTAGAAGCGTTTATTTAAATATGAATTTTTTTTTCTCCTTTTGGTCCGTGGCATTCCACTGCTAGTCTATGAAGCACCTCTATCACGACTTTTAATTAGGCTAATGTATCTCTGTCGTGGATAGAGAAAGAAGGAGGGTGACAAAATTTGAAATGAAAAATACGAAATTTAATCGTACTTAGTAATTGAAACAGATATACAAATGATTAAACAAAGTCAATATCGATCATTTAAATAACGAGTAAATATGTTGAAAGTCTGGATTAGTGCCTAAGTATTGAAGTGCGCCAGAGGAATCCTTGCTTCTATGCTGAATTCCTGGAGTACTCTATGGCGAATGAATCCTGTGGAAGTTGACATCGCATTCACTACAAGCGGCGACCCATATGGGTTTCGAGGAGTGTTGCCCGGTCTATGAATTATAGAAGGAAACAAATATAAGCTTAGCAGCTAAATATTTTTTTTCACTTGTCTAACTAAAAGAAATTCCTTTCATTTAAGTAGCACAGTTCAAGAAGTACAGAAGAGAAATTAAATTATGCACACTTAATTATCAATTGCATTACGGACTAGTCTATCAGATCACTTAATTATAATTAATTAAAATACCCCATCAAGGAGACGCTAAAGCCGAGCAACGCTCACAGCAAGAGATCTCTGCCTGGCACACGTTTGCAAAGCTGCTGTCCTCCGTGGGCTGGCTGACTGGGGCACTCGGGATGTGCTCACTTCAGCATCCGAGGTCTGGCTGTCCAATTGGTTAGTATAGGTAGCTGAGTCACTTCCTTCTCAATTTCATGAAGAATTGGCTCAGAGTTTTTTTCTTACTCGTTGCCTAGGCATTGCTGAGCAGTCAAAACCTCAGTAGCTTCAGCGAAAGCCTCGTCATATCTGTCGGCGTCGCCGGAGCTCGCTGTTGACGGGCTGCTTTCTCTTTGTCCACGCTTATCCGATTCCAAATCCTCATCTGTTCTTTCAGCCGGGCCGGGTTCGGTTTCTTGGCGATGAAATTCAGAACTCTGGTCGATTAGGCTGGCTGATAAATCAGTGTCAGAAGCATTAAGGGAGAGAGTCCAGACATATTATGCATGCCATATTGTCAAGCAAATTGTTTCTTGTTACAATAAAGGCCGACTCTGGTATTATAAAAAGTTCGCTCATTATAAAGTGTAGAAAGGTCACCTGCCTTAGCACTCGGTCGTGCACAGAGAAATTTCTTTTCTCGTCCAGTCCATGTAGTATTATTCGAGGTACAGGGCCACAAATCCTTCGCACGCACGCCGTTAAAACTTTCTCCTTTTCGGCTTGCAAATTGTCTTTTCCGGGGTTGGCCTCTCACGCTCCTCTTATCGTCATTATGCTGCGGAATTCCTCTTCGTGAAATTTCCTTGCCTTCTCCGGGCTAAACAATTTCATCTTGAATTTTCTGCAAACTCCTGGAGCTCGACTTTTTCCAACTTTCCCGGTCGTAGCTCGAACCTCTGTATTTTTCTAGCTTCCCCTCCTTTTCTTCCAATCGCCTTTTCTTCCGGGTTTTTTCTTTCCCATGAGCGTTTTAATTTCTCTCTCTTGCTCTCCTAGGCTCTTCTATTCCTAACTCCGGGTGATGGTAGTTAAATCTGTTTTTTATCTTCTGATCTCTTCATTTGCTGTTCTTTTTCTCTTCTTTTCATGTTCGATCGCCGGATTTATTTGATAATAATTCTCCTCCAATTCGGCAATCTCACAGAGAAAAATTTTTTTTAATGAAAACTCGAAAAAATTTTTTTTAAATTCTTACATTGGATGAACTCTGCAAGGATGCCACTGCTAGTCGGCTAATGTACGCTAGATGTACACGTGATGCTGTTGCAATTCCCAATCTTCTTTTGATGTCTTAAAGAAAAACTTGGCCATACAACTGTTTGTGTAGTCTAGCAGTCGCCGATTCTTCTATTTACTTGCTTACCATTTGCTCAATACAGCACGGAGCTATAGGAGTGCTTCCTGTGTCGTCTTTCTACTCTTTCTTAATTGTCTGCTAAGTCTCCGTTATCTCCAGTTACTGATCGTTTTTAAAGATTTTCAAGAAATTGTTGAGTACTAAGAACTCTTTTTTCTAAGAAAAGCCCTAATAACAGGATTTCTATGCATTGTTGGTCATGAGATATATATTGTTGATCCTTGCATAGTGTTAATGCATTGTGTGTTGACACCTTTGTTGATACCTATTGTTGCACAAACATTTCCTTGCATTGTTGGTCATGAGATATATATTGTTGGTCCGTGCAGAGTTTATGAATGGCGTGTTGGTACCATTGTTGATATGTATTGTTGCACAAACTTTGCCTTGCATTGTTGGTCATGAGATATTTCTCATTAATATGCATTGCCATAACCATGAATATCAATTTTTCATCAATAATTATTATATTTCGAAATCTGCGGTAGACAGTGACCTTCCTCATGCTTTGAAAGTCAAGTATGCAAAATTTCATCAAGATCGGAATAAAACTGTAGATTTGCGTGAGAAACAAACAACCAAACAAACCCACAAACATCCTTCTTTATATATGTAGATGACTAGCAGAGATACTCGGCGTTGCCCGGGATAATTACACTTGTAGGTAAAGAGAACAATCTCAAAAAATTAAATTTTTACTCCCAATTGCTTAAATAATAACTCAATCTATAAAGAATATAGTCCAAATATATTTTTAGGAAATGTTTGGATTTTAGTCCTACCAAATAAGCTCGGTGATAATCCGCACTTATTTGGATTTTCGTTTTGCTCGCACTTTTTCTTTGGATTAAATTTTGCAATATCTTAAAAATAAGCACATGAATACGCTTAGGATTAATACAGTAAAATTCCTAACGAAAATTTGAAAATAAATTTTTTTAAGACTCACAATGGATCGACCTCGCCAAGGATGCCACTGCTACTCTAAATAATTTCTTACTCACGTAATCTTACTTTAGATATACACTTGATAATGTTGCAATGTTCACTCTTCTCTCGATGTCTTGAAGCAAAACATGGCCATTCATCTCTTTGTGTAGTCTAGTGGCGCCGAATCTTCTATTGACATGCTTACCATTTGCTCAATAAAGCACGGAGCTAAAGGACCGCTGCCTCTGTCGTCTCTCCACTCTTTCTCAGTAGCCTGCTAACTCTTCATTATCTCCAATTATTGATCATTTCTAAAGATTTTCAAGAAATTGTTATGTAGGCTACTAAGATCTCTCAATCCTAAGAAAAGCCTGAATAACAGGAATTCTATGCATTGTTACAAACTATGCATTTCATTATTGATCCCTACATAGTGTTGGTGCATTGCGTGTTTTTACCATTGTTGATACTCATTTTTGCGTAAATGTTTACTTGGATTGTTGGCCATGAGATATATATTGTTGGTCCGTGCAGAGCGTGAATTTTGTGTTGACACCATTGTTGATACATACTGTTGCACAAACGTTTCCTTGCATTGTTGGTCATGAGATATATATTGTTGGTCTGTGCAGAGTGTTTGTGAATTGCGTATTCATACCATTGTTGATAAGTATTGTTGCACAAACTTTGCCCTGCATTGTTGGTCATGAGATGTTTCTCATTAATATGCCTTGCCATAACCATGAATATCGATTTTTTTATCAATAAATATTATTTTTTCGAAATCTGTGGTGGACAGTGATCTTCCTCATGGTTTGAAGGTCAAGTATGCAAAATTTCATCAAGATCGGAATAAAACTGTAAATTTGCATAAGAAACAAACAAACTCACAAATAAACAAACAAACCCACAAACATCCTTCTTTATATATGTAGATAGAAGATAATCAAATAGATCGTCTATTTTTAAAATTTTTATTTGTTTATGTTGTTGATTATAGTTTAATTTGTTATTCATTTTATTATTTTTTTTTTGATGTGCATGAATTTTCTTAAATGCCGTAGAAAATTTGTAGAGTGTAATTCCATATGTTATTTTGGATTCAAACAGTAGACTATACAGAACGTCTCAAAATTCCTGGTACAAACTTTGCGAGGTGATACAGGGAGCAACCATAAGCATCTTTTCTCTATAGTGTTTTTAGGGAAACTCAACCCCTGCAAAGATATGAGGGGCTAAAAGTAGGATGCACCACCTGCAATATGGCTGACCTGCGTACAGAACAGCTCTAAACATCCAATTACTGTAATTGGATGTGACACAAAAAACGAAATACGAACGTTGATAGTACAGTTTTTGATTAGAAGTACGTATTTTATTCAAAGCAAATGCTCAAAATTTCCGCCACTAGTCTGTACACACACTTGACACCTGCCTACTAATGATTGACGTGTTTGTTGAAAAATTTGTGTATGGGCATGGATTTCACCAGCCGAAACAGCAATGCGCGCAATAAGGTCATCAATGTCTTGGAATTCTGTTGCATGCACCCATGTTTTCATGTGGCCCCACAACCAGAAATCTAGAGTAGACAGGTCGGGCGAACGTAGTGGCCACTGTACCGGACCTCCCAGACCAATCCACCGACCATCAAGCAAGTTGTCAACCACATTACTTACATTACCAGCGAAATGAGCTGGCGCTCCATGCTGAAACTACAACAATCGTCGACAAGCTAATGGAATATCCTCCAACAAATCTGGCAATACTTCCTCCAGAAACACTTGATAATTGTGTCCGTTGAGGCGAGGAGGTAGTAGGTAAAGCCTGATCAGCGTATTGTCAAGTACGCCACATCACACATTCATCCCAAATTGTTGTTGATGACCATGGCGAAATATTGCATGTAGATTGGCCATTGCCCACGTTTGGTTGTTTCGTTAGTTGATAATTCCATCACGGTTAAAGAAGGCTTCATCGGTGAAGAGAACATATGATGGGAACAGCTGATCTCTTTCCGATTCTTGTAGTAACCATTGTGCAAACTGCATTCGAGCCGGATAATCTTGGGGAAGCAACGGCTGCACTCATTGATGGTGAAATGAATACATGCTGTCCTCATGAAGCATACGCCAAACAGTACCTCGTGAAATACCCGGGTTCTGCGTTGCCTTACGGGTACTACTGGATATGTGTTCTTCAAAGTATTCAAGTACTTCAATCTCCTGCCGAGCAACTCGTGGACGTCCAGCATCGGGTCGCTGAACATGAAACGTTTCATTTTCGCGGAGTCGAATGTGGATTCTGGTAAACTGCTGGCTGTCAGGATGTACTCGACGTGAAAACTGGTGACGATAAATTCGTGCAGCGTTCCTGCTGTGTCCATTTGCTACACCGTAAATGTAATGCATGTCAGCAACCTCAGCATTTGTGAATCGCTGCATGACAGAACTGATTCCACAACACAATGGACTGGCTTGTTTGTAATAGCAACATTTTATCGGTGGGCTTCGAATTTGCATGCATTTACGTATTGTGAACTTGTCTTTGCAATAGGGGTGGTTGATGAATTTAATTATGTTTTATCAAGTGACACTTCATTGACGACAATCAATTAGCAACAGATCACACCTATGTTTTGGGAGAGTTCATCATAATGCAAAACAAATCGAACCTTATTTATCGGTATCAGTAATTGTGGTTCAGTACCAATTCGGTAATGGGGTGACAAAGTTTAAAATGTTAAAATTACCGTCATTGGATGTTTAGAGCTGTTCTGTACATAGGTCAGCCACATTGCAGATGGTGCATCCTACTTTTAGCCCCTCATATCTTTGCAGCAGTTGAGTTTCCCTAAAAACACTATAGAGAAAAGATGCTTATGGTTGCACCCTCTATCACCTCGCAAAGTTTGTACCAGGAATTTTGAGACACCCTGTATATCAATTGTCTAATTTTGATGGGATAATATTGTCTAATGTAATACATTAAATATTTTGTTTTACGTAATTTAGATTTTAATTCAAACACAAGAATACAACCCATCTACACAAACCGGTACTCAAAAAACAGAATCAAACACTAATGCTGGCATCACTAATGAACTTGAGGAATACACACTGAACAATGAACTTCACCATGATGTTCACCCACAACACAACTTAAATATTAAAATTATTGAAAAGATACCCTACAAAGATACCCTGAAGTTTACACAGCAACAGATCCCACACAACGATCAAGTATATCTGAAATAAATATAAACAGTAAAACAGTAGAAATTTTGTTTTACATGAACAGATATATCTTGCCAGAGTACATTGATGAAAATATATCTTTAGAATACATATATCTTCTTATTTACACTAGAGCTTTTATAGTTATATCCTCTCAAAGAAAGAAAGCAATCCATAAATACAAACAAAAATTATACACCTAACAAAAATCTAAATGGCAAAAGCGGATTGGTGTCTGATATTGATGGAATCCGCAAGCAGTTAGTTGCAAAAGCACAATGTCTGAAGAGATACAAAACATGTTATTCGCAACACGTTATTCGCAAACAATGAGAAGACATACTTTAAGCGGATAAACAAAGATTATGCACACACACGAAACACTCTTCTTCTAACACAAACAGCACTTCACCATTATTGGTCGTCTCTTTGATCTGCTTCAGTTGATCATAATCGGGAAACCAGCTGGATATAGATAGAGGAACAATCAATATCGACACTATCAAACATGCCTTATACTGACATAACACCAGATAAACTCTCACAAGTCATTCAAAATACTCACAATTGGAAGGCCCCAGGTGTAGACAGGATTCAAAACTTTCAGAGCGCTTCACCTGTTTGCATCTAACCCTTGCAAAACAGATTTCCAACACTTTGCAAACACAGGCATTGCCACACTTTCACACAGAAGGAATAACATATATGGTACCAAAGTCAGGTAACACCACAGACCCCACACAAAATAGACCTATCACATGCCTGCCTCGTACACTTTACAAAATAATAACTTCCTGTATTGCAAACAAAATCTATACACACACTGACACAATCAACATACTCACTGAGCAACAAAAGGGATGCCCTAGAAATCACATGGGTTGTAAGGATCAACTCCTGATAAACAGTTTGATCCTGCGGCACACTTATAATAAACATTGACACATCCATGCAGCCTACATTGATTACGAAAATGCCTTTGATTGTATCCTACATTAATGGCTTTTATACACACTAAGATTATATAAAATAAACCCTAGAGTTATCATATTTTTATAAAGTTCAATGCTGCATTGGAGATCTACACTACACCTCACACTCAACAGTGAAACCGTCTCGACTGACAAAATACCTATACACCGTGGCATTTTCCAGGGTGACTCACTGAGCCCACTCTTGTATTGTCTTGCATTAAATACACTTTCAAACAGACTGAACAGCACAACTTACGGCTACACGATTAAACACAATAAAAACTGCCACTATACCCTTTCACACTTACTCTATAAGGTTGACATGAAAAAAATACTCCTCCACGCAGACGCAATTGCACCAGTTACTTGATATTACACAAACTTTTTCAAAAGCCATACACATGCAATTTGGGTTAGACAAATTCACATTGAAAATAGAATACTCGGGGAATGGGACTTCACATAGAAGAACCAGGTCACATTGCTGTTATGGAAAATGACAAATTTTACAAATATTTATGATTTAAGCAAGCGAAGCTTCTGGAACACAAACACATATAGAATACACTCACTAAACAATATCTTCATAGGTTAGAGGTATTACATAAAACGCATTTAAATTGCAGAAGGTTAATCAAGGAAGGAAAGAACGTAAACTGCTTACAAAGCACAGAAAGCATCATCCACACACAGTTATTGAAAGACTCACCTTGCCTCGTTCAGATGGAGGTAGAGGTCTCATTGATATAATAGATCTACACAAGAAAAAGACTCAGAGAATTCTTATACTCTAAATAATGCACATCACCATTACACAAAGCAGTCTGCATGGCTGATACAAAATACACACATTTGAATCTGAACAGCGTGCAGAACACCAATACCATTTCTACAACATGGACTAAACTTCAATACGGCTCAGAAAGCAACTCCACTTTGGACATCCTTCTGACCTCAACCAGACGCACATCGACAAAAAAGTGTCGTATCTTTGGTTGAGTGATGGGAGTCTCTTTGGGGAAACTGAAGGAACATAACAGACCATATTATAACACAAAAAGCTACAAAAACATTATGAAAGATTTCACTGATGGGTCTTGCAGGACCTGTCATATCGCAGAGGAAACCATCCAACAGGTCTTATCCAGTTGCATATACTCACGCAGACATAACCAGTTGGTCAACATAATATATCAACATCTAGCTAAGATACACAAGCTTAGGGACATCCATACTCTGTATTATAAATACATCCCAGACACTCTCTTAGAGAACACCATGCATAAACTATATTTTGACAGAGCTATAATCACTGACAAAGCTATCTCTCATAACAGACCAGACAATACACTAGTTGATAAGCAAAACAAAGTGACTTACATAATTGATATCTCCACCCCTAACGCACACAATTTACAAAAGACATATACTGACAAAATCACTAAATATACGGATCTTGCGCATAAAACGCCTTTGAGGAGTTAACAAAGTACATATTGCCATCCTGTCATTCTTCCTGCCACTCGCTACTCAAAAACCTGTCAACAGTAAATTAAACCAACACTTATAAAAAACCTTACAGAAAGCCACAATTCTAAACACATGTCAAATTTCTACACCCAAACATCAATACTCCCACGAACGCGTAATTGTTCTCTTCCTTACATTTAAGTCCCTTGGGCTTGGCCCTCTCTTGGGTCCCTCTCTGGGACTTGTTCCGAGTTTTGTTCCCCAAACAGCAATTTTAATAATAAAAGAGATGGCGCCACTGTGATGATGACAGGTGTCCCCAATTCTGCTCAGCTGAAAAATGTTCATTCCCGAAGATTATTGTTCCCATACCCCAGTTACTGTTACAAACTCTTCAGTAAGTTACTTGTGACTACTCTTAACCTCAGCAGAAACCAGTTACTCAACCCTAAAGTCGATGCCTTTAGCCCCCGTCATGCAGGTTGTTTTCAGCAACCATGTATGGTGCGCCTTAGGCAGCAAAACTACATAAGTAATTATGGCTAGTTAACCATCACAAACGCTCACACATCATGCCCACATAATGAAATTGAGAAACCACACAATTAACCTCGCATCGGTCGACATAACGGATTAACAAGGACCGCGCCTCAGGCTTAGGTAAAGAGGCTGATTCGATAAATGAAGAACAATCTCCTGGACAGGTCAGTGGTGCAAAAGGCACTGCCTGCCCATTATTGGCTTCCTTAAGCGCGGGAACCAACACAGTTTCTTTCCGAATCTGTGGTACATCTTCCCTGAATTCGTCGTCCCCGTCGCATGAAATGGACTTGATGAAACGAACGCTTTTATCATGCGATCATACTACTATGTGACACGTCTGGACACCAACACTTCCTGTTACCGACAAGAACGCTACAATGGTTTCAAAGAACACTTCGCTCATCTCCAAGTTACAGAGCAGAGAATCGCAGACCAGCGTCACACAAATCATAAAAATGATCTTATTCCACCTTCCTACACTCAAACAACTTCAAGAGGTGGTAGTAACTTCTATGCCCCCAGAGCCTACATTCCTATTAGCATTACTTTTCAGATAAAAAGACGGCGGATTCTGCACGAGCATTAGTTACTGCACATCATGCTACTGGTAAAATTGTTCTACCAGAACCAGCCCGAAATAGCCACCTACCATCCCCACAATCGAGACCTCAGAGCGAATAGAATAGACCCCGACACCCATCCTAACCTTCTCCTACCATAAGAAATAGTCACAATTCCCCAATGAACGATCCAGCTCCCATCTTACACTGACCGCAAGATCTCACCTAATGACTTCCTCTATCATTATGCTGTTGCAAACTACTCTGGAATGTCCCCATCTGCCCGCCCACGCATTCCTTGTAACCAACAAGGTCAAGCATTTCATCACTTACCTCAACACAGAAATACTCCCAAAGCTCACTGGAAAAACTACATACCCTAGTCTACTGTGCAGCTATGCCATGCCAGCCTTCACCCACACCTGCATGGCAAATAGCTTGGAAAAAGAATCATAAACTACGATGTCAGCTAGCCCGCCTACAAACCTACCAAAAAGGTAATAGTAGCCAGAAGCTAAAGAAAAACTCCGTCGGTGTTCCAACAACACCCTGCAGGAAAATTAGCCAGCTGTCCATGTTCCAGTGATCTAGTACAGATGATTGATTACACTTGCCAGAAACTCACTGCCTTAGCCAAACACTTACGCTGGTATAAGAAAAACCACACTACAGAAGAAACACAATCATCTTTTCCAAAGAAACGAAAAATTCTTCGATCGCGCTATTGCTACAGCCCCTCACCTCGAACATAATGGCATCCTTGCAGAGCAGCAAAAGGCTGTATACGTGGCTCATATGGCTGTAAAGAACAATTAAAAATCGATCACGTGATCTTGACTCTAGCTAAACATATGCGCAACAACTTATATACAGCTTACATTAACTATTGCAAGGCCTTCGATTCTGTCCCGTACAGCTGGCTGATACAGATCCTAAAAATCTATCAAAGAGCCCCGAATTGTATCAACCTCCTTCTAACAGGCACTCTAGTGATGATATCGTCATTCAACGAGGTATCTTCCAAGGGTATTCTTTTAGCCATTTAGGTCTTCAATGTCACTTAACCCACTGTCCCAGATCCTGAAAAGCTCCAAATACTGATTTAAAATCAAAACTAAAAATCAGACCCCATATACACTCATTCACCTAATGTATATGAATGATATTAAACTACACAGTCCAGTCACGTTAACGTTACCGCCCCCTATGTTCAACATCAGCCGAAAATGGTTACCTCCAGAAGGTATGTACCAGTAACAAAGGTAGGGGGGGTATAGGAAGGGTGTCAGACGGAAATAGAAAACAATTTATCATGATCATTGCAATTTTATCTAGTCATGGCGAAACGTAGCAATTTATCCGTCCTCCAAAAGAGCATGATCATAGGCTTCCAAGCCAAGGGCGGTAGTATTTCCGAAATGGCTAGTTTTGTGAGCTGTTCGCGTGCCATGCAGTGAAAGTTTGTTGTGGATGGCAGAATGGCAATACCAAAATTCAGCGATCTGCTAAGTGTGGGCCACCACGAGCCATAGATGACAGAGGTGAACAACAGCTATGGAGATGCATGCAAGCGAACAGACGTGCAACCTTGGACCAACTTACCTCAATGACAGTTCAGTGAACGTTGCTGCTTACGGGGCTCCACAGCAGACAGCTGGTTTGTGCACCAATGTTGATGGCTGTTCATCGGCGACAAAGACTGACATTTGCACGCCAGTACCGCAACTGGACATCAACAATGTGGCGAAAGCTGGCTCTTTCCGATGAATCACGGTTTATACTCCATCCGCCAGATGGGCGATGGCGTGCATGGCGTTCAGCGTCAGAAAACAAACACCCTGCAACACGTGACGCAAGGGTACACGCCAGAGAAGGCAGCGTTATTGTCTGGGGAATGTTTTCATGGCATTCTGTGGGTGCACTCTTCATTGTGTCCATTGGCCCCATGGATCAATGGAAGTACGCATCTGCCCTTTCAAACCATGTCCACCCGTACATGCAGAATGTTTCCTCAGCACAATGGCATCTTCCAGCAAGGCTGTCCGTGTGTGTTTCGAAGAGCACTGGGATGCGTTTATGGTACTCCCCTGCCCCCAGTACCTATCCTGTAAAAAATGGAGAAACAGTCACACCACTACGAGGCTAGAAGTACCTCGCTTTCCAACAGTCCCACTACATAACCCACAACAAAGTCAAAAACAAGTTGACACAGACCTATATACAGCGCCTCAAAGCTGTCTGCAATAGTAAACTCCACGGCAGAAACATCATTAAAGCGATCAACATCATTGCCATTCCGGTTCTCACGTACTCGTTTGGTATCATACACTGGGCTCCCGCAAACCTGGCAAAACTGCAATGCAAAACGAGATGCGTCCTAACCGCCAGTAACAAGCTCCAACCTCGATCCAGCACAGAGAGGCTATATCTACCCCACCTTGTAGGCTGTGGTCTCGTAGATCTGGCTAACTTACATGATTGGATGGCGCAAAACTCCCTCGTAGGAGTAGGTGCCGCAGATTATCTACCCTCTGTACTAGAACTTACATGATACGCAAATCGCGCAACTACAACTTTACTTCAAAGAAAAGCAAATCAATTCCCAGCTTCAAGCCAGCATCTATCCAACAGACAACCATATCCTATTACATCTTAACCAATCAAAGAACCCGACAATCACGTATCCTGCTGTGCTCCAAGAAAACCATTTACAAACGTGGTTCCAGAAATCGATACATGGTAGACACTTCCAAGATCTCCAGCAACCTTTTGTAAACACTAGAACCTCTATAATGCCTGGCTAGTACAAGGAGATATTCACCCAGAAACAGATTGCGATCTAAGTTCGAGTGATTAATACCAGAAGCAATCAATAGTATATCCTAAAAACCCCCATTGAAACAGACCTCTGTAGGAAGTCCCAACACGTTACAGAAACCGTTCAACACATCCTTTCAGGCTGCATCCCATTGGCAACAGGGATTACTTAACCAGACACAATCATATGGCCAAAATCATATATCAGCATCTAGCGAATAAATACAACTTGCTAGGTAAAAAAATGCCATACTATAAATATGCCCCAGAGCCAGTTTAAAAAATGAAATTCAACGTCTGTACTGGGGCAGAACTATTTTCTAATACAAAACAATCCCACACAACAGACCAAGCATTGCTCTCATCAATAAGAGCAGACGCATCACCTACTTCATCGCTTTCGCAGTCCCCACATCAACAAATCTGCAGATAACCATCCTGAAAAAACAAAGACGTTACGCATTTCTCGCCATCAAGCTCCAAGAACAACGGGGAATGAAAAATGCATACATTGTTCCTATCGTGGCCTACGTAATCTAATAGAGGCCTAGTCATCAGCCAGCGCTGCAATGCATTAGAGTCACTAGCTGCATTTTCAAATTTTTATCACTAGGCCTAGTCATCAAATGCATTCTGAACAGTAAGCATTAAGTAAGAAATTGGCTTTTTTACAATAAAATGTACTTCCTAATTTACTAAATTTAGCATTATACACTCAGATTTCAACATAAATTTATTTAAAAGCAACAAAACTTACCTAAGCGAAGACTGAAGATCTAAAGTGTATTTGTTTTATTGAAATTGAAAGAGTTTGTTTCATTGAGGTGGGGTTTGTTTTATTGTGTAAAATCATAACTTAAAAATTTTTCTGGACATAGGTTCACATCGGAAATGGAGTGATTTCATTTTCACATTTCTATCTGATATTCCTGCTGCCACTTTATACATGTATGGTCTTAAAGTTTTTTTTCAGAGTCATTTCAACAAAGTTTTCTTTTTGTTCAATACTGGAATTGTTTTTGCATTTTGGACACTGGAATATGAGCTACAGCATGCGTAGGGAACAATGACTTTCAATAGCAGAACCGTGGCCAGAATTTTTATTGGAGGGAGGGGCTGAAGGGGGCTGGCCCAATCCTGCTCCCCCTAGTCCACCATATAACAGATTTAGTTAATATGGTGGCCAATTTCGGGGAGGGGGACTGCAGCTGTGACCAATATGCTGTAGCAAATTTCTGCAATGAAATTTTGCCTTAATTCTCCTCTATCCACTCCTTTTATAATAGGCAACAAAAGTTTTTTCTGAAATTCACACCAAGTATCCTGCAATTACACCAATTGCTGCAGTTTTAACTGTGTTTGCAGAAGCTACACAACATTTATAAAATAAAAATTTGGAAAGTTATATTGTTTACATTTTTAAACAGGCATTTATTATAGAAAAAATATCTGCCAGTGATGTTTTTTTAATTTTTTCAGTTCACTCTCTAATTGAGGTACCTTTTTTAAAATACCTTTTCTGCTAATCACTTTCAACCAAGCTTTCTTTAATTCTGGGTCTGAAAAGAATTGATGAAACGACTTATTTTTTCTCGAATGTGATTTACAACGCGGAACAGAACAATACTTTACCCTTTTTAAAAAATGCGCCCTTTCTTAATATGAATATGAATACCATTACAAAGTTTCAATCTAGTGATGAAAGATTGAAATTGCAGCTAGTGCAGGTTTTGAGGCCGATGACTAGGCCTCCATTATATTACGTAGGCCACGGTTCCCATTGTCCTCTCCACGGTTGGCGTCATCCCTAGCAACAATTTCAACCTAAAGCAACAATTATCAACACTGGATCTGACCACCAGTGATTTTTATGAGCTACAGAAAGCCGTAATTGCCACATCCTGCGAAAATTTCTATAGTTTTAACCTCTTAGTTCTTAAAAAGTTTTTCTTTTTTTGTATATATTTGTCTTTTTCTAGTTTTGTATTACTTTAGAAAAGTAAAGTACATGTAGTTAAAAACGGACTAAATTATATGCTGTAGAAAAAATGACTCTATCACTGGTCAAAAATGAAAACAAACATGTAGTTTGCGTAATTTTCCTTTTGTATTGCTCGGACCTTGTGAACTCTTATCTTCAAGGTGTTTGGTGTAACTTGTTTCAACTCTATCCCTTAACACGAACATCCTTAAGTAGAAATGAGTATAGTGTGTCGAATTATTTGAACGATCACTCTTACTAACCAGGTGAACGAGTTGTTGTTAGTGACGTATAATTTTTGCTATTTCGATTAGTTAACGTTTGAGTTTTATTGGTACTAGCGATGTTTATGTTGATAATCTTACGACTATAATAACACTAGGAAAAAGTTAAGTGTTATAAACCTTTTAAAATTATGTTTTTTTAATAAAATAATTTAAGGGCTTTCACGATCGTTGATTGTTATTTCGGATAATACTCAAAACAATTTGACTTTCAGCCGACGTAATCAGTCTTGTGTCAAACAAATGAAGCTTATCGTTACAATGTTAAAAACTAAGATTTGTCTTGAATAAAGAAAGTAATGAATTAGGATTCGAAGGAAAAAAGCGTTACTTGATGCTCTGTCATATCACCAGAATGCGAAAAAAACCTTGAAAACGCCGATATGACAAGAAAAATTAAAAAACGGGGGAGTCAGAGCACGCGTGAGGAAAAAGCCAAGTTGAAGCCCCAACCTCCATGACAAAATAGAACATCCACAAAGCAGCGAAGCCTCAATCCGACGTCCGATTGGTGTTGCATAATTGCATAGCCAATCGGGCAATTAAAGTCGGAAATAAAAACAGCAAGAAGAAACGTTGCTTTAGAGAGAGTTCGCCAATGAGGCCAGACGGACGAAGGAGAGGACCTCATGACCGAAATTATCCCAGCCAAAACTAGATGGGAAAAAGGAATAAGAGGCTGCTATCGAATGTGAGTCCGTTGGAAAATATATTTCTTGCTCAAATAATAGATTTAACTCTCTCATAATAGATTTAACTCTCTCGTTCTTTCTCTTCCTGTCCAGGCACATAAATGTTTGGCAGTTGTCTGGGTGTTTGATAGGGAGCTTAAGGGAGACACGTGTGACCTTGCCTAATTTATGTCCTGTCACTGCATCGTCATTTTATGCTCATTATTAATAATTCTTGGAAAGGAACGTTCAATCATCGCAATATCATCATCTCAGTTTCCAGAATACTCACATTTACACAGAAAAAAGTCAAAAGTATTTTTATGATATGTTTGGATCTCTTGTGCTACCAAATAAGCTATGTGATAACCCTGGCATGGCTCGGACTCTTTCATTCTTTGATTAAAATTTGAAATATCTTAAAAATAAACAGATGAAATCGCTTAGAATTAACTTACATACTTACTTACTTTTCAAACCTGCTTATCCGTTAGGGTCGCAGGGGCAGCAGCCCTATGGAGGATCTCCAGCGATCGCGATCTTCCGCCATCAGGCGCATGTCCTCCCTGGTAATATCCAAGCGACTCGAACCCAGATTCTCCATGTAGTCTAGCCGCCTGGTTCTAGGCCGACCCCTTGGTCTCTTACCCACCGGCTTGGAAAATAACAACTACCTAGGAAGACTAGTTTGCGGCATCCGTATCACGTGGCCATACCAGCGCAAGTGAGATCTCTCAATGCGGAGAAGTAGCGGCTCAACACCTAAAGATTCCCTTATTGTGCTGCTGTACACTCTATCTAGTAGGGTAATACCTGCAACACCTCTCAGAAATCTCAGTTCAGCCGCTTGTACCCGCGATCGCACTCTTTCGGTCATTACTCAAGCCTCATGACCATAGGTGAGAATCGGGACAAAGATGGATTTGAAGACGGAGAGCTTAGCTTTGTTACTCAGCTCGCGTTTCGTTACCACGGATTGCCAAAGTTCACGTCTGACACAGCTTGCTGCACCGATCCGAGCATCCAATTCTTTCTCCTGCCGTCCATCACTCGTGAATGCAATCCCGAGATACTTGAATTTCTCCACCTGTCTCAATGAGGCTCCACTAACATGGAGAGCGCACTGAGCAGGCTGTCTTGAAAGGACCAGAACCTCGGTTTTAGCCACACTGATCTTCATCCCAGCTTCTTCACATTTGGCTGCAAACCGGTCTAGTGCATGCTGAAGGTTCGTGCGAGAAGACCCAAGCAGGACAAGGTCGTCCGCAAAGAGCAACCTCTCCACCAGGCAGTCGCCCACACAAACACGCTCATCGCCTCGGCTGCCCCTGTCTATCCAGTCCATAAAGATAATGAACAAGATGGGCGACAGTACGCACCCTTGGCGGAGTCCAACACCCACGGTGAACGGTCTTGACTTAATGCCATTTATCCGGACACACATCTCAGAGCTTTCGTACAGAGACATGATAGCAACCAGTAATTGCCCATCCACTCCATACTCTTGCAACACTTGCCAGAGCTTCTCCCGAGGAACCCTGTCATATGCTTTTTCGAGGTCCACAAAGCAAGCGTAGACCTCTTTTGCATACTCCCAGGATTTCTCAAAGATTTGCCTTAGAGCAAAGATGTGATCCGTCGTGCTTCGGCCAGGTCGGAAACCACACTGCTCCCCCGACAGTTTGGAGTCGACTATTTCCCGACTTCTCTTCTCCAGACACTTAGCGTACACTTTCCCAGGAATGCTGAGCAAAGAGATGCCTCGATAGTTGTTGCAATCTCTCTGGTCTCCCTTTTTGAAGATAGGGATCACAGTTCCTGTCTGCCATTGCTTAGGGGCCTGTCCAGATATCCAAGCAACCTGACACACTCGAGTCAGCCACAGGATACCATCCTGATTTAAGGCCTTTAACATCTCGGACCGGATTTCATCATCACCTGCAGCTTTGCCAGTCTTCAGGGACTTAATTGCCCATCTGACTTCTGTTTCAGTGATACTACCGTGACTATTCTCCGCTCCAAGGTGCACCTCGTATGCCTCAGTTGTTGTTGTCACCGGATTAAGAAGAGATGCAAAGTATTCCTTCCACCTATGCAATACGCTCTCCTCCGTTTTCAGAAGCCTCCCATCTGAACTCTTAATAGTTTGTGATGAAAGAGACTTCTTTCCACGGAGGCGGCGCACGGTCTGCCAGAACACCTTGTTTGCCGAACCATAGTCTGCCTCCAATTTCTCCCCGAACTTCTCCCAGGCCTTGGCTTTAGCTGTTGATACTGTCTTTGCTGCTGCTTTTCGCGCCTCAGTGTACCGCACTCGACTCGAAGTTGACTTATTTGCAAGCCATAGCAAATAAGCTTCCTTCTTTGCCTTGACAGCTTCTTGGACTTCACCGTTCCACCATGCAGTCCTTTTCTCACCGCCCTGCGCCACACTCAGCCGCTTACGACCACAGCACAAAGCAGCCGAAGTAATCACAGCAGTTTTAAACAACTGCCACTCCTCTTCAACAGTACCACGATCACTGGGTAGTTCTTTGAAACTTGAAGATATGCTATCTGCAAAGGTCTTCCTCACAGCTCTATCCTCCAGTGCCTCCCATTTGATGCGCCAAGTTTGTCTGAACCTAGTATTTCGCTTGGTTGGCATGGATTCAGAGAACCGCAAAGTGCAGACAACAAGGTGGTGATCAGTTGATAGTTCTGCCCCTCTTCTCACTGATCGGAATAAGTCAGCTGAAACAATTACAAAATCAATCAGTGACTTCTGGTCCATTGCATCCCTGTACCAGGTATACTTATGGACATTAAAAATTCTTAAAGAAAATTCGAAAAATTTTTTTTTTAAGGCTCACAATGGATGGGCCTTTCCAAGTATGCCACTGCTAGTCTAAATGATTTCTTAGTCACGTAATCTTATTTTAGATGCACATTTGGTGTTGTTGCAATTCCCACTCTTCTCTCGATGTGTTGAAGCAAAACTTGCCATTTATCCCTTTGTGTAGCCTAGCAGTCGCCGATTCTTCTATTTATTTGCTTACCATTTGCTCAATACAGCACAGGGCTAAAGGATTTCTTCCTCTGTCCTCTTTCCACTGTTTCTCAATAGTCTGCTAACTCTCCATTATCTCCAGTTACTGATCATTTTAAAAGGTTTTCAAGAAATTGTCAAGTACGAAGAACTCTCAATTCTATGCCTGAATAACAGGAATTCTATGTTTGTTACAAATTGAAACTTGTCTATATTGCATAAACTTTACCTTGCATTGTTAGTCATGAGATATATATTGTTGATCCCTGCATAGTGTTGGGTTTGAAGGTCAAGTATACAAAATTTCATCAAGATCGGCATAAAACTGTAGATTTGCATAAGAAACAAACAAACAAACAAACAAACCCACAAACAAACAAACATCCTTCTTTATATATATAGATGGTATCAACACGCAATTCACAAATACTCTGCACGGACCAACAATATATATCTCATGACCAACAATGCAAATAAAAGTTTGTGCAACAATAGGTATCAACAATGGTGTCAACACGCAATGCACCAACAATATGCAAGGATCAACAATATATGTCTCATGACCAACAATGCAAGGCAAAGTTTGTGCAATTTGAGGTTGTTCCGTTTACCTACAAGCGTAATTATCCCGGGCAACACTGGGTCCTCTGCTAGTCTTTCTATATATATATAAAGAAGGATGTTTGTTTGTTTGTTTGTGGGTTTGTTAGTTTGTTTGTTTCTTATGCAAATCTACAGTTTTATTCCGATCTTGATGAAATTTTGTATACTTGACCTTCAAACCATGAGGAAGGTCACTGTCTACCTCAGATTGCGGAAAAATAATAATTATCGATAAAAAATCGATATTCATGGTTATGGAAGGGCATATTAATTAGAAATATCTCATGACCAACAATGCAAGGCAAAGTTTGTGCAACAATAGGCCCGTCGTGTTCGCATCAACAATGGTCTTAATGCGCAATTCACCAATTACAATGAACATAAAATGATGATGCAATGACAGAACATTCGTTTCCAGGAATTATTAACAATGAACAGGAAATGGATATAATAGACGATATAGATTGGGCAGTCTCTCTCGATGAGGCAAAGGAGGTACACGGGTAGATCAGCTGACCTATAACTATAATTATCCCGGGCAACGCCGCGTCCTCTGCTAGTTGTTTATAACTATTGTTGCGCAAATTTTGCCTTGCATTGTTGGTGATGAGATATTTCTCATTAATATGCCCAGCCATCATAATGAATATCGATTTATTATCTATAATTATTATTTGTTCGAAATTTGAGGTAGACAGTAACCTTCCTTAGACTTTGATGGTCAAGTATTCAAAATTTGATCATGATCGGAATAAGACTGTAGATTTGCATAAAAAACAAACAAACCCACCCACAAACAAACATCCTGTTTTATACATATGAAACACTAGCAGAGGCACCCGGCGTTGCCTGGGATAATTATAGTTGTAGGTTAAACTGAACAACCTCAAGAAGGTAAATAATAAATAAGTTTTCAGTAATTCCACAATTTCCTTCTGTAGACGAAGCTGTTGTTCAGATGTTTCCAGTGCGCAGATAACTTTTTGTCTTATCTGCCCAATATTCATTCATTTCTTCGCTGGCATTTTGGATAGATATGAATTATTATTATTATCTTTCAAACGATTATTATAGAGCACTAGAAGAGGTACCCGGCGTTGCCCGGGATAATTACACTTGCACAAACTTTTCCTTTCATTGTTAGTCATGAGATACGTATATATTGTTGGTTCATGCAGTGTGTTTATGAATTGCGTGCTGATACCATTGTTGATACCTATTGTTGTACAAACTTTGCCTTGCATTGTTGGTCATGAGATATTTCTCATTAATATGCCTTGCCATAACCATGAATATCGATTTTTTATCGATATTTATTATTTTTCCGAAATCTGAGGTAGACAGTGACCTTCCTCGTGCTTTAAAGGTCATGTATGCGAAATTTTATCAAGATCGGACTAAAACTGTAGATTTGTATAAAAAACAGACCCACAGACAGACCCACAGACAGACCCACAAACATCCTTCTTTATATATATAGATATTATGATATGATTCTTAATTTGAAAAGTCGAATTCATGCATGCTTTGTTATCGGTTATGTCATAATTGTAAACCGAGTGAAGGGACTGCTTTCTCTGTCACCTTTCCACTCTTTTTCAATAGTCTGCTAACTTTATATTACCTCCAGTTACTCATCAGTTTTAACGGTTTACCAGAAAATCTAACTTCCAAGAACTATCAATTCTAAGAAAAGCTCGAACTACAGGGATTCTATATATTGTTACAAATTCAATATTGTTTTATAATTCTCAGAGGTGAGATGGAACGATAATTTTTATTGCATACTTTGCCTGAACACTGGCATCGCCCGGGTCTTTATTTAACCTTCCTTTTTTGTTTAGAATAAATTGAGATGACATCAGTCAAGTTCCAGCACTCGCATTTGTTGTTATTGGTATAAATAATTTTATTTCACTATAACTGTACAAGAGTCGACTTTCGCCTTTCTTATGGCATCAAAAGTTGTAATTGTACATTTTAAGTACAATATGAACTCTTTTGTTTCTTTTAACACATTTAAGGTGTTCGTGTCAAAAATGACCCAGGATTAATCTTTTGAAAAATTTTTCACAGATTATCAAATGTTTTATTATTAAAACAATTACAATATATCATAAATCATTTAAATTTACATTTTATAGATCATACAAAATAATTTTAATCTATCTATATACACTGTCATATCAACGAATTATGACCAGCATCCTATCAAGGCACACGCATGCTTCGCCCCAACAATGATTACACATTGCAAAATTTGCAGAACAGGCTGAGAAGGTTTTAAAACTGGTGCATGAAATGGCAGGTGCATGAGCCTCAAGATGGGTAAACGTCGGGGATGTTCATAGGCTATCGCAACAAGGGTGGCACCATCTCCGAAACGGTGAGATTTGTGAACTGTTCACGGTCCGCTGTAGTGAAGGTGTGCAAAGAGAGGACAGCAGGGAAAGAAATCGCGTCCCATCGCCATCACTGTAAAGGGTCACGAGCCATCGACCAACGGGGTGAGCGGCGCCTACAACGACTCATAAAAGGTGACAGGAGAGCCACAGTCCTTCAACTGACCACCAGATTCAACAGTGGTGCCAACAGACTTGTATCCGACATTGCTGTTGAATGCCCCCTGCTACGGATGGGTCTGAATAGTCGATGCATGATTGCTGCACCCATATTGACCAGGGGTCATCGTCAACGACGCCTAGACTTTGCACGTGATCACCGCCATTGGACCACAGACAAGTGGGCTAAGGTTGCCTTCTCCGACGAGCCAAGGTTTTTCCTCCATAAGATTGACGGGCGATGGTGGGTGCGTCGTGAAAGCTATGAAAAGAGACTGCAGCAGGCTATTGTGGGCAAGAAACAGGCTGGTGGAAGTAGTGTGAATGTGTGGGGGATCTTCTGTTGGGAGCAGTTAGGTCCACTGATTCGTCTAGGGGCAATTTGAAATCCTGTGGTTATCTGTCAATCGTAGCGGACCAGGTGCACCCGTACATGCTCACTAAGTACCCCAATGTGATTTTGTGTTCCAGCAGGACAATATCTCCTTCTGGATTGGTACGAGGAACACTGCAGACTTTCGAGTGCTTCTTTGGCCCGCTAATTCGCCGGACATCAATCCGATTGAACTTCTGTGGGAACACCTTGATCGCCATGTATGGCAGCTGGACCCTCCACCTATGACTCTCGAAGCTCTGTGGACAGTGCTTCAAGCGGAATGGATGCCATACCATCGGACACATATCGCGCACTTCTTGCATCCATGCCACGATGCGTAGCAGCAGTTACAGCGGCGAAGAGTGGCTACTCCCATTACTAAGCGGGTGGTCATAATTCAGTAATATGACAGTGTATATAAAGAAGAATGTTTGTGGATTTGTGGGTGGGTTTGTTTGTTTGTTTTTTATACAAATCTACAGTTTTATTCCGATTTTGATGAAATTTTGCATACTTGACCTTCAATGCATGGGAAAGGTCACTGTCTATCTCAGATTTCGAAAAAATAATAATTGTTGATAAAAAATTGATATTCATGGTTGTGGCAAGGCATAATAATGAGAAATATCTCATGACCAACAATGCAAGGCAAAGTTTGTGCAACTATAGTCATCAACAATGGTATTAAAACGCAATGCACCAACACTATGCAAGGATCAAAAATATACATCTCTTGACCAACAATGCAAAGTTTGTGCAATATAGATAAGTTTCAACTTGTAACAATGCATAGAATTCCTGTTATTCTGGCTTTTCTTAGAAAAGAGAGTTCTTAGTACTTAACAATTTCTTGAAGAATCTTTAAAAAATGATCAGTAACTGGAGATAATGGAGAGTTACAATACTATTGAGAAAGAGTGGACAGACGATAGAGGAAGCACTCCTTTAGCTCCGTGCTGTATTGAGCAAATAGTAAGCAAGTAAATTGAAGAATCGGCGATCGCTAGACTATACAAAGTAATGAATGGCCTCGTTTTGCATCAAGACATCGAGAGAAGAGCCGGAATTGTAAAAACATTAAGTGCATCTAAAGTAATATTACGTGACTAAGAAATTATCTAGGCTAGCAGTGGCATACTTGGAGAGATCCAACCATTGTAAGCATGTAAAAAATATTCTTTCGAATTTTAATTATGAATTTTTATTCTATTAATTATATGCGTTTTCATGTGTTTATTTTTAGGATATTTCAAAATTTATTCAAAAAAACAAAGTCATAGCCACGGGTATATGACCTAGAATTCCTGTTTTTCGGATTTTCCATAGAATGGATAGTCCCTTCGCTGTGTGTTATACAGGGTGTTTCAGAATTATGTACAATAAATTTAGTGACATATTCTTCTGGTCAAAAGAAGACGAAAATGTTCTATAGCACTTTGTCTGCAAACGATTTGTTTGCGAGTAATCCAATATCATACAGTAGGGAAGCACGGTAGTTAGCGGACGATATTTTAGCAGTTCCAGCGTTTCGATCCAACACTAGGTTGAGTGGTTTGTTCCATTTAAACCTACTTTAGGGTTGTTCCATTAGTTGTGTACGGTTGTTTCCATTACTGTAGTTTCACTACTGTACATCCACTAGGAATATCAATTTCAGAACGTTTGCGTGCTTTGACATACGCATTACGATTTACGTAAAAAAAAAATTCATGTACACGTATTCCAGTGCAGAATACACTGACATGCACCTAATGTATGGTCTTGCGGAAGGAAATGCTGTGGAAGCAAGAAGACTCTACCAAGAACGCTTTCCGAATAGACGTTTGCCAAATAACCGAACATTTGTATCTGTCGACAGACATTTGAGGGAGCGTGGTTCGCATTTCTTCCATGGTACACATTCCGCACTCATCTGTTTGGCGCATTCTTCACTGTCAGCTTTTGCATCCATACCACCTGCAACTGGTTCAGGCACTGAACCCAACGGACTATATCACACCGACAACGATTTTGCCAATGGATACAACGTCGTCATGCTGCAGACCCTAGTTGTATCAGCCAGATACTTTCCACGGACGAAGCAACCTTCACCTGGACAGGAATCGTAAATTCTCACAACCAGCACCATTGGGCAGATGCTAACCCGCATGTTACCAGAGCTCGAACGCATCAAGAGCGTTTCTCCGTGAACATTTGGTGTGGAATTGTCGGAAATAACTTAATTGGCCCTTATGTGTTGCCGCCACGATTGACTGGGCGAACGTATCTTTTGTTTCTGCAGAATGCATTGCCAGAATTACTGGAAGATGTTCCTCTTTTGATAAGATCTAACATGTGGTTCATGCATGATGGCGCTCCAGCACATTTCAGCCATGTTGTGCGAGCACACCTTAATGCTGCATACACGAATCGCTGGATAGGTCGAGGTGGACCGGTAGCCTGGCCTGCAAGATCACCCGACCTTAATCCCTTGGACTTTTTTCTGTGGGGTCATGTGAAAACGATTGTCTACAGCACAGAAATTCCTAACATTATGGATCTGCGACAAAGAATTGAAAATGCATGCCAAACCGTTCGTAATGCTGGCGACGAACTCTTCCATGACATCAGCTGGTGGCAGGCACTTTGAAGAATTCCTGTAATTTGGAGCCACGGGTTTAGTTGGCTATATCGCGTAAATAAATTGTTTCCAGACAAAGTGCTATAGAACATTTTCGTCTTCTTTTGACCTGAAGAATATGTCACTAAATTTATTGTTCATATTTTTGAAACGCCCTGTATTCATTGAGTAATAATTTAACTTCTTGAGATTGTTCTGTTTACCTACAAGTGTAATTATCCCGTGCAACGCCTGGTCCTCTGCTTGTACTATATAAATAAGTTATACAAATACATAAAGTTATATGCAGTTGAAAAACGATATGGGTCAAAAAAGACCTGAACAGCACAGGAAGGGTAAAAGTTTTGAGTCATGTGAATAGAAGACCGTGGATACCACTTTTCCACAAAATGAGTTTATTGAACATCACAAATGTACATTTCGGCTACTAAGTAGCCATCTTCAGTATGAATTCTTACTAAAGATGGCTACTTAGTAGCCGAAATGTACATTTATGATGTTCAATAAACCTATTTTGTGGAAAAATGGTATCCACCGTCGCTCTGCATATAAGTATCCACAGACAACTCAGGTCAGTAAATTATATTTATGTGAATAGAATCTAGTATAAAAAAATAAAAATTTCAAAGAAAAGCACATTTTATAAAAGTGTTTTTTGAAAAAATAAACAATGGTCAAAAATGACCCAAACATCAAAAGTGTAAAAAAAATTCTTTTATATGATACAAAAAATATTAATAAATTTTAATTAGTATAAAAATCAAATATAATTTATTAAAAGTCAAAAAAGATGATGGCTATTTATACAAATAGACAGAGTTATAGGCAGTTGAAAAAAAGATTTGGGTAAAAAAAGGTCCCGAACAGCACAGGAAGGTTAACCTCTTGTTGTCCTACCTGATGTTAAAATTATAGCCATCTTCGCCACCGCAGGGCATCACTGGATACTTTAGACTAGAGTCCCTGGATACTTTACTTACAGGGACTCTACTTTAGACAGATCTTTCCTTTGCCCTTGACGCAGCTCTTATATCCTCCTTTTCTAGATGAATCTTCATTTGTTCGGATATTTCCAACATCTGGATAGCCGATCAATGATCGTTCTTTCTCTTTTCTCTCCAAAGACAAATTTTCGCCAGTCATCTGGACATTTTTAGGGAGCCCAAGGGAGAGAAATATAACTGCTTAGCCTCCTCTGTAGATACTGCCTTACCTATGTCCTGTCATTGCATCTTCATTTTATGTTCATGGTTAATATTTCTTGGAAATAAACGTTAAGTCATCACTTATTCATTACCTCGGTTTCAAAACATTCACGTTCACGCAGATTATAGACAAGATATATCGGGTATTTTTGTATAAAATGTTTGAATCTGCTGTGCTACCTAATAAGCTAGGTGATATCCACGGCTGTCAGATCATTTGTCCCGGGCGAGGAGGCCAACGACCGAGAGAAATGATCAGATGACGGTAACTTCAGAAGTTAAATTACCGGGAGCTCGGCCAAGAGGAAGATGGGCGGAAAAATCGCCGAATGGCTCCCCCCCCCCTCCTAGGCAGATTGTTAGCGCAGACCAAAGGTTCGAGAAGCAAGGTGTTCGTTGCCCATTCGCCCTGTATAATCGAATGCCTAATGAACTCATTAGCAGGGTGAATAAAAAGGGCAGGCGAACCTCTAACAGAGAAAGAGAGTATCGAGATCGACCAAATGAACAAGCCAGAGGTTCCCACGACCGAGAGATGAGACGTCCTACCGTCTGATCCCACTCACCAAGGAAGGCATACAGACGACAGCATAATAGACACGAAGGACCCGCAGAGCCCGAAGCCTCTAGACGGTAAAATTTTGACGGTGACCGACGAGGACAAGTGCGTAGTAGAAGGGCCTAAGGAAAGTGCGAGAAAGGTCGTCAGAAGAGAGGAGACTCCTTGGGATCACCGCAAGCGATACAAAAGGACCAGAGACATTCGAGAAGCGGGACTTCGAAAAATCCCAGTTCATCAGAAAAACGATTCAGCTGCAACTCTACTCTCAACTCAAACCAGCCTCGTAAAGAAGCTCATCGAGGGTAATGAAAATTAAAGATAAAATAGGGTACATAAAACAGTGTATACTGTTAACATTTAAACTAATTCCAACGTGTAACACATAACCATCATGTGTTACGATTTTGACAACGTAACTCGGGAACAACGTAACTCGGAAACCACCAATTTTGTGTACCCTATTATTCTCCAAAATTTCATCATCCTAGATGTTGTAGAAACTTATTATATGAACTTTTTTGTTTCATCCAAACTACCTTCCATAAAAGTTTGTGACAGGGTTTCAGGCTCACCCTGTATAAATTATAACAAGTACTACGGTTGAAATTTTGAATTAAGCTATTGTACAGTCATCAAAGGGAAATAATCCACACTTGAATTTTACTCTAAGTTTTACCGTTTCAATATTAATTTATTTTTAATAATTTAATATTACATTTAGAGTTAACATTATTAAGATTATTCAATTTAAATAATTATAATTAAAAAAGCTATTAAAACAACACATTAGCATGAAATGTAATATTAAGTATTAAACTCGTGTGGATTATTTCCTTTGGTTGACTGTACCTCTAATTAAATGAAAAAAAGCCAATGCAGCTTCCAGGAACTGAAATAAGTAAGGCTCATAGTGTAGTGGTAAATAAATATACCGTCCCTTAAAAGATAGATCTATAAAGCTGGAGATGTTCATGAAACAACCAAACTTATTTATTAGTGGACACAGTTCTTGCACTCAAAAAGTTCCAAGAATAAATTAATCGTTTTAATAACAAAAGAAAAAAAAAACGCCAATAAAGGACAAATGAATCAATCAAGCAGGGTTAACAAAATGACGATGCTTAATAGATGGAATTAACAATAAGTTAAGCTTATAGGGAATTAAATAATCATCTACTGATAAGATAGAAAATAAATATAAATTAAATTAGGTCTTGAAAAGCCATTTTCATAAATATTTTCTCCTGATGACGTGCTAATCACGTAAACACATGACAATCACGTAGATGTTGGTTATTAGATAAAAGGGGTCAACAGGACTAAAAGAAGTAGGGGAAAAGGTCAATTATAGGTCAATTAACTAGATGAAAGGGCTGAAAAGAAAAAGGCAAAAGGAGATGAAAAGCGGTAACAAACGATGAAAAGGTCAATCACGAGAAAAATTAATACAAACAAAAACTCTTGGCACTATTAAGATAAATTCTTTTTTTCTTTCCAGCATTGTTGAAAAATTTTTAAAAACGGGTACAGAGCTAAAGCCAGTTAAGCTTCTTAAAGTTCTCAAAGTCGATAAGTTTATATTTTAAGCAAGCCAAAAACAAAAAATAATTCCACTCCTTCTCTCATATTATCTTAAAGACTCAGAGAACTGAATTTCAGGATGGGGTTCGAGTGCCATATTGATCTTTTAAACGTTGTAGGTGAAGAGTGCGCAACTAGATTAAGAAATAAAAAAATAAATAAAAATTACTCATTTTAAAAGAAATATACAAAAGGATCATCTAGAAAATATTATTTCCGAAATTTTGTCATTTAAACTTTTTATTAAATCCACAGGATGTCTATTTTCGATAATGTGTATCTTCATATTCCCAACGCTTCCTATGATTTTACATGACAAATTCTACCAAGTAATCCTAAAGTTCTAGAAAGCTCATCCAACCACTGTGCTAAAACGCAGTTAAGTAACAAAGGTCTTGTTGCAGAAATTATGGAAGAAAACAAAAAACATTATGGGACGGGGAAAACAGGTAACACTGATGAAGTACGACAGAAATATTCTACAGGAAAAAGTAGTGTTATTAGTAAGGAACGTCAATACCACAAGGGTAGCGACGAGTTTTCTCTAAAGCGAAGCGATACTTACAAGTCCGGAAAGATAAAGTCAACAAGGTGGAAAAGTTCATGTTCAGGATAAAATAGGTGACAAACCTCAGCAAAAATACTTGTACGTCAAAAATGGAATACAGGTGCAAATCACATTCTAGAGAGCAACAGAAAGCACAAAATAAACGTCTTTTAAAAAACTGAGTCGGAAAGAATTAGATTAAAATTAAATCATCATCATATATTTCACATTAATGCCAGGGAAATATTGTTGCCATGAAAACCGATGTGGAGATAATTCAACAATATTTTCAAAATGATATAATGTGCTGTTGCCTTGGAAGTATCCATATTCATTTCCAAAAATTAATAACAATGAGGAGCGTCTGAGTATAATAGCACGATATAGATAGCGCAGTCTCTCTCGAGGAGGTAATGGGACACATGTGTCTTCCTTGAACTCCATAAAATTGAACAGGCGATTGGTGTTTGGAGATCTTGAGCAGTGTAAAACTTTCAGACAAAACGGCAGATTCCCCTTTCTCTTCCAGTGGGTTGTACATAAAAGGACGTTGTCGGTCTCGCACGACAGTTTACGACATAACCGATTACAAAGTATACATCAAGTAGATTCTTAAAACCAAAAAGTACATTGTGCTTTTTAATAATTGTTCGAAGGATATATGGTTATCCATATCAACGAAATACCACTGAAGTTAAAAGAGAGTATTGGTCAGGGAAGAGGAAAATTTTCAGTGTGTCAGGAAATCTACTACAGGAAATTCTAGAATTACTGAAAACAAAATTTCAGTTATTATTTACATTCTTGAGATTGTTCTGTTTAACTACAACTGTCATTATCCCGAGTAACGCCGGGTGCCTCTACTAGACATATATACAGGGTGTATCTGAAACTCTGTCACAAACATGGAGGGAATGTAGTATGGGTGATTCTATACAAAAAAAGTTCATATGAACATGAGTTAGAATTTGAACGATAACTGAGATATGAATAGAAATAAAAATGCCGCCACCAAGATCAACAAGTTAATAAACCATTAAGGAATGACCGAAAGGTTAAACTAAACCATTCGCGGAGCTATATTTTTAAACGGCCCTATGTTATCATTGGAAGTTTCTAATGGACCATTATGATACCATTAAACCACGTACCTTTGAAATAATTTCAACCATCATTAATTTTACGTTATATTCATTCATGATACATCATTCCAAGTTGTTTGATATATTACATGCCATATTTTAGCATTGCAGTTCCAATGAGCCATAATGGTTCCACCAAACCAGGTTCCTTGAAAACAATTTCGACTACCATTAATTTTACTTTATATTCATTCTTGAAACACCATTCCAAGTCGTTTGATATATTACATGCCATATTTTAGCATTGAAAATTTTTGAGGGTGTCATAAGGGTACCATTAGAGCACGTGCCATTGTTTTGATTTCAACCATTTTCAAAATGTTTCATTCCCGGAACCTTATTTATTAATTGGCGAAAATAGTAATTTATATCCGCTTCTATCTCGTCATTACGATTTGTTTGATATATTACTTAATATATCTCTCCATTGAAAATTGCTAGGTGGGGTCGTAAAGGTACCATTTGTGCACGTGCTACTGAACAGATTTAGATAATATTGGTGATTGATTGGTGCCATATACCATGTTCATCGACTGAAAAAAAATTATAATGAATAACCACATCTATCTCGTCATTACGATTTGTTTGATATATTACTCAATATATCTTCCCATTGAAAATTGCTAGGCGGGAAAATAGAGGTACCATTTGTAAACCGATTTAGATAATTTTTGTAACTGGTTCGTGCCATGAACCAGATTCATCGACTGACGAAAACAGATTTTGAAAATATTTCATAGCCTCGGAGGAGTTTGAGTTACAGACGGACAGACAGACAGACAGACGGGCAGACAGACGAACAGACAGACAGACACGTTTCCCCACACTGATAGCATAAAGCACTTTTCGGTACTTAATAACTCAGGTTCTGTAAAGCTTATAATAATGAAATTAGGCGGAATAACAAGGTACATAAAACTATGTAAATCGTTATAATTTGATCGAATTCCAATAAGAAGTTTCCGAGTTACTCATTCAAAATCATAACACGAGTTCACTTGGGAGTACTAACCAGCACTTGTTACAATTTTGACTGCGTAACTCGGAAACTTCTCGCTGGAATTCGAATAAATTTTAACGGTACACGCGGTCTTATGTATCCTGTTAGGCCTCCAAATTTCATTTTTCTAGGCTCCACAGAACCTGGTCATGTTCATATGAACTTTTTTGCTTAGAATCACCCATACTGATACACCCTGTATACACCCTGTATAAAGATGAATGTTTGTGGGTTTGTGTGTTTGTTGGTTTCCTTCTTATACAAATCTACAGCTTGATGAAATTTTGCATACTTGAGGAAACATAGCATGAGGAAATTATTTTCAAAGCATGAGGAAGGTCACTGTTTACTTGAGATTTCAAAAAAATAATAATAATAAATCGATATTCCTGATGATGTTAGGGCATATAAATAAGAGGTATTTCATGACCAACAATGAAATGCAAATTTTGTGCAACAATAGTTATCTACAATGGTATCAACATGCAATTCACAAACAGTACGTACTGACCAACAATATATATCTCATGACCAACAATGCAAGGCAAAGTTTGTGCTTTATAAATTAGTTTCATTTTATAACAATGTATTGACTTTCTGTTTTGGGTCTTTTCTTAGAAAGTTCTTACAACTTAACATTTTCTTGAAAATATTTAAAAATTAGCACAAACTGGTTGGTTGGTTGGTTGGTTTATTAGAAATTGTGGCGTCGACTATTAAGGTCATTTTGCGCCTTTTACACAAGTTATATCTGTACGCAGCCCAGAACAAACACAAACATCCATGCCCACGGCGGGATTCGAACCAACGACCATTGGCCCCATGCCTATTACCTCCATCCAATCTCTGGAAATTGAATAAAATTCTCATGTTTGTATAGGTCAACAATCCTGTTGAATGTTTTCAGCATCTTGTTGAATCCATGCCCAAACAAATATAGCGAGTTTAGAGGGCTAATGGAGGTTCAACAATCTAGTAGTGTTACATTTAATCACGGTACCCTTTCCTACTACGAATATTTTTGTCCTAATTTGTAGAGTCGACTGTTGTCTTTAGTCAAACTTGTCTTTAAAACGGCGATGTTCAACCGTTAATATATGTCTACAGTTATTGCTTTTACCTACACTTAATAGTACAGAAGATTGTGAAATTTGTAAACTCTGCTAACATTCCTGCAGAACAGTTTTAATAACTTTCCCTCAGAATCATATTTCCTTGATTGTCTATTCGAGTACACGTAATTCTAAATAATGACTGTAATAGATTACAAAATACGAGAAATTTTAGCAAAATATTCTAAATGACTCAGTCTATTACACGGTAATTATAACTTGGATGTTGTTAGTCTTTTATTGATTTTTCATTTTCAGAGGTTATGGTGCTTCTTCTCCAAAATAAAGAAGCACGTGACGCCTTCTAGTTGCATTACATGACTGAAATAGAAAACTATGGACAACATACATCCTAAGGAAATGATCAAACTAAAATGTATATATCTTGTTATTTATCACTTGTAATGTCGTTGAATGACCATAATGAGCGTTTTTCTTCGTATGCATAGTTACCAATCACTTGATCATCAGGTGCAAC
Source organism: Rhysida immarginata (assembly GCA_023313115.1). Classification (NCBI taxonomy): domain Eukaryota; kingdom Metazoa; phylum Arthropoda; class Chilopoda; order Scolopendromorpha; family Scolopendridae; genus Rhysida; species Rhysida immarginata. The sequence continues at coordinate 501,291 of JAHWFO010054259.1, forward strand.
AAGGTAATTGTTAAGGCTTATCTTTTTAATTGTTTTATAGCGCAGCGTGCCTTTTAGGGCGAACATTTAAATATGTTTTAATATTGTTCCTTTTCGTGTTTTCATCCTCGTGCACCTCGTTTTGTTTGTGTTTTTTTTTTTTGTCTGTTGGCACAAGAAACTGATGTTTGATGGTACGGAACGAAGAATGTTAGGGCAGATTTTTTCAAATGGCGAGTGGATAAGGACAATCTCCTAAGATGACAAGTATTGCCCGCAAGCAGAACTGAGTTCGTCGGTCTCCATGAGCCCGGAAAACTGTCATAGTTAATTATCGCAGCTAGTTCCATGAACTAAGCCTCGTCTAAGACCGAAACTGGATGGAAGCTCCGTTCAGTAGCTGTCTGTTCCTCACATGAAATCCCTCATGATGCATGTTGGCTGAAAACTCACTTGTTCGAGTTAAATGATGTCCCTAACTATAGTTCATCCAGGGAGAGTTGGACTGGGGGGAGCCCAGGAAGTTCTGAACTGGCCAATCAGAGAAAGGTTTGATCATGAGACTGATCATTCCTGCTTTACAGGTCTTAATTGTAAACATTATTTTACTTTTTAGTGACATTACGTTATACTGCAATTTAAATTTAAAAAAAAGAATACACTTAAAGAAAACTTATTTCGTCATGTAACATAAATTATATATGTGTAACTAATTTTATTTTTTTATTTTTATCTTATGTCATGCTTTTTATTTTTATTTTTTATTTTATTCAAAATTTCAAGCAATTGAAGCAATTAAATTGAAGTCAATATGTCATTAATTTTTTATTCTTTAATAAATAACTTTCACTTCTTTTGCTATTTCTTTTAATGAATTAGAATTAAAAATGAATTGTAATTAAATATTTATTTACTACAAATATTTTAATAAAAATTTAAAAACAAAGGTTCTGGCCTCTTTTGTTTATTTGCTGGCCATTCAAATGGCCCTTTAAAGAATTAGTCTTAAAAAAGACTATTTATTAAAAAAATCCTAACTAGGGAGATTGCGGGAGAACGTTAATGTCATCCCACTCTTCATCGCTGCTGCTACCCTCGCCGTTCACGTGGATTATTAGTGGCTCCACTTGCTCCTCAATTAAACAATCGGTTTCCCATTATTTTTGTTGTACTCGAATAACTTGTTCAGCTGCCTTTTTCCAATTTTCAGGAGTGACTCTTTCAATCGCCGTTTTCATTAACTGTTCAGCATCCGCGAGCTTGAACGTGGTGTTTTTTTTCCTCACAAACTTTTTCACTTGTGCCCAGATTAATTCGATGGGGTTAAAATCGCAGTGATAGGGTCGTAGTCTGATCACTAAATGTCCGGCATCTGTAGTCAACTCGTCAATAACGTAGCGCTTTTCTGATTTATTTAGAATTATCATATATAGTTCACCTTTCGTCATTTTCGCATCCATGGGTATTCCTCTTAATGCCAACCACTCTATCATTTCATTCTTTCTTGAGTTTCTGCTCGGTGCCTTATTCTTTGCAACCGAATGAAATGAAGCATTATCCATGATCAAGACGGAATTATTGGGTATATTCGGCAACAGTTTTGTTTTTATCCAGTCCGCAAAGCAATCGCCATTCATCTCGTCATGATAGTCTGCAGCTTTTGACTTCGAACGAAATAACAAACAGCAATCCTTTACGAAACATGCATCGCTTCCTGCGTGCACAAGTATCAGTCGGGAACCTTTACCAGACGGAATAAAGTGCCCACGATGTGGTTCGCCGCTGTACTCGCCGTCGTAATGCCACTGGCGTTCTCGGCCATGATCCGCATTTACCCACGTTTCATCTAAGTATACAAATGTACGCGATGGATCCCTACATAGCACTTGTATCTGTCATAAATATCGGTATCGTTGAGCTACTACATCTGTACGTTCAATATAAAACTTTCGATTATCGATTTTTCCGTATTTCATACGCAGTTTTTCATGCATGATGACAGCAAAGGAAGATCTTGTTCCACGGTTTCCAGTCCTCTCTTTAAACTTCGTGAAAACATTTCTAATTGTAGGATAATCTCCTTCTCGGTGTATTTCAGCAAAACATGCTCGTACAACAGAAAGTTCAAATTCATCCATGTTTTAAACTTGTGACTCTCTTACCCTCTTCTTCCCAGGTGTCGAAAAAGGTGAAGGGTTTGGCGCGCTTGCTTGAATCTCCGAATTAGGTCTAGTTTCATTCTGAATGATTCTTCGAACGGATGTCGCCGATACTTATGTTGCTTTAGATGTTTTTTCTATTAAAACGGAAGTGCTTTTATCAGGATCCTTATCTTTGAAATAGGAAAATACATTCCACAAAATCTCCCTAGCTTGTCTATGAAGAGTTCATCCTTGAATTCCAACGGTGATAGGTGTTGTAGATGAACTAGCAATTATGATCGCTGGTCACTGCACGTTGTGAACGGATTGACGCCCGCGTAGATAATGAAGAAACCCCATAATTCCTTGCGCGTCGATTGCCTGACATGATTAATCGAAATCAATACTAAGCCACACGTATTACAACTCTCAGGATGAACTATAATATGGTACGGAATCGACAAAGTTGAGAATGGAACACCAGAAGAAATGCCAAGTGTGAAAAGTAGTATTCAAGAAAGTAAGCTAGTTGCCAGTTGTTTCTTAATCATGTGATTTTGCTTTTTTTTGCATTCTATTAGCTCCTCTCCGTGAGATTCAATAACTGACGGTACTTTCGACTGCCACGTGTCTATTACCCATGGTATAGGCCGCGTCTTTTGGTACCTCCCTTCAAGATTAGAACTTCTTTATTTTCTAGTGAAACATTTCTTTCTTACCTAACGGATCGAACCTAACCACCATTGTACAATACATGTGTTCAAAAAAATGAAACAAATTCACAGATGAATGGTCTTAATTTGGACATGGAGATAATATAGTATACCCTTTTATATATTAATCCTACTAACTTTAACGCTATGTAATTTTTTTTCTCATTTGTAGTCTTCTCTTCATTTCCCTTATCCATTTTGGGTGCTTACTGTACTTACTGCCTAATTTAGTGTTGGCCTATCTAATCATTAGTCCAACACAATAATGCGACAATAGCCGACTGCTGAGATTAACTGGTCTTCACTCCATTCCGTAGTGTTTTAAACCCTCCTTAACCATTAGACCATAGAGGACTTTCGCTCCTAGTTCGACCACTTCTGATCAACTTGGATTGATTAATTGAGTAGCATACGCAAAACAACTCGGAGTCTTCTCTCCCACGAAGCACGGTTATATTGCATTTAGCTTTCGTCCAATCAGACAGATCTCAAGAACTCTCACTTCTATTCCCGAATTGAAATTATTGTATTTCGTTCATTTTGTCTTTTCCCCATCTTGAAGTTCTTACAAAGGTGTGCGTTACGTCATACTCGTTTTTATTTCCAAAGGGATCTCGATTTGTTAATTATCTTGTTTGTATCCAAAGTTTGTTCTCCTAAATAAACGAGATTTATTTGGATTTTGTTTACATAATGTCTGTTAGGGTTATCACATATTTGTCTTCTCAGGCTGCTTAGCAGAATAAGATAGGATTTTACTGAGATAAAATTTAGGAGAAAGAAAATATTCGGGAGGAATAAAGTTCAACTTTCTCTTAAACACATAACACTAGACAGGTGTACCTATAACTTGGGAAATCAGTGTATATTACAGAAATTTCGTCATTTTCTATTTCAGAATTAGCTTCTTTGTCTGCCTTTGAATATAACAAGGAATTCATTCCTCCATCTGGTGATTTCTCGATAGAGATCAAGAGATTAAGTTATAGACCATCATATTCACCCAGTTCAAGCTTTTGCAAGACATTGCAAGGTCTAAAGGATATATTTGAATATTCAGCATCGGATTTAGCTTTCTAAATCTCTAGATGTACACTTTTATTTAACCATTAAAAAAATAACTTGTTTAGAAGAGCACCTTCTTATGCTCTTATTACTATACTTGTAGCTTCGTGTATCATAAGTTATAATAATCCACATTTATACAAAAATAATACCTGAAAAGCGTAATTCTTACAAATGTCCAAAAAATTGATCTCATTGAACCTAATCATTACTATTTTACATTGCTTAAAGAAGGCTTCTCCACCAGCAGCCTCAACTATTCAGATGTTCCGGGCACCGCATATAAATAGTTCATATATTTTTAATTCTGTAATCAAAAGCCTTCTCCTGTGAACCTTTCAGTATTTTGTGTAGGACAAGATAAAAGTACAGGCAAAATCTGTGGGGTTTAGGATGTCATCAAACAGGCCACTTGTGCCTGTGGACCATGATATGGGAATAGCTGGCTTAAACTAAACCACCACATCACATTTCAAAACTTTACATAATGCAGCTTGTTCATTTTCGTTGAAACATCTGGTCCTTTATATCGATTCTTTTAGTCCAGAAAAAGCCAACCCTACTCTCCTGAAGAACAGATGAAACTCCTCATTGAAAAACTTCAAGACAAAGTCACTACAAAACAGAAGATACAAAGAGCGCTCAGTATTATTACCATTAAAAAAAAGAATTGGCTGATCTGTAAGTGATATGCTACTGCTACCAATGCTACGATTTTCTGTCAGGACTTTTCGTAAGACTCAATGTAAACACAGAATTATATGCAGTGCGAGATTTTAATAGTGAATAATTATTTTATTAAGTAAATTAATTTAAGCATCTGCAGTTCTCAAAAATAATTTTAGCTGTAAACATTTTAGCTATAAACATTAAGAACAATTGCTAAAATGCTTAAAATTGGACTTCTTTTCAGAATGTCACCAGTAGGAAAATTTGTATATGGTGCAATTATGGATCCAGATAATTCTGCCACAATGTTGTCTCAGCTTCACTGGTAGAGGAGGCTATTCGCAAAATAAAGTGTGACGGATTAACATAATTACCTAGCTGTATATTCCTCAAAATGTTCAATGAAAACAAAATAAGACAACTCAAATACTGCTAAATGCAATGACAGCTGTCAAGGTACAAACAAAACTCTCCCCATGATTGCGATAGCCCCCTGGTGCCTGGTTCCAACCTCTGCAGCAGAACTGCACCAGTGTCCAGAGCTGTATCTCTGTTAGTCTGAAATGTAGCCATAATCGAGGAATTTCAGCAAGTCTGAGAAGAACTCCCCAGGTCCTGTTGGAATTTAGGTAAACAACTCGAGAGCTTGGTAGGACTTCATAATCATGAAATGTGCCTGTAGATACAATACTGGTGCTAAGGTACATACCTTCACTATGACAAATCAACTCTCTTTAGCTTCTTAGAACTGATTCTGTCTCATCAGTCATGGTACTAGGCGCTTTTGAGCCTTTTGCTATACTTGAATGAATTTTCTTCTGCATCTGGCGGCCTTTTGGACACTTGGAGTCACTCTAGTTCTCGATCTCTTTCTCTCTCTCCCTATTTCTTTTTTAGCTTTTATATGCTAAATCTTGTTAGTTTTCTGGTTAACATTTAGTTTGTATATAGAATAAGCAATTGCAGTAATTATTAATTTCAGTGGGTGATGATGACTATTCAATAACATTTAAATCCTATGATATACAGGGTTATCAAGAAATAAGTTTCCCACTTCAGAGGCCTGTAGAATGCGTTCTGTTGGTCCACATGAGATAAGTTTGAACAATAGATAATTTGAACAAATGATGCGCTTGATATTTATTAAATAAAAAATTTAGCAAAAATAGATGGTGCTCTAACACAAATGGTATTTCGTTGCATATATGAAAAATGTGAAATATGTGCATTATAGCACATGCCTATTAGCATTATTCTTTGGATAAAAAGACAGTGGATTAAGTATGAGCATTAGTTACGGCTCTGCACATCATGCCTAGGTTGGCTGAAAAAGTGCTAGTGGTAAAATTGTTCTACCAAAACAAGCAGAACGCCATTGCAGCTGGAAAAGGAATTCCATCGTATGACGCAGATATGAACAGGTCCAATGACTCCATGTGCCCTACGCAAGCTGATAATGAAATTCAAAACAACCGGGCAAGCTTGCCATTCTTCCAGACAGAGGACGAAAGAAAATCCTGTCTTCTAGCGTCGAAAATGTGCCTACCGTGTTCGATGAAGCTAGCAGTCAGATGCCACATGGTAGTTTGAGTGTGCTACTTGCTTCCTGTGTATTAGATATTCCATGTTCCACTGTATAAAAAAACGTACGGCGAATTTTGCATTTTTATCCCTACAAAATCAAGTTGGTGCACCATTTGCAGGATGAGGATTCAGAGTTTCGTACACCGTTTGCACTTCAGCTCCTTGGTCGAATGATGGTTTACATCAATTGGTCATAGAATATTCTGTGGAGTGATGAAGCCCACTTTTGCCTCAATGGGCAAGTTAATACCCAAAACTGTTGAATTTGGGCTGCGTACCCTCATGCTATCCAGAAACAACCCATGCATTCTGAAAAAGTGATAATATGGTGTGGTTTTACGACTATCTTTATCCTTGGACCGTATTTTTTCGAAGAGATTACCTGTACCGTTACAGGACAACGGTACTGTCATATGCTGAAGGGTTTTGTAATCCGACAACTGCAACAGCGTAGATGCCTTCAGAACATAATTTTCATGCAGGATTGCGCACCTCCTCACATTGATCGTCGTGTAAATCAATTGCCACGACAACATTTCACAGAAGCACGGGTAATCAGTCGTCATTTTCCAATGGCTTGGCCTTCTTGTTCGCCGGATATCACCCCTTAAGATTTTTGTTGTGAGGTTTCCTGAACAAGATCCACCGTCAAAGTCCACCACCAACTGTGCCAGTTTTGAAGGACAGAATTTGGCGCCATGTTCTTGATATTCCATGACACTCACAATTGCTCTTCGGTTAGAGCGTTGTTGAACATGAAGGGGGACATATTGAGCAGCTGTAATGGCGCTTTTTTATATTATTTAACATTGATAAAACATATGAAATGTGTTTACGTGTATTACAGCGCCACCTTTTGGCGGATTTTTGTACTAAAATTTTGTATTTAATAAATGTCAAGCACAGCATTTGAGTTATCTGTAGTTCAAATTTTATCTCATTTAGACCAATAGAATACATTCAACAGCCCTCTGAAGTGGGAAACTTTGTTCTTGCTAACCCTGTAGATTACGATGAAGTTTGGGCCCAAATTTCCCAGTGGGCTTAGAATTGTGAGAGTAGCATTCATATTATTTTTAGAACTGTTAACGTTGTCAAATGGCAACATACTCAAGTGTAGCCACAGATAGTGTAAAGCCAAGCAGCGTTATAGGCTATTGTCTTAAATAAAAGAAAAGATAAAAAAAATAACGATAAAAAAGATAAAAAAAAATAAGCAGAAATTGATCTAACCAAAATTACCAAAAAGGAAAAGAACATCTATCCACAAGGAGATCTGAAATATCGGATACGTATATCGGTTAACAAGTAGCCATCTTCAGCGATGAGAGACAAAATTCAACTAAAAGAGTTAAAGCCTTAGTGCTATAGAATATATAGATAAGGTAGGGGGAGGGGCAATTGCCAAGAATATCTCCCGTTGATTAAGCGGAAGTGAAAATAATGACAATTGGACATGTTTAAATAATGGGCCAAAGATATAAGGAGTATCTTTTCAATAGAGAGAGAAGGAACGTAGACTAAACCAAAAGTTAAAATAAACAAGGAAGAGTAAACTAAACTATAACGAACAAAATCTAAAAATAATAATAACAAGAAATAGTAAATTGAGTAATAAAAATAAAAAAAACAAACAGAAAAGAAACTAGAAGACACAATCAATTCAATAAATCAAACAGAATAGAGGTTGAGATCGGCCCTTTGTCCATATTTATTAACGTTTTAGAATCCGTTTTATAGATTTCTATACTCTCAAAGCTATCTAATTGATTTCTAAATTCACAGACCTAAGTAATTTCAAATTATCTTAACTAATACCATGACCAGTGTCCAAAATGTTTGGCGATGCTCGATCTGTCCGACCTGCCATATTTTACATGAGCGAAATACTCTTTTCACCTAATAAAAATACAGGGTGATGATTCAAAATCATGTACGGCAGGGCTGTCCAGGATTTCTGTCCGCGGGCAGCCCCGTGCACACGGGTAATCTTCCTTACCCCTCCTATTGCACATTACGTTGATCATTTTCTTAAAGTCGAGTTGCTAATTATGAATTCGACATTGTAAGAAAAAAGAGGCAGTTTACCAATTTATTTCCTTCGTTTTAATGTGACAATTTTCTCGATGTCAGGTAGAATTGTATTTTTCCCCCCCGATAGGACACGATTGCATATTAAGCATTTCGAATCCGATCTATGAACAATGAAAAAAAAACATATTCTCCCATTCCGGTTTAAATACTCCATTCATTTATACAGAGTGGTTCAGTGATTTTATGCTTTTTCGGAATGTGCGCCATGTTTATGCGAGACGAAAATCAAGCAAGTATCAGTAACAAAAGAAATGATGCCTCATTTAATGGAATCACCCCCTAAAGTCTGGCAACACTGCATAGGAAAAACTATACCCATTCCCCTCCTGAGTTTTGGACTATTTCCTCGGCTTTGCCCGTGAGCTTTGCCCGCGAGCATTTTATGTTGCACGCGGGCGACGTGCACGATTCGGACGGCCCTGATGTACGGCATTTCAAAATTTTACTACGCATTTATTTTCTAACATAAACTAACCAGACCGGGTTTAAAATGTAGGAAAACTCAAATATATATTGATTCTAGCATTAGGCAAAAAGTTTGCACACATGTGAAAATCCGCATTTCACTGATTTTGGATGGAAAAAAGCGAAAATGAGTCACCCGGACAATGTCAAGACAGTAACCAATCTCATCCCAAACTCCTTTCAGCATGTCTGCTGTTATTAGTCCGAGAGCATTACGAATCCTTGTTTTCAGGTCATCCAAGTTTTCTGCAAGCGTTGGCACGTACACTGCGTTTGTTACAGATCCCCACAGAAAAAAAAGCACACCTGTGAGATCCGGTGACCTTGGTGGCCATTCCGGCAGCACATTGTCGTTCATTCACAGTTGCCATCTTTACTTTTATCGTGACAGTGGCACTACCACTGCCTCAAATTGCGGGAAGGTTAAAAATATTTGAGGTTTCCTGCATTTTAAACCCGGTATGGTTAGTTTATGTTAGAAAATAAATGCATGTGAAATTTTGAAATGCTGTATATCATTTTGAATTACCCTGTATTTCTGGAGCTCTATATGGCATAATTCTTCTCACAAAAATCACATTGAAATAGATAGATTCCCGACTTTTACAAAGGTGGGTTGGCATCTTTAGGATTTCCTAAAAGTGCTTTCAAAGTATTCCCACTTTTGAATGCAATATTTTTCAGGCTCTTAGTTAATACTAATGAATTTGGGGCTTCTGGTGTTTGGAGTTAACTTCGTGGAACCCCTTCTATATAAAAGAAGCTTATACCTACGGAGTAAGTTTCGACAACATTATCGGAATAGCCATTCAACCTTGCTATAGATTCAGTTTGGTGAATTTGGTGAGATAGAGTAAGATTAAGAAGGCAGTGGTGCATAACGTGGAAGGCAGCATGTTTATGGCTAGGACAGCATGTTTAGTGATGATTGTTGGTGGGTTTTCGATAAATGTCGAAATATAATCTATCATTAACCCTAATAATGTTTAAATCTAGAAAAGGAAGACTTCCATCGCTTTCAACTTCAAGTGTGAATTTGATTGCAGGAAACTTATTATTTAATTCCCTGAGAAGAGAGCTAATATCGCACTGATTCGTGTCAAAAACAGCGAAGATATCATCACCGTATCTATACCATATATGCGGGAAATAATATACCAATATGCCAATTACTGGCCCAATATTTAAACATGTCCAGTAGTCGTTATTTTAGTTTCCGCTTAACCAATGGGAGATATATTTGGCAATTGCCCCTCTCCCCACCTTATCTACATATTCTCTAGCACTAAGGCTTTATTTCCTTTAGTTGACTTTTGTCTCTCATCGCTGAAGATGGCTATTTGGTAGCCGAAATACGTGTCCGGTATTTCAAATCTCCTTGTGGATTAGATGTTTCTTTCCTTCTTGGTTGATCCATTCCACAGTGTTTGTATCATTTTTGTTAACCAGAATTGATCGATTATAAAGTCTAATAGTGTAGACGAACATCGTAGAAGTTTAAAATGGATTTGGCTGGCCTAAGTGGAAATAGGCATCAGGTTTATGACTGGTGTAAGCATATTACATATTTTCTAACTGAAGACATTAACCGCTGCTACGTATTTCAATAGGAAACTCTTTGCAGAGGAAATATTTAATGCACTTTATAAAAAGAAAGCAATAAATATTATATTTTTTTCTTTATTTCGAACACTGATATTAATACTTATTACTTTTTAAATTCCGTAATATTTGATACGAAATTGTTCATGTTGCTATATATTTTGCTTATATTTTATAAGATAACGAAACACGTTACAATATACAGGGTGAGTCAAAAGTCTGTTACAATTTCAAAATGAGTGGAGAAGCACTTTGCAATTTATAAATTTGTAACCGTTACAGGTAGAAAATTTTTTTCAATTATACAGCTGTAGAGCTCAAAACGCTGGTTTTATAAAAAAACGAGATTAAAATAAACCCACTACACCCATTGTTTCAAATCATTTATTGATGCTGGCACAGCAGCATACACTTTGTCATTGATGTATCCCCAAAAGAAAAAAAAATCAAATGGTGTCAAATCAGGCGAACGTGGAGGCCAATGAACTGAATCTGCTCGGCCAATCCATTGATGTGAAAACATGTCATGCAGTCGTTGATCTGCAATGGGTGCAAAATGTGGAGATGCCCCTTCATACTGTAACCACATGCGGCGGTACTCCACTACTGGCAAGTTCTCTAAAAAGTCATAGACGAAGCCATCCGAAATCTTGTTGTAAACAGATCCTATCAACATGTCATTCTATAGTCCACAAAAGATACGGCCTTTAATATCCCTGCTATCTAGCTGGCTTTGCTGGATTTATTTTTAATCTCTGTCTTTTGTTAAGATGAGCGTTTTGAGTTCTACAACTGTACAATTGGAAATTTTTCTATACTTGTAACGGTTACAAAGTTACAAATTGCAAAGTGCAAACGTCGAGGCCAAAGTTCAAATTTGACACCACTACTGTTTAGTCCCTACCTAATTTCCTATATATATCGCCTGCAACAGGTTTGTTGTATCTCAGCAAAAACAAGACGCCACCGCTTTTCCACAACAAGGTTTATTCACCATAAATACATTTTTCGAGTGCTACGCACTCATTTTTCAACATGACTAAGGCATACAATCGACAATCGAACTGTGTAGTGAAAAAGAAAGACGCGAGTGGTCCAGGAGCCAAGATCACTTTGCACACTCGCCCAAAAAGTAAACCAGAGGAGGTACACTGAACTGGGAGAGAAGCCTGATGAACCTCTTTAATCCTCCAGAGAATAAGTTCCAAGAAGGGACGAGAGTCGGATTGTGGATTGACGATAGAGTCCCCAAAAATCAGCAGGATTTAAAAGATCCAATACTTGGAGAAGACAGCCTTGTTAACGTCATCAAAGCAGACATCCAGGATATGGTGGGGTCTTCGAAACCTAAGGGGACCCTTAACTACGAGTGGATGGTCCAGAATACCAGAAACCAGGGTGTTTTTATGATTCTCCATCTTGGTTTACATGTTCTTCATAAGGTGCCTATGTGGACAAAGGTGCCTATGTGGGCCATCCCCAAATCCTCATAGATTGAGTGGTTGTTGGCAACTCTTCTGTCAAGTTGGGCAATGGATCGGAGAGTAACATTTTGGAAGGTCTGGAGATCCTTCCACCTAGATTTGCAAATAGAAGCCCAAGCAGGCATTCCATGAAGTAAAGTAGTACGAATCACAACCTTGTATATCAAGAGTTTGTTATCCACATCAAGAGCGCTGTTTCGCCCCAGAAGTGCAATCAAACTGAACCTCGCTTTCTTTGCTTTGTTGAGCCCGTATTGGACTTGGTCGTACCAGATTAGTTTGGAGTCGATCATGACACCAAGATTTGTAGCTTTTAACCCACTCAAATTTCTTGCCAAATAAGAAGAGCGGCTTTGGAGGGTTTTTGCATTTGCGATTGATAAACATGACTTTACACTTTTTGACATTCAGCTTTAATCGCCACTTAGTGAACCAGCTCTCGCACTGATGTAACGCTTTTTGGAGTTGAGTGATGACATGTGCTGGGTTTCGTGCCCAGATTATGATGGACCCGTCGTCAGCAAATAAGTAAAGATTACACTTTGCAAACTTGGGAAAGTCATGGATAAAGAAGTTGATTAAGGCTGGCTCCAAAACAGAGCCTTGGGGTATACCAGCATTAACATCGCAGGGTTCAGACAAGCAGTCCCCAACCTTAACACGAATAGTCCTCTTTGACATGAAGGAGCGAACCAGAGCAATTAGATCGTCAGGGAACCTAATACGTTTCCATCTTCCTGATACGTTTCCTTACAACTTGGAGGTTCTTCCCTGCATTGTTTTTATCTGAACAGTTCCTTGTAATGCATTTGGATTATGGAGTTTTGTTACCTTTGACAATACATCATTTTGCTATTACTGACACATTTTCTAATAACAAGAGGAAACCTTGTATCCATTGTTATCTATGAGGTCCTTCCTGTATCCATTGTTTGTAGCGAAATCTTTGATTTTTAAGATTTCCTCTTCTAGTTGTCGTGGTGTGAGTGGCAGTTTTAACGCCTTCATGATCATATGCTGGAAGGCGGCAACCTTGTGGGAGAAGCAATGATTCGAGCTATTGCTGATGTAAGCAGGCAAAAACGAGGGTTTCCTATATACCCCAAAGTTTAGCTTACCCTCCCCCTCGTCTCTACCAATTACAACGTCCAAAAAAGGAATTGTCTTGTCTTTTTATAATTCTGTTGTAAAATTGATGTTATTAGATATGTCATTAAGATTGTCGAGAAACAAGTTAAGATTACATTTGGATGTATCAAAGATGGCAAATATGTCATCGACATATCTGAACCATGTTTGCGGGAAATATGGGAAGGTACTGGATGCAGTATTTTTCAGGTCCCTTAGGAATAGATTAGCTAGAAAGGGACTAATACAACATCCCATCAGGGTACCATCCGTCATTTTGTACCACTTGCCGTTAAACTGTAAAAGGTTGTTTAGGCAGCACAACAGGAAGATGGAAATCCTACAGGCCACAACAATGACCCCGGAAAGGGACAAACCTAAATTTGGGGTCATTCCCTACAATAAGGACATCACCAAAGGACTCGACAAAATTGCAAGAAGGTTTGGATACCGGGTTGCATACAAAAGCTCACACACACTGAAGAAATTACTGGAATCTGTCAAGGATAAAATACCCGATGATCAGTGTGCTGGTGTCTACAAATTGAAGTGCGGAGGATGTGAATCGGTGTATGTGGGACAATCAAGGAGGAAGATTGCCACAAGGATAGAAGAACACTTCAGACATATCCGAAACTACAATCCACAGGCCTCCAGCTTCGCACACCATGCGATCTCCACCGAACATGGAACAATACCTAACAATTATCAGATCCTCCACAAAACCGGCGATTGGCGTAAGCTCAATTTTTTGGAGTCTTTGGAGATTAGGAATATACAGGAGGACAGATTCATGAATGGTGATAAGGGTCCTTTGAACCTTCAAGATTGGATTAAGCTTCTGGAACACATAATGAACTATTTTTACGTTGGATATTTATTTATTGTTAATTTTATTCTTATTATTCTATATTATTCTGGCTTCCTACTAATATTTTATGCATTTTCTTATTATTTACTTTCTCGGCTTTGCAATATGAGTCACTGAATGTATATTACCGTTAATCTGATGTTTTTTCTTTATAATTTACCGTATTGGCTTATACTACTTTTTTAAAAATAAGTAATCACTGTACAGGATAATTTATCTGATTGGACCTTAAACCTTCCATGTATCAGTTTAATTGGAACCTGATTGGTTAGCCATGTATATACATGTAAATAGCCTGTTGGCATTGTATGGCCAGTTGTTCGTAACAAAAAACCCAGAAGGGGGACGAGGACAGAAAATTCCCAGATTAAGATAAATTGAAAAGAAAGCTATTTATATTCCGCCTACTATTGTTAGACATCACGGAAAACCGATTAAGGAAGTGCTAAATGAGATTAAAAATCACGTAACGTTAGATAAGATTACTGCACATACCGGATGCTCAGACACTATCAAGATAAAATGCCATGATGAGGAAATGCACAAAGCCCTCGTGTCAGGAATCAAAATGAATGGTGTGCTTAAAATCCAGCATCATCAGCTGAAGTCTGAGAAGCTGTTAAAATACGTTGTCCGAAATGTGGATACAACCTATGACATGGGAGATTTTTGCCCAGACCTTAGAAACGCTAACTACTTCCCCGATAAGGCAGTTAGACTCAAAAAAGCAAATGGTGCAGTTGAGATGCCAATGGTCCTAGTCCTCCTACAAAATACGGAGCACAATAAATCTTTCGTAAACTTAAAGCGTAACTGTTGAATTGTTTAGGGGCAACAAGAAGCCCTTACAATGTTACAATTGCTTACGGTTTGGGCTGCACCGAATCACCGCGTTGCAACAAGTGCGCGAGCGATCATCAGTCAAGGGACTGCGCCAATATAAAAGGTAAAGACCCTCCTAAATGTATTCGATGTGTAGGCCAGCACACATCGAGTTATACTAAGTGTCTCAAATACCCACAAGTTAAAAGGAATAGAACTTCCAAAGTAGCTGAAGGAAGAACTTTTGCTGCGGTTGCTTCTGCTTCTATTGGTAAGGGAGTCGCTGACCACGACGAATTGGTTAAAATTCAAAGGTATCTGGGTAACCTAAAGAATATGTTAAAAGATAGTGGCAAAGTGTTGCTGCAGACCACTCAAGCAGAGACAAGACAATAATCCTGGATAGACATCCCTACAAAGTTATAAATCAAGGTAAGCTACGTTGCACTATATGGGATGCGAGAGGCATCCCTCGCAAGTGTCATGAGTTCTACGATTTCCTCACAAGCTGGAACATCGATGTTGCCTTCTTGTGCGAAACCCGTCTCAAGCAGAGTAAGGCTTTCAATCTACCAGGGTTGTATGTTTACCGAAAAGATAGGCCCCGTAAAAAAGTTTCAGATCCAGCCTCTGGTGGGGTAGCTATTGTTGTTATAAAAGGTATAAATCACACAAAGATTGTCACACCTAACCTTGTCAATATGGAAGCAGTTTCCATTGTCATCAAAGATGCTGATGTTGGAGAAGTCAAGTTTACTTCCCTATACAACCCACCCAGGCACAATTTAGACCCTCACGATTTAGATGAACTTTTGATGATCTTTAACTTGGTTAAATCAAACGGGGTATGAGGCACAGTTTCATACGATTTTAAACACAGACTGCGTGATAGATTCTTTGTTGATCCATACAGGGTGTGAGGGGCAGTTTCATACGATTTTAAACAGGGACTGCGTGACTGTCTGGGCCCACTCCAGTCGTTATGGCGGGTGATTTGAATGCGAAACACCCACACTGGAACTCCAGATGCACTAATCAAAGTGGCTTGGTACTCTATAGGAACATAGTAGATCAGATCGACACTTCTGTTATTGGCCCTCTTGAAGATACATACTACTGTGACCACTCACCCGCTAGTGACGTACTCGACATTGCTGTTCTCAAGGGGTTTTTCAAACCCTACAATATTTTTACAGTAAATGCTGTTATGGAAGCTCGTTGCTGATTTAAACAGTCCTCTCAACCTCTCTATGTTCGGTGGGGTCGTTTTCCTCGATGTCGAAAAAAGGCCTTTGACTAAGTCTGGCATGATGGGCTCTTTTATAAAATGATTACCTACGGGTTGCCCCTCTTCTTATTTGACAAGAAACTTGAGTGGGTAAAAAGCTACAAATATCTTGGTGTCATGATCGACTTCAAACTAAATTGGAACGACCAAGTCCCATACGCGCTCAACAAAGCAAAGAAAGCGAGGTTCGGTTTGATTGCACTTCTGGGGCGAAACAGCCCTCTTGGTGTGGATAACAAACTCTTGATATACAAGGTTGTGATTCGTACTATTTTACTTCATGGAATGCCTGCTTGGCTTCTATTTGCAAATCTAGGTGGAAGGATCTCCAGAACTTCCAAAATATTCCTCTCTGGTCCATTGCCCAACTTGACAGAAGAGTTGCCAACAACTACTCTATCTATGACGATTTGGGGATGACCCACATAGGCACATTTGTCCAGACACTTATGAAGAACATGGTACCCAAGATGGAGAACCATGAAAACAACCTGGTTTCTGGTACTCTGGACCATCCACTCGTTGTAAAAAATCTCAGGTTTCGAAGACCGTGCCATATCCTGGATGTCTGCTTTGATGTTAACAAGGCCGTCTTCCACAACTATTGGATCTGTTAGATGCTGCTGATTTTTGGGTACTCTTCGACTAAATCTACTATCTGACTCTCGTCCCTTCTGGGAACTTCTTCTCTGGAGCTTAACAGGTTCATCAGGCTTCTCACCCAGTTCAGTGTACCTCCTCTGGTTTACTGTTTGGGCGAGCGTGCAAAGTGAGCTTGGCTCCTGGACCACTTGCGTCTTTCTTTTCACTTCACTGTTCGATTGTCGATTGTCTATTGTATGCCTTAGTCATGTTGAAAAATGAGTGCGTAGCACTCGAAATACGCATTCCTGGTGAATAAACCTTGTTGTGGAAAAGCGGTGGCATCTTGTTTTTGCTGATTTCATATCCACAGGTATTCTGGTTACTTTTTATTTCTTTGTTGTATCTCATTTTGAAATTGTATGGGGGTAACTGACTTTTGACTCACTCTGAATATTATACTGTGCTTTTTTCATATATTAGATTCTGTTGTTGTTATATCAAACTATAAATAAAGGAGAACATGTCAGTTCGTCACACGAAA
>JAHWFO010054259.1:518331-615293 GCA_023313115.1 Rhysida immarginata
TTAACCAAACCCCAGCAACGGGAAAAATTATTTGATGACGCTTACTAGACGTGACCAATCAGAGAGGTCCATGGGGCCTCTATCTAGGTTCATGAGCTGATTTGTTGACCTGCGAGCTATTTCCAGTGACTCTAAGAAATTCAAGTGTCTTTCATCCTTCACACAATGGAGGATTTTGTAACTTTTCGGGTCTACATTGTGTCCACACTCCAGAATGTGCTGGGCAAATCCTGAGCTACCCGGTTTTTCATTTTAGTCTCTCCTACGTAACTGCAAGGGCACGAGCCACAATTGGTATATTCCTGACTGATCCTCAGCTGGAATTTTGTCAATTATCGAACCGAGTAATCTTCTCAACGTGTGTCCACTTTTGTAGGCGACGTTTAGACCGAACTTCTTTGCTATCTTCTCCAATCCTTTCACTAAAATACGGAAGGACGAAAAATTCCTTGCCATTTTCTTTTGTCGAGGTCAGAGTCATGTTTTCCAATATCTTCAATTTTTTAATTTCTTATCTAATTAATGGCTCGATGACTTCAGGGGTGTCCATGGGGCTTCTATCTAAGTTTATGAGCTGATTTGTCGACCTGCGAGCTATTTACTTTTATAAGAAATTCAAGTGTCCTTTATCTTTCACACAATCCAGGATTTTGTAACTTTTCGGATTTATATCGTGTCCACACTCCAGAATGTTCTGGGAAAATCCTGAACTACCGGGTGTGTTCCTTAATCCGGGTGAAAATTTTTCTTTTAGTCTGTCCTACATAACTGCTAATTACTAATTAATTAATAATGTCATTTGTGTTAATAATGTATTCCGTTTCAGCTTGATAATACGAGAGGTTATTTGAGCTGCATCGCCATGTGGTACCTCCCGGGCAATGCTGTTGTAAGCGGCAAAGACATGTTTTTTAGGAACGTCAACACTAATGAAGAGCTAAGTTAATTTCAGATGGTCTTAGAATAATCGTAAATAATTTAGAATTTCTTTGCAATGCTGTGCAGGGCAGAAAGTTGGGCGCGATGAAACCAAAGATGCGACGAACAATAGGATATCGATGGAGTAAAAAAAACAGCTATGTTTTTGTATTGATGAACTTTTAGGTGCACATCAAATCGTTACGAAGATCGTAAACTATATTATTAAAAACCTATAAAAATGTTTTAATTTGTCGCGTTATCTGTCATTTTCTATATCGGTTTTACAGCCTAGAGGTTCTATTTTCATATCTACCAAGGCAGCAGTGCGAACATCGATGAGTCCTATTTGCTTTTTTACACCGCACAAATTTTCACGGAGGGAGCACAAGATTTAAGCTATCGACATACGAATGAGATAATCGATGAACAAGAAGCTAATCCTCTCGAAGAAGGTATAAGAAAGTAGCGGAAGCTCTGAGATCATCTATTTTTACCCTTTTATCTCTTTTTTTAACCCCTCTCCCCAATTATTTAAATCGAAAAATTGATTTTCTCGAACGTAGTATTTAGAAAGTGTAAAAAAGCCTATTGCTTTTCTCATCATTTACGATCGAATCACATGCCATACGTTGCCATAGTTGTAAAGAGAAAGTAACTGCCACCCCCACAATTCCGAACCCATTTGGACAATTTGGCCCAAACTTCATAGTAATGTTGAACATGCTTAGAGGAATCCGCATACCAAATTTCGCTCCTTTATATGCATAAATATGCGTAGACGTTT
Organism: Rhysida immarginata; assembly: GCA_023313115.1. Classification (NCBI taxonomy): domain Eukaryota; kingdom Metazoa; phylum Arthropoda; class Chilopoda; order Scolopendromorpha; family Scolopendridae; genus Rhysida; species Rhysida immarginata. The sequence goes on from JAHWFO010054259.1 coordinate 520,037, forward strand.
TGGTCCCCTCTAATTTCCGCGCCCGAAACCTTGATTCCAATCAAAACCGAACTAAATAGTGAAGGTGTACATGCCCATAGTCTGATACATTCCGAATTTCAACCTTCTACCTCAAAAAATGTGGTAATTATGAAGGAGACAGACGGATCGATGGACGGATAGACAGACAGACAGACATTGTGAAAACAATAAGTAGCTCCATTCTTCCCTACTTTATAATGAATAGGTAATATTAAAAATCGAAATACGAAAGCGTTTGGAGATGGGGAGTTATATCAATGCTCCTTTCATTTACATCGATGAAATCTCGAAAATTAATTACCGCGCAAATTGCGCATGGGCTCCGTGTATTAATTTATGTTTCTCGTGATGGACGGGAATAAAACTTTGTTTGCCGATATATTATTTTTTATGCATAAACTCAGAAGATACTTCATTTCGAAAGATTGGTAGCGCTTCCTTATGATATTTAGAGTAGATTTATAGTTTATACACTTAAAAGTCTATTATTTTGTAAAATCTGAAGCAAGCTTAAAGTTTATTTTCTACTACTGATTATTTCATGAAAAACATTTACAGATTTAATTCGTATATTCACATAATATTGTTCAGCGTGCCTTGCCAACTTATTGCTTACTTCCACGTGTAGATATTACATTATTGTACAGCATTTATGCTAAAATAATAAAAAGTTTAATTTATATTGATCTATAAAGAATAAAGTAAAACTTTCCTTATAAAGGCTCAAAATCAGATTTCAGTGAAAACATTTGAACGTCACTCATTATGACTACCAATTCCTGTTACTAAGAAACTATATATGGCATCGTCCCACATTAGAACTCGAATTCTTGCCTGAAACTCTGATGCCCGAGGACGCGGGTTCGACCCCATTCGAGGACGAAGATTTTTTCAAGGGGAAAATCTTGAGATCACGCACTTCCTTCGGAAGGGAACTGAAGCCGTTGGTCCCGTGTAGACGCTTGTCGGCTGCACGTTAAAGAACCCTTGCGAGGAAAAATTTGCAGCTCCTATAACGCCATCCTGAAATGTACATAGCAGTTGAAAAGGACGTTAATAGTAAACAAAACAACCATCTTGTCTGAAAAGAATAATCTTGCTAGTTTAATGTATTGCAAGGAAGACGAACATCATTCAGTAAGTATAAATGCTTTCGGAATAGACTCTACACAACTTGGTGGAGCTAACAGCCATTGTGAACATGCGTGATGATAGAAACGTAAATTTAAATGCGAATGGGAATTTTTCTTGTGTCTCTGTTGTTATTATGGACTTTCCATAATGAACACGTTGTTGCAGAAAAAGATATAAATAAAATGCCTGATACAGAGATGCAATAGACCAGAAATCACTGACTGATTTTGTAATCGTATCACCTGACCTATTCCACGAACATTGTATATTCGTGTGAAAAGAAGGGCTGAATATCAACTGATCTCAGTGGCAGCAATGTACGACATACAACACGAACATTTAATCCACGAATATCCTTGTCGGAATGATGCAATAGCTGTCAAAAATGACTGAAAAAAATAACGTGAACAAAAGAAAAGGAGATTTCATTCATTGATTTTTATAGATTTTTTTCAGAGTGATCCTGTTCTCTGCATGTGTAGCTCTCTGACACCTGCTAACCGAGCGAGATAGTATGTCGAGACAGACTTGGCATATTAAATGGGAAGCTTTGGAGGGTAGAGCTCTGAGGAAGACCTTTGCAGATAATATATCTTCAAAAGTTTGAAAAAATAACCAGTGACAGTGGCATTGTTGATAATGAATGGCAACTTTTGGAGGCTGCATTGTGCCCTATTCGTAAACCATTAAGTATGACCCCAGGACAATGTGAAAGGGACAGCATGTTGGAACGATGAAATCCACGAAGTTATCAAGCAAAGAAGGAGGCGTTATCAAAGAAAGAAGGAATTTTAGAATTAGGAGTTCGGAATATAATAACATCTCTTTCAACAAAATCTATTTAGAGTTCAGATAGGAGGTTTCTGAAAAGGGGGAGATTGTATTGGACATGTTAAGAGAATACTTTGAATCTCTTTTTAAACTGATAACAGCAATAACTGAAGCACACTAAGTGCATCTTGAAGTGGAGAATAGCCATGGTAGTTTCATCGAAACAGAAGACAAATGGGCAATGAAATTGCTGAAGACCGGCAAAGCAGCAGATGATGATGACATCTCGTCTGAGATGTTAAAAGCCTTGAATCTGGACGGCATGTTGCAGCTGAGTTGTGTGTGTTAAGTTTTTGGATATCCGACCACAGCTTTAGTCAATGGCAGGCCGAATTCAAAATAGAGTCTTTGGAGTGATTAAAATTTGCTATGAGAAAGAGGACGCAACAATGAGTCCAACAAAATTATGACTTCGAGGATGGTTAAGTTTGTTACAAGTTTTAATATTTGAGCGTGCTTACTTGGAGCTGCGGCAACCACACTAACAGAGAAGGAAAGAATTTTGTTGAGTCATCAGAGTCAAAAGCTATTTAACAAGTGCTGTTTAACCACTCAATACGGCCACTCGTAACTTTCGAAAGTACAGGATCAGAGCCTATTATGATTGGATGCATTTCAATTGCTGTAGACTATGGCAAAATACAAACCAAAATGCATCTTAAATTGATCGACAGTTTTTCTTAACACAATTTAGTTAGCATAAATGTTACGGTAATTTTCTATGCTCATGCTTTTTCTGATGACTCAGGAAAAGGCGAAGAGATGAAATACATCCTGAATGCCTCACAAATGACCATAACAATCAAAGTCTTTGATTATTAGGTCGCCATGCTGACTCTGGAAGCACTCGAAGCCATGACGCTAGTGATCAGAACACGACATGACTCACAGCTTGACTCCAAGCAAACAAGTGAATGCAGTTAGTATTATTGTTGCAGATAGTTTTGTCGTTGAATTTAGAAATTGTAATATATTTTGTTGCATGAAAAACTGGTAGCTTTTTCACTCATAAAAGGCGCGGATATCTATAGCAAAGCAATGGAAATAGTGAAAAGTGTTAGATTTTGGCATTCTACAGTTTATCGAGAATATACACACAGACATAAAGACAGACATGCAGGCAAACATTGACTTTTATACCTGTCATAAACGTTCATCATTTTGGTTACATTATAGTTTTTTGCTCAGTAGACACGTTTTATATTGTAAATATATATGAGTTGTAAGCATTATGTGTTTTATGCTTGGTAGGATCATTATAACTAAACCAGAGATGGGAAAACCTGGGATCGAATTGAGATTATCAGCGTATAACTTGGTAGGATAAAACTTGAGATATTTACATCGAGATATATCTCATCAAACCTGGTAAGCCAAAGCCCATCAGCTTGCCATCTTCTAAGATTATTACCAGGTAATCACAAAAGTTCTTGCCGTTTTTATGTTGCCATATAAGGAAGTGATAGAAGATATGCAAATGAGTGTACTGTGTGGTCCAAAATCTGTCTTAGGGAGCAGGGAGGTTAGCTTGTGTAAATATGGGGCCGTTGGGCATTCACATTAATCACATCTCGTGCAGAAGTGAAGACAAAAGGAGGTATCAAAGGAGACGATTAGGAGTCGTTTGCTTTATGACTTCAAGGTGGTTTCTCAGCAGCAGCAGCATTAAGTCGCCGAATGTGTCTTGCGTTTGGAGATGATGCTGTGAATGAACGCACCACAAGGCATTGGTTCCAGAAATTCAGGTCGGGAGATTTTACCATTTCTGATGAACCCCGCAGTGGTCGACCACAAGCCTTAGATGACCAGGCCCTGAAAAGTCCATAGAGAAGGACAGCAGTTTAACAAGTGGTGAACTTGCCAGACGGTATCATGTTTCTGATGAAACAGTTAGACGCCACCTGCACAGCCTAGTAAACACGTATAAGTTGAGCAAATGGGTACCCCACACATAGTCGGAATCCAACAAGAATCAATGAGTGACAGCCTGCAAGTCATTGCTTTCTCAACATCATAACGCACCCACATTTAATCAAATACACTGGCAAAAAAAAAATCCCAACACCACGAAGGACTTGTTTTAGATGAATGAAATTTGGACAATATATTCAGCTATGGTATTTATTCATTTATTTATGGTATTTATATAGAAAATGTGCTAAAATCGAGGACTGTTGCTTTAAATTCTTTGTGGAAATAGTGGAATCCAACCTCTCCTCTTTTGCACCGATTTGTTTGCGAGTAATCCAATATCATACAGTAGGGAAGCACGGTATTTAGCGGACGATAACTTTCATGACTGGTATGCCAGGGGGGCTGTTCCAACAGGATAACGCTCGACTGCAACCCAACGTGCCCTTCAGGGTGTCCACATCCTACCATCGCCAGCACAATCACCAGGTCTGTCGCCCATCGAGAACGTCTGGGACATGGTCGGATGCCGTGTCAGGGCTCTTCCACAACCAGCAACAACTGTCGTTGATCTGACCATCCATGTACATCAGGCATGGAATGCCATACCACAAAATGACATTCAGCATCTCTACGACCGTATGCATGCACGTGTGCAGGCCTGTATAGACAAGCGCGGCGACTACAGCGGGTACTAAAGTCCGTGCTTTTCACCATATACAGGATGGCGCTGGTGGCGCTCCCTATAAGTTGTAACCTTGAAACTTGAATCAATTGAATAAATACCATAGCTGAATGTACTGTCCAAATTTCATTCATCTAGCACAAGTCCTTCGTGCTGTTGGGATTTTTTCCGCCAGTGTACTTACCAGTGATGAAGAGTGGGTCCTGTATAACATTCCTAAACGTTCCAAACATTGGTTGTCACCCCGGGACACCGGGCCTCACACTTCAGAGCCACCCCTACACCCACGCAAGATCATGCTCTGTGTCTGGTGGACTAGACGCTAAATAGTTCAGCTGAAATCAACTGGCCAAACCATCACTGGGGACCTGTACTCCCATCAGTTGGAGCGTGTGCAACTGGCATTGCAGCAGAAGGAGCCAGCATTGGTAAATCGCTAAGGGGACTCTTCCTTCATGGCAATGCCTGGCCATACGTGATACGGGTGGCAAGGGAAACCATAGAACGGCTTGGCTGGGAAACTTTGTGTCATCCATCTTACTCACTAGAACTTGCTCCAACAGATTATCACCTTTTCCATTCTCTGGACAACCATCTTCGTGGAAAATCCTACAGCAATGATATAGATATGCGAAAAGTACTCACGGACTTCTTTGAGTCCAAGACCGGCAAGATTTACAGCCATTGGATTGATCAACTGGAACCACGTTGGCAGAAAATGCTAGATGTCAATGGGAATTACGTTGGGGACTAGCGATATGCTACTTTTTGTGTATGTCATTTTGTTTTCCGTAATTAAAAACGGTAAGAACTTTTGTGGTTTACCTTCTTTAAGACTCATTCAAAACTGTGATGCCAATAATCTTATTGGTTTTGTTCAAGTGGTATTTGGGACAAATATTTTTACACATGGTGGTTCGTAAGTATATGAATACTGCTCTATAATTTAACAAAAACCTCTTTACTCTTAATATAAGAGAAACTTACAAATTTTTAATTATACTATTTTTGAACAAAAAAATTATATTTAGAAAAAATTGACTGTCAATCAATCTGAAGTTTAAAATTGATTTGTTAATCAATACATTTTTTTCAGAGACAGCACACAGCAAAAATTCTAACCATTCCTGGGATTCCTACAGTGTATGCCTTCATCAGTAAAGTGAGTTTTAATAAGAGTATTGTTCAGAAATATTGTTTCAAATATTTTTAAACGAAATTATTTCAGAATCTTTTTTCAAAATTCCAAACTTACATTTTAAAGAAGTAATTTGTGTTTCTTCTTCAATCTCGTCATTCTACTTATTTGCTGACTTTTTATTTCTTCTGATTATTTAATTATTTTGCCATTATTAAAAGAGATATACATAATAGTTCTATTCTAAAGAAGGTATTTCCATAATATATATTTGTAAACTTAGTAAGTGATTCTTGAAAAATTAAGATAAAATAAGGATTTGATTGCCGATAATATAGAATAATTATATGACGTTAATTCAGTAATTAGGATTATTAACATTGCAGGGCGCTATAATTATACAGCGGTTGACTCAGGTTTATATGAATGAAATTGGAATATGCCTGGTTCGTGAGATTATTGTCGTTAGTCCATGTAATTATTTTCGCATGAAGCCACTCCCAAGAGAAGCAAAATCCTATTATAATTTTATGCTCAGGAGAACCACTGCCATTGCGAATAACACTGGGATTCTCATATCCACGGATATATTTGCCCTTTCCGACCAATAATTCTCATATTATCAGATAATCGAGAAATGTAAAAGTCGTCATTTTACTAATCGAAGTGAACCGTAAATTACATATAATAAGAGACTAGCAAAAGAAGGCTGGAAGAAGAATCAAGCTTAGCAACTCCACGTTAGAAGTACCTTACCCCAAAGACCATTACTGAAGTAGTAATATAATTCAAGGCTAACATCGAAACTGTTAATAACGAAACCATACATAGCATTCTCTCATGTGTAAATCTACGCAGTGGAAGTAAATTGTAAAATAAGATAAAAGGACAATAAGCACTGACCCAGCTAATAAGAACAAAGAACAAAATTTTAATAATTATTAAACAAGTAGATGAAAGTATGCATTTCAATTGAACAACATTCTTACAAAGCAAACTAATATTTAAAAAAAGAAATCAATAGTACTATTTCTTACTATAAATAAATTATAAGTGCAATCCTTGGTAAAGACAGCACATCAAGGAATCATTCTCAAGGCGTATTCTTTCTCTCCAGAACTCAACATCCATGTGCGTTATATTTTGGTATGTCCCACTCAGCAAATATGGAAGGCAGAATCTCCCAAGACGAATGCAAAATTGTGGCCTGGTTATGCTCCTCCTGGGTGTTTGTGCTGAGCTTGGAAAGGGGGAACGCTGTCACTTCGCACATTCGTCGAGGAAACAGTTTCCTCCTCGCTCACTGACTGAACACGAGTGGGTCCACTGCAAGCCATTATACATCGCTTACCATTTCTCTCTCGGCTAAATTTTCCTATTCTCCTCGTTTTGACATTGAGCTGGAGAACCTTTTACCTCTCGATTTACGATACCAACCATCTCTTCCAATGCTCACTTCTCCTCCTCTCCAGAGTCAATTATCCCACCTGTTTCTCATTATTAGGCCTCTCAAGAGCCCTCTTTCGGTACAATATTCAGTTTTTGTCACAGCGAGGTTTTATTCGCTATAACACATTACTGGCTGCTGATCGCAGAGAACTTTGGTGATCCTGCAAAAGTTTGTTCTGTACAATTGTATCAGGTCGTTGCATATCAAATGTCGGATTTCGAGGTGGATTCCGCGCTTCAGCATGGTTTCGACGTTGAGTAGCAAGTAGCCATAACAAATTGGTACATTCCCAGAGATAAACCTATCAGTGACCAGCTGCCTGAAATTTGCATGTGTGCGATGATATTTACTAGTGTTTGAACCCAAGCAAAGATAGTGATGACTTCATACGAATTACGTGTGATAATGCATTACGAGTTCAGGTTGAATCACACTGCATCCAACGCCTCTCGAAATATGAATAAGATATTCGGTGTAGGCACCATAAACAAACGCACTGTTCAACATTGGTTCCAAAAATTCCGGGCTGGAGTGACGGACCTGCAAATGAGCCACGTGGCAGACTGCCCAACGTGTTGAATAATGCTGATCTGAAGCGATCTGTGGAAGAGGACCAGTCAAAAACTGTTCCGGGACCTTGCAGGGGATCATGCTATATCAGCGTCGATTATCAGTAGACACCTTGGGACCTTAGGCCAGGTGAAAATTCAGGACAAATGGGTCCCACATGAACTGACGGAAATCCAAAAAGAGCATCGGTTGGAGGTGTGTATGGAATTGCTTTTATGCCATGAAGAAGTGGATATTCTTGATCGCATTGTCACCTACTGTCGTGAACTGCATCGTATGCACACAATACTGTGTCAGCAATAACCTGCACTTGTGCATCGCAAAGGAATCCTTCTGCTGCATGACAACGTGCGTCCGTACGTTACACGTATGACCGTGCAGGCGCTATAGGCTCTGGGCTACTCTCCGGACCTTTCCCCTACCGACTACCATGTTTTCCAGAGCCTGGACAATTTTCCTAAACATTCCTAACCCAAGCAGATGTCGAAAACGCATTCCGGGAGTTTATTGAGTCCCGTGACCATGGATTCTATTGGAGAGGGCTCGATAAGCTGCCAAATCGTTGGCAACAATGTTTAGATTGCACCGGGAGTTATTTCATATAGCACGTGTGAAGCTGTCCTTTCTAGAGGGCCATTAAAGATGACCTCTGCAATCCGACATTTGATATGCAATGACCTGATATTAAGCGTCTGGTTACTTCTCAGCCATGATAAAGTATCAGCTATTCTATTCTCTGTTGTTTTTATGTACTTGTAGTCCAATAGGTATTGTAGCACCGAAGCCTGTAGCCTCGACAACTTTTGCAGACTAGACTATTGCAGGAATTGTGCCACTGCCTGATTACACTGGTCTACAATGAAATCCTCCTTCAAATGAAAATGTTAAAAATACGAAGATTTTGTTGTGCTGAATCTAAATCTGCATTATTTTTTTAGCTATCACGTATATATTTTATTTCTCTGATTTTTTTTAAATAAGGTACAATATTCTGGATATACTGCGTAATGTTTATGCATTTATGCTTCTTTAATCCATTAAACTCGTATCAATAAATGCGAAACTCACTTCAACTAATAGAAAGATGTCGTCTAATTTCACACTAACACGTGCGCAGTTTGTGATTGATTCCATGCCGCGCAGTTGTCAAAAAGTTATTACGTGTTGGTTCCTATTTTAAATTGCATTTTTGGTAAGTTTTGCACAAAATTTATACATGAAGCGAATATTTATATACATTCTCAAAAACAAGCAGCAAAAAGTCTCAGTCGAATTATATTGTTTTGATTTACTCATTCATTTTATTTTAGTTAGGATAAAGATGCCACGGACATGAAAAAATTCATGACACTTGTTTTGCTACATTTGTGGTGAATTCACTATAAAGTCTCAACGGAACGCAATAACTGAACTTGTGAAAAGGGGTTATCAGTGTTACTTTGGTTACTCTGTTGATGATCGAGATAAAAACTGGCTCCCGAAAATTTATTGTAATACTTGTTCAAGAACTTTAAGAGGTTGGCTCAAAGGAAGTGTCAGCGATTAAGGTCGAAGAACGGGCGAACAAAAATAAAAGAAAAGAAATTAAGAAATCGGAGAGAGAGAAAAGATATTTAATGGAGCGCCAGACAGGGAAGCGAACCACGCGACAAATGAAGAAGGTCGGGCGAGTCGACAATGGATGAGAAGAGCAAAGGGGAGATGAAAGAAAAGACAAAAAAAGAAGGACAGAGAGTGCTTGGCTTCGAACGGGGAATGTTCAAAAGGAACGGAATGAAGACAAGGGAATATCTGAAGAGAAGAGATTTGGAACTGTAAAGAAAAAGCAGAACGAGCGAGATAGATGGAAACGTTCTTCTGAAGGTAAAAGGAATTTCGAGAGATGGTGTACGATACGAAGTCGGAATGTTAAACCAGAGCGACAGCCCCGTCAAGGTGTGCCCACGAGAATAAGAGAGATGACAGCCAAGGACGCAAAAGTGGCCGCGTCGAGACCTGCTGTCAACGTGAACCCGAATCCGTCATGCGAGTGCTCTTCAGAAATCGCGCAAGGTGCAGCGTGCGAACTGGCGCCAGCGACCGTGCGCTGTATTGCTTGCGATAGGGATTCTGCTGCCTCCAATTCACGTAAGCGAAATTTATTGTGCCATTTTAATTATAACTGAAAATGTTAAACGTTTTATGCCTCAACTAATTCAATGCTCTCGACAGTGTGCATATCCATTAAGTGAACGCATCGACGAAGATCCGAAAGTGGTGTACCTTTGATAGCATATTAATTCTATATGTTTTTGTATTTTTCTTAACTCAAGAATTCAACTTATCCAGAGTGTCCTTATGGCGAGAAACCCCGACATTTCAGTCATACGCTCCAATGCTCACCTGCCCGAGCCCGCTCAATGAAAGAACGTATGTAGGACCAGGGTCCAAGGCCTCTAATAATAATTTAACAGAGTAAGCCCTCCATTGCATTAAAAGACCTTTTAGTTTCACGAATGATAAGTTCTAGTATTACAGCTAAGCAAGATTAAGAAGAATATAGTGATAGTTCTCGTAAACTTTTACATTATTTACTTCTTCCTAATATCCGAATATTTTCCCACGTAGGATGGAGCGCCTACTCTCCTCCTAGTAGGACATGGACCTATCCGAAGGTGGACGTCAACGCTCATATGGAAAACATCGGTCCACAGGAATATTCTGATTTATTTTGTGATTTCATTCAATATAAAAATCATTTGCTTGTCTAATTTTTGGATATCAATCCTAATTGACTATTACGATTTAGTTGTAAATCTCAACTTAATTTAATTAAATATTTGTTTATTAAATTCAACAACGTCCTTCCTCCTTACCCTGCTGTCATATCAAATAGTCATGTGACAGGAAGTCATAAGTCCATGCCATTTGCTACACCCATGATTTGGAGTGAACCACAAAATCATGAAAACTATTGTTACTTTTGTATGACTGTGACTCATGGATTTACAAAAAAAAAATAAAATAAAATATCCGAATATTCCATCTGCAAGAAGACCTCGAACCATTGCTTCATTACGTCCAGTACCTCCAAACAATGACGACATGGTGGATTGTTAAAATTCTCAGTCTCAGCCGACTCAATCGAGTGACGACTCTAAGGTTTCATCTTTAAGTACAAGTTCATCAACAAAACCTCATCTTCTTATGCAGTCTGATTTAAATGATCTTGTTCGAGATTTAGGTCTCTCAAAATGGAAAGCTCAACTTCTAGGATCAAGATTAAAACAGTGGAATTCATTAGACAAAAATATAAGAGTCCCATATTTTCGCAACAGACAACTGCGTCTTAGTATATTGTGATAACGATGGAGGACTTCTACAAGAACTTGGTTTTCCTGAAACATCAGAGGAATGGCGTCTCTTTATAGACTCGTCCAAAGTCGGTTTAAAAGCGGTTTTGCTCCACAATGGTAATAAATATCCTTCAGTACCTTTAGCACATGCGACGAATATGAGAGAAACTTAAGAAAATATAAAGTTGCTACTGGATAAAATTAGATACTCACAGGACTCGGGGAACATTTCTGCTGATCTCAAAGTTGTAGCAAAGCTAACTGGACTACAAGGAGGCTTTACGAAATTGTGTTGTTTTTTGTGCGAATGGGGCAGTCGTGCAAGAAGTAAACACTATGTAGTAAAGCCTCCTTGTAGTCCAGTTAGCTTTGCTACAACGAAGAACGGATATGACACCTGGAGCTAAACATGTACTTCACCAACCTTTAGTACAAAATGATAAAAAATTTTATACCCCCGCTTCATATAAAGCTAGGGCTAATAAAAAACTTTGTGAAAGCAATGAATAAGGCTGGTGAAGACTTTAAATACCTTAAAACAAAGTTCCCCCGAATCAGTGACACCAAATTAAAAGAAGGAACTTTCATAGGGCCCAAATATGAGAGTTAATGAAGGACACAACTTTTAAATCAAAACTGAATGAAGGAGAAAAAAATCTTTGACTGCCTTCGAAAATATATGTCATAGCTATCTTAGAAACAAGAAAGCAGAGAACTAGCAAGAAATCATCCAAGAACTTCTTTCTTCGTATAAAGCTCTTGAATGCAACATGTCTCTTAAAATTCATTTTTTGGGCTCGCATTTAGATTTCTTCCCCGAAAATCTTGGCGTAGTATCAGATGAACATGGTGAACGATTTCATCAAGACATATTACACATAGAGAGACGATACAATCGGAAATGGTCAGAAGCAATGCTCGCAGATTTTTGCTGGTCAATTAGCCGCGAAACTGCTATAGAAAATATGAAAAGGAAGAAAACTACAAAATAAAAAATTAACTAATATACAGTAATAGCAATTTCATTGTTTTGAAATAATTTTAATGTTTACGTAAATATTATAAAAAAAATAAATTTAAGAATTATTTTTATCAAATTTGAAGAAAAAAGGATTTTACAAAAAAATCAATAACAAAAAGATGACTTAGTTTCGAATCTGCAACCCGAAACATTGAATCATGATAATGTTTTTAGATGCAACAAACAAATAAATATTTTATACAGTAATATAAACCTTTTCTTTATTTAATCATGTACATCGTTAATACTGAATAAGGGCTTAGAATGACTGAAGTATGAAATACACTGCTCAAAACAATTAAAGGAACACTTGTAGAATCCCCTACAGAGGGCGTAAATAATACTTTTTAGCAATTTCATCTTCTGCAACATGAAACCTACGCTCTCCCTCATAGGAAATGGTTGACGCCAACACATTTTGCTGCCAGATGTTTTGAGAAATTTGCATAGCAATATAACCCCCCCGGAAAACAAAGTGGTTACATGCCAGTACATTCTTTGCTTGGAGATAACGGTCGAACATTAGAAGGTGCAGGCATTCCTGAAACGTTGTTGTTAGTGCTCTGACATGCCACGAAGGCATCTTGAAGCAGTAGAAGCTGCGAGAGCCGTAACATTGCTCCAAACGGGTCAATCATTTCGGACTGTGGCAAATGCCTTCAATGTGTCCTCTTCCGTCATTTTCCGACTGTGAATACGATTCCAGGCGACTGGCCAGTACACACGAAGAGCTGGGCAAGGTCGCCGACGCTCAACAACCGCCAATCAAGATCGTTATGTGCGGACTTGTGCCCTGCGCCGAAGAACCTCAACGGATAGAGACCTGAGAAATGACCTGCAGTTGTCAACTGGGGTAGCTGTTTCAAATCAAACAATCCGGAACAGATTACGTGAAGTTGTCTTGAGAGCCAGACGACCAAATCGAGTGCCTAGGCTAACCCGCCAGCACCCACAGGCGCGAATAGAGCTTGCACATCAACATATCACCTGGCAGCTTCGCCACTAGCGTTCTGTTCTCTTCACAGACGAGTCAAGGTTCTGCCTGACCCGCTGTGATGGCCATCTACGTGTCTGGAGACGACGTGGTGAGCGAAACACCGATGCAACAGTTTGAGAGACTGACTGAATGGGATGTTGTTCCATTATGGTTTGGGCTGGCATCTCAATAGACCATCGAACGGATCTTGTGGTCGTCCGAGGGCGAATGACCACTGACGTTTACGTTCGTGACATTCTGGAAGAACATGTCATTGCTGCTGCACATGGCATGACATGAGGCCTGGAACATGTCATTCCTACAATGCTCGTCCACACATTGCAGCTGTCACTCAAGACTTCCTATCGATGCATGGCATTCAGACCATGAGGTGGCCTGCAATGAGTCCAGACCTAAATCCCCTTGAACATCTTTGGGACATGCCAGACAGGCGAATTCGACACCGCCCTTCAGCTCCAGAAACACTGCAACAGCTCATCTAGGCACTTACTGAGGAATGGGACTGGCTTTTCCAAGATCACATCCGTCGACTGATACGGAGCATAACTCGAAGGTACATGGAGGTTACTGCACCCCATGGTAGGCATACACATTACTGAGTGGTGCAAAAACTGATCCCTGGAAGAAACACGGCATTCTCCTCACAACGTCTAAAGGACATTTCACTTTGTTTTAGGCAGGGGTCCTGCAGTTTCCTGTTTTTTCTTTATGTTTCTTCACCAGTTGTTTCAATAATGCATTCTATTGTTAAATAAACCGTCTTTTAATGATCACATACTGCGAATTTGTCCATATTATTCGTAGTTGCTTCTGGACGCTGCTTAATATAAGTGTTTCTTTAAATGTTTTGAGCAGTGTATAAGCACGAATACGATACGTCGAGTAAACATAGTGTCTATACTTAAGGTTCCTCTCCTTACTCGCGTCTGTGCTCACATTCGAATGCGGGACAACAAACACGGCACCTGCAAGCTTTTCGCAGTATCTAAAATCTTAAAAAGAGTGTATTTTGTATGACGAAAAATTAAAATTATTGCATCACCCATAACGCTCTTTTTAGCTGGAAAGTTATTCTTAACTATAGAGAGGAAGGAAATTGTAGAAATAAATTAAGCACTTCAAAGCACATAGAAATTCAACCAGCGCTTAAATTACGGATAAGTTGAAGACTTCAAAAACCATCAAAAGATCTAAATGTTTCAAAATAATAACTTATGAATTAAATTATGAAAAATAAAATATATTTATTGTAAGGAAATGAGTTTATTCCTAGGATTCATTAGTCTTCATTCAAAACGTTGAAAGCAAAATAGGCCATTACATGGCTAGGTAAGACAGCGAAATATACACTATATGATCAAAAATATCCGGACACCCCTCACAGATCATCGATTGGCCCAATGTAACATGATAATGACTTGCACATCATTTAAATAGCTTCCCACACCTTCAGACACAACTCTGCTTGGACATTGGCAAGAATGGGTCGTTCGGTAGAGCTCAGTGAATTCCAACGTGGAACCATCGTTGGATGTCACCTATGCAGCAAGTCCGTGCGTGACATTTCCAGCCTTCTTCAGATACCCAAGTCAACAGTAGGCGATGTCATTATGAAATGGAAGACCCGGGGATCAACAACAGTTCAACAACGAACCGGTAGACCCAAGAAACTAACGGACAGAGACCGTCGAGTGCTTCGTCGTGTCACCCGCAGCAACCGGAAGTCCTCGGCGGAAAAAATTGCCACAGAGTTTCAAAACGCCTCTGCAAATGATGCCAGTACCATGACAATTCGTCGGGAACTGCACACGATGGGATTCCATGGCCGTGCTGCTGCCCACAAGCCCCACATCAGCAGGGTCAACGCCAAGCGACGTCTGGAGTGGTGCAAAGCCCACAGAAACTGGACAATGGACCAATGGAAACGTGTAATGTGGACAGACGAATCTCGCTACACACTCTGGCAATCCGATGGACGAGTTTGGGATGGCGCATACCTGGAGAACGCTTCTTACCTGAGTGCACAGAGCCCACAGTCAAGTTCGGAGGAGAAGGAGTCATGGTGTGGGGCTCATTTTCATGGTACGGACTGGGCCAGCTCGTTCCTGTGCAAGGAATCATGAACTCCGACCGTTATCTGAATGTTTTGGACAACTGTGCACTTCCAACTTTGTGGCAATTTTTCGGAAACGGGCCATTTCTCTACCAACACGACAATGCTCCGTGCCACAAAGCGAGGCGTGTACAGCAGTGGTTTGCGGACTCAGGGGTCGAAGAAATGGGTTGGCCGGCACAAAGTCCCGACCTCAATCCTATAGAGAGTCTGTGGGATGAATTGGAAAGACGCTTGCGGGCCAGATCACATCGGCCAACTTCTGTACCTGAACTGATTCTCGCTCTTTGGGAGGAATGGAGGAACATTCCGGAAAGTACCTACCAACATTTGGTGGAAAGTCTTCCCCGAAGGGTGGAAGCTGTGATTCGGGCAAAGGGATGTGCAACGCCCTATTGATTTCCATGAAATCGTGGCTAGAGCGCAAACGTGCATGTGTCCGGATATTTGTGATCATATAGTGTAGTTGCGCTATCTGTTACCATACTTTCAATATATTTCATAATATCTCTGTAGTAAAGATTTAAATAAAAATTGTTGCTCAGACAACAATGGTCACGTGTCTTTTCAGTTCTGGCGTGTGCTTCAAGCCGGCACCAACAATGGAAAACTGTTTCCGTAACACATTTTGGTGTCGTTTTTCGCATCACGATTTTTGTACATAGATGTCCTGCCTTAAAACATTATCATGTTAAAAAAAGTATACGTGATATAATTTTTTTATTACTAGATTTAGATTCAGCATTAATAAATCTATAAAAAACATACAGAATATTTAGAAAGAGAAAAAAAAAGTATTTTTTTTTGCAGACCAGTTTATCGGTGTATATGACAGTAGGCGTTTGAACAATATAATGCCACAAATTCTGGCCTCATGGGCTACTGCCAATAACTCTATATCGTAAGCCGAATAACTTTGCTCTGTTCCACAAAACCTCCGAGATTCAAACGCAGAAGGCAATAGTTTTGTTCCTTGCTCTTGCGATGCGATGGTCCCTATTGCTTGCTGTGGATCATCACAATATACGGGGCGAAGCATTTATCTTGAGACAACTGAATAGCTCGAAAAAAAAGCATCCTACAAAAAAAATATCCGAAATCAGAAGTGAATTACTTCGTGGGGGAAATTCATTAG
This sequence comes from Rhysida immarginata, assembly GCA_023313115.1. Taxonomy (NCBI): domain Eukaryota; kingdom Metazoa; phylum Arthropoda; class Chilopoda; order Scolopendromorpha; family Scolopendridae; genus Rhysida; species Rhysida immarginata. Next base: position 536,378 of record JAHWFO010054259.1, read on the forward strand.
CCCAAAAATTAGCCCCCCTCCCTTGTGAGGGTGGGTGGGGGGTTACTCTGAAATCTTAAATAAAAAACCCTATTTTTATAGGTATTTTCAGATTGTACACAACATTTGAGAAATGTTTTATTCTTGGTGTTTTTTCAATTAATCCAACCGTTGAGGAAATGGAGCCACTCAAAGTATGGGACTTTTAAAATTTTGAACCCAATTTTATCAATAAAGACCAAGAGATAGAGGGTGGGTCTTATAGACATTGCTATTCTACTTTTTTGATGATTCTCAAGAATCCAAAGTCAGAATTTCAAAAGTCCAATATTTTTTAGTGCACAAGCAAAGTGCTGGGGGCAGCAGTCCTATGGAGCATGGTGGAAGAAAACAAGGTGTGGGTAATTTGATTCATGCGCATGTCGTGACGTCATGTGGATTGCACGGCCATTGTAAAAAGACACGCGGGCTATGTATCGCTTGTATAAAATTTAATATTAAAAAGTATTTAATTTTAATATCATTTACTGTTAAATAGAAGACTAATAACGACTAATAGTTAGTAAGTATTTAAATGTTACCTATGTTGTTTCTAAATGATTAGGATGGTAATGACACGCACATTTTGCAATCCACATGACGTCATGCACGAAAGTGTTCATAATTGAGAATCAATTTGAACACACCTTGTTTTCTTTCCACCATGCTATAGAGGCAGAGTCTGTGCGTGTGTATTGAAAAATATTGGATTGCTATTGAATTGGAAATTCTGACTTCGGATTCTTAAGGTTAGTTCATAGTCTGCCGTTACCATTTGCGCTATGCTCCAACGAAAGCCGTTCCGTTTTCTGAGATGATTGATAGTTGTGCTTTGTTGTTATGCCGATGGCTGTCGAGCGGCTGTCCGCTGTTGCATTGGGATAGAACTGTGCTTTATTTCAACCACAGAATAAGAAACACAGAAATGACACTCCTAGGGTTTTCCATTGTAAGCGTTGGTAGTGAGCAGATGCTCATTTGCTGGTGGCGCCCTACAGCGGCTGTGATGTTACAATACGAGCAGACGCTCATTTTTCCAATGTGTTTCTATGAGTGTGTCTCATTTACCTGTCTTTTTTTATTTTCTGTAGAGTTTTAATTTTTTTAATTAAGTAAAACACACGTATGTTCTAAAATGAATAATAGCAAATCACTTAGTACTCCAGAAAGCTTTTGTTAATGGAAAATATATATATAAAAAACATGAATTTACAAAAGCATGCAGGTTCACAAAATTTCACTTACAATCACTGTAGGATAAGATGTATTATGTTAAATTCAATAATGTAAATTTACCTCAACGTGAATTTAAAAATTAAAAAAAAACAAATTAAAAAAGATTTTATTGAAAGTTAACCAAAATTATATTGACCTGAATTAACATGGGAGATTCCAAAAGTTATTTTAAATACAATTCCACCCCAATTCCAACATTTTTAATTGATTTTTAATGTAAGAAGCAAAACTATTTTAAGTGAAAAGCTACTTTTAATTAATTTATAATTAATTGTAAACTAAAATTTATTAATGAATTTAAATTGTAAATTGTTAGAAATGGGATGGAATTGTACCTAAATTAATTTTAGGTTTTCTATTTAATTGAGGCTAACAGAAATTTTGTTTAATTTTCAATAAATGTTTTTTTTTAGTTGTGGTGAATTTTAATTATTAGTGAATTTTAATTTTAATAATTTTCATCAACGCCAATATTTTTATATGTATGAGGCCTTATGCTCCACAGTAGTTTTGAGCGATACTCAATTGAAGTACTCGATACTCGATACCATCCATACCCATGTGGGTATCGTCGATACTGTTGGACTTAGGGGAGGCTTAGACAAATATAGGGCGAACACCAACAGCGATTTTTTACGTGTTTATATTTTTCATTGTGCAAAAAGAACTACAGCAACAATACCATAAAATACAATAAACCAGATTTTATTGTCTTTTGGTTTAAAATTAAAACAATAGTAAACTGAATACTAAATCATTTTCTTCTAACAATGGACTTGAACTTTGCTTTCCATCACTCCCCCTCAAAAGAAAAGTCCATTCTTAGAGTTCAATATTACGATCAAAGAGCTGAAAACGGCGATAACAAATGTGATCAAGTTGATTACAACAGAACAACTCAATCATGTTATCACCAATTTTGAGTCGTTTCGTTGTCTGTTCCGATTTTGAGAACTTAATCTGTTGATTTCCTTTAGTCTCAAGTGTTGATCCTGAACACCTATTTCCATTCTACAGATTTAATGCTTTGTTTCCTTCAAACTTCTCCACAAAACGAACATCTCGGCTAACAATTGTTTTCCTGTCTTGGGGATCCCATAGACGATAAGCTTCACATTATCCTACCATTATACATTCCTTTGATCGTTTCTCAAACTTCCCCTTATTCAAAACAAAAGCTTTGCTCTCAAATGTCTTGAAATAACTTACAACTGGTTTCATATTTGTCCAGAAAAAGTGAGCAGTTTCACCATTTAGACTCTTGGAGGGACATCTGTTTCTTATATGGTTTGCTATTGCGATTGCTTCTGCCTAAAATGAGGTATCAAGACCAGCTTGAATCAAACAACACCGCGCCATTTCGACAAGTGTTCGATTACGACGTTCGGCGACACCATTTTGTTCGACACCGAGCTGTCAGTCGTCTCTGGATTCCACACTTCTTCAGAAAATCGTCGAACTCCTTGTTACAGTATTCTAAGCCATTGTCCGACTGAAGAAACTTGATTTTTCTTTCCATTCTATTTTCAAGTTTTATTTTAAAGATTTTGAATTTTTCCAACGCTTCACTTTTGTGCTTCAAAAAGTATATTTCACCCCATCTTGAGTAGTCGTCAATGAATGTGATAAAATACTTTGAACCATTCTTCGACTCACTCCTCATGGGTCCACATATGTCAGTATAAGCAATTTCCAATAGATTGGAGCTTCCTTCATGACTATCCTCCGGGAAAGGTCTTCTTATTTGTTTTCCTTTTATACATACTTCACATTCCGTTAACTTCTCATTCTTACCCAGTTTAGGTCCACGTATTCGATCCCTTAGTATTGCTTCCTTTAGATCTTTTTCGTTTAAATGACCAAACCCTTCGTGCCATTCAGTTAACTTGGACCTTTGTTTATCATTAGTACTGACTGCATTCGCTCTGTTGCCTTTTTCTTTTACAATGTACAAATCACTCTCTCTTTTTCCCTCCACCAAGATTTGGCCTTGATTGTTTATGACACGAGCTCCTTGTTTAGAAAAAGTTACTTCATGTCCTTTATTAGTGATTTTGGTAACCGACGCGGACCTAAATTAAATTCGTGCGTAACTGTGGTACATGCAGGACATCTAACAGTGTTATTTTCTCTGTTCTGTTTTGAACAGCAACATTGAGGTTCACAGTGCCTTTACCTTCAATTTTGGCAGAATCATTTGTAGCCAGATTTAATATCTCATTCACTGCAGTCATGTTTTCAAACAGTTTTTGATAGAACACATATTGAGGTTGCCCCACTCTCCAGACACCATTGTCCATCTTTCGACGTTGCACCCATCGACTGTTGTTGGACTTCTTTCATGAAGAAAGATTCGTTTGTTGCTCGACTTGCTCCCTGCTGTTCATCCTTTTTGTTTTTGAACCAGCAGTCGGCGTACTTGTGTCCAAATTTTATGCAGTTGTGGCACTGGAAAGGGAAAGACTTTGATTGATTTAATTGATCTTTATTCCCTTTACTTTTCATGTTCCATTTTCTCGTTTTTGGATGTTTTTTCGTGTAAAGAGCATCTTCTTGTGCGGATGTTACTCCTTTGTGTTTCCTGGATTCAGATTCTTCAAGCAGCTTTACTCTCAGTACACCTGGAGTGGGAAGCTCATCTCTGGCTTCAATTGCACAATGATAATTTTCATATGCTTTGGGAAGACTGCTTAACAATAGTACAATGAGTAATTCTGCATTGACTGTTATTTCCAGTTCGTTTAATTTATCGACTATGTCGAAATATTCATTCAAGTGGGTACGCATTTCATCTCCCTCTCTCATTTTATGCCGAATTAGTCGTTTTAATAAAATAGCTTTTCTTGTAGGGCCTTTAGATTCATATATTTCATGCAGTTTCAACATAATTCTCTTGAAGTTTTACAATGTTTAACTTGTTTTAACTCCTTAGGGCTAATTGATAATATTAAATCTGACCTGGCTTTTTGATCTCCACTATCCCAAGCATCTATTGAAACTTGATTTGAAGAATCTTTGTTTAGTTGTGGCCATTTTTCTTTCCATTTACGTAATCCCAGGCATCATTTTTGATTAAAACTGCTTCCACTTGAAGTTTCCATGCATCAAAGTTATCTTTCTGTAACGTTTCAATTCACAAGAGTTGATTTGAGCTCATGTTTACTGTAGATTATCATATGGCCAATTCAATAGTCCATCCAAACAACGGTAACCACGCTCTGCTACCACTTGTTGGACTTGGGGGAGGCTTAGACAAAAATAGGGCGAACACCAGCAGAGATTTTTTTACGTGTTTATATTTTACATTGCGCAAAAAGAACTACAGCAACAATACCATAAAATACAACAAACCAGATTTTATGTTCTTTTGGTTTAAAATTAAAACAATAGTAAACTGAATACTAAATCATTTTCATATAACAATGGACTTGAACTTTGCTTTTCAACAGATACCAATTACCGATACTCGATACCAAAAAAAAAAAAAAAAAGACATTACTTTTACATTACATTTTTATTTATACTCATTCATTTTATACATTGAATTTATGAATAGAATTTATGTACATTTTTTGGATTTAATCTCGACCTCTTTTTCGAGATTAACTCTCCAGCTTTACTAAATGCGCATTCAGAAGGCACAGACGTTGCACTAACACTTAAATATTTTAGTGCTAGCTGTGATATAATATTTTCTTCATGAACCTGCCATTATTTTAAAGGATTTTCAGATAAGGGGACGAAATGTGAACTGAAAAAAAAATCAGCCTAGAATAAGGAATCTGAGAAACATCATGTGATACTTGATATTTCAAATGAAGTATCGACGATACCGATACTTCGCCGGTACTACAACTATCTACGATACTAAAGTATCGAGTATCGGGTATCGCTCAACACTACTCCACAGGACTACAGAAGAGTTGAAATTTGAAAATTTTCTGTTCCCTAAATGAAAAACTTTTTTTACTCTGAATATTCAAATATGAAACTGTACATATAGATTTCAGATATGGGTCACTTTCAAGTGTTTCCTCCTCTTTTTTTTTTCGTTAAAGAATAATAAACGGATCTATGGGGATTTTTTTATACACGCCATACCTCAGATGTTTTTCATCAATTTTTTTTTCAGAGATAAGAAAGATTCAGATTTTATTTTCAGTGAATGGTATACTCTCGTCCTGAAGAACAAGTCAACGATATAATATTTAACCATTGTATCTGTGCAGCGCTAAGGAAAGAGATTTTCTGTTCATTGAAAAGCTTAATCAAAGTTCACCTTCACGCCCTTTTTGCATATTATTTCATCGAACGTGCTCATAAAAAAATCTTCACAACTTTGAATAAAGATGAGGAATTCGTTTGATGACGCATGTGTCTTCGTTGATAGCACAAAAATGCCCTTTTGATTTGGGACCTATTGTTTACATGAAGAAAAAATTCATTCATCAAAGAAAACAAAATCTGAGGCTAATCTTAGTGCAAGATTTTGATACAAAACATTCTCAAACATTATTCCACAAATTAAAAAAAAACACAGCACAAACCAATTGCGAATGTATGAAGGCAAGTCTTTAACTTTCACTACATACTAATACTTTTTAAAAGATCAATAACATCAGAAGATCTTTTGGTCTTTGCATTGTAACTTCGAACATATTCTAATACAAAGCTTTGCAAAATATACGGTAGTTGTGATTAATCAGCTGGTCTCTGACTACGTGAGACGAAGGCTATGAAGAAAGAAAGAAAGAAAGAAAGAAAGAAAGAAAGAAAGAAATACAGTTGTAGAAAGTAAAAGCTGACTAATTTCGCTGTTATTACTACCTTTATCAAAGTGGCAAGAATGGGAAAAATAGCACTTACGTTCAAAATTTGTCTACAAATTGTTACTTTTCATCTTCTTGTTACTTCGATAAAACTGGGAATAAAAGCGAATCTAGTCAACTTTTATTCACTACGATGTAATGCAAAGCCTCTAAAAGAGTATATTTATTATTAATGTGTTAGCTTAAAAATTTTCTCTCAGTCCATAAAATCACAATAAGAAATTTCAATTTACGGTCAGTGAACACTGTAAATGAATATATTAGTAAGTTTTAATGACGTTGTTTTTTTTTTAATAAAAATACATAATCTTGATTAAAAATAATCATTTTTATTCAAAACCGCTACTTAATAATATATTTTTTATTATTATTCACTTTGAGTTCTCGAAATATTTTTAACGCTGCATGTTTTCTATTGGCATTGTGAAAGATCGTCTGCTCAGCCACATCACAGCCACCAGGGCGGCGCTATACAAAATCACTATCATGGAATCCCGTGAGTGTCACTTCTGTGTTTCTTATTCTGTACACAGATTAAGAATACAGAGATGCGACGTTTCTGCGATTCTCTATGGGAGAAATGGAAACCGGTCACGTGATTGCGATTCATACCCTACCAAGCGGCCGTCAGGGTCATAATAAAAAAATAGCATGGAAGTCTATGGGAAAACACTTAAGTTCGTGGAATCGTATTTTACTTTTAAATTACAATTAAATTTCAAATTTGATCTTAAATTGTTCCAAAAGTAGTGAACTAACAATAACTATTAGTTTTGTAAAATTAAAAAAATGTAAAGCATTAAAAATAAGCGTATCGTAAATCGATACTGAACACAAAAGTTTGGATATAAATATTGATTTTATTCCGACTATCCTGTAGAACTACTATTAAATGTTTTTATAACTCCAATACAGTAAAAGAAAATCGTATTTTAAATAATTGCAACAACAACTTAATAAGAAATCTTTTATTAAATCATCAAATTAACTCAATGTAAACATATGGCTTTAAAAGTGATGAACTTTTACATGTTGTATATAAGTAATGTTAATTTTGATATTTTTAGTTTAAAGTTGTAGTTAATGCTTTGTTTTATACTGACTCAGTATAAGGAAATCAGTATATAAAATCTGTTAAAATAATAAATATGAGGTTCCTCGTCGCATTTACAGAATATAATAAAGTGTTACACGTGGCTAAGTTTCATTAATTTTCGCTTTTCCCCTCTGGTTTCCCCATAATTTTGATTTTCATTTTGCCATTTGACTATATAAAATCTCTTAATTATAGCTAACAATTCTACAGCATTCTTCAACTGTACTTTACACCCTGTCAGCCAGCAGTCTGATGCATAATTGAAAAAATATTCTATTAGTCTTGTTTTAACGCCAGCCAAATATAACAAATGAGGAATTATTTCCTCAGTAATTTTTTCACATGCCGATAGAAAAGAAACCCAATCATCAGCAGGCACAGTGAAAGAATAAACATTTCTGGATTCTCTCTTATTATTTTTCAACAGCAAAAAAAATTGATTATCATGAGATAGTTCTTGATTATCCTTGCGAAATATATTTCTGCAGTTTAAGCAGCCATGATGTAAAATTATTTTGTTGGAAATGTAACCAGCAAAATAAACAATGGCGGTTTCTACTGGCATGGATGGAAATTGTCACAAAATTTAAATCCTCAGCAAAATACACTGATTGAGGCAATGATTGCTGAACATCCAGTATTGTGGATTTTGATTTTAGTTTTTCTATCTCGGCCAAACCTAATTTTGATTCATCTACATCATTCTCACATGTACATTTTGAATGCTCACTAGGTTTTAAGAGAGAATAGAAATATGCTAGATTAATTTATAATAAGTTTCGTACATTTATAGAAAAGCAAAACTAATAAAAAAACATTAATTTTTTATTTCTCAATTTAGATCCAGATCGTGGAATTTATTTCTTTTATTTATTATTTTATTCCAATCGTAATTTTATTTTAAAAAAATAAAAATACGTTAATTAATTTAAATTACAGCATTAAAACATTAAATCACTTAAATTTACAGCAATTTGAAAAAAAAGAGGAATTTCAAAAAATTAATTCAATTTGTCACTTATAAAATACAGTAATTAAACAAATAAATTAAATATATGAGTTTCTTCTATTTTTTTAATTTTATTTTTATTGTTTTTTTTAAAATTTCCTTTAATAAATTAATCATAAATAAATGATCCACATCTAATAATTACCAGGCCTGAAATCCTTGACTCTTTACGAAAATTTTCGAAAAGGGACTTGTTCAGACAATTTTCTGTTTTTTTAAATATCCGTTTATTTTTAATGTCCATTTGACGCAGATACAAAAAAAAACCCAAAAAGAAACAAAAAAAAAACAAATGTGTATGCGCATCATGCAGCGTGCATTGGGAATTTGCAGCCATTGTATTCACCTCTTCTTAATCAAAAAAGAGACTCTCTTCTTTATTAAAAAAAAAAAAAGAGACCATATATTAAAAATACAGACCTTAATCCGCATTTTTAATCCGTGATACAGGCTTTATAAGTGTATATTTAATAAGCATGTATCCCCACTTATAGCATGTAATCTGCTCTGGTGATCAGATTGTGACCCTGATGGACGCTTGGTGCGCTGCAGTAACTGAGGCCAGTTGCATGACTCATAGAGTTTCCCTCAGCTTAATCTGGGTTGACACATCTGTGTATTCTTAATCTGTGATTCTGTGTTTCAACGGCCAACGCTATAGCAATTATATTATACCGAGCAGACTCCACTCCCATTACGGAACCCACTTGTAATAGTAATGCATGCTGTAAGAGCGAGGATTTTTATCTCACTGGTTAAAATGTTTGCGAAAATGGCTAAAATTGGAAGAAATGGAAAGAGCAGTGTCAGATTAGTATATGCATGTGCGATGGAAGGCTATTATTACAACATTTCCAAGAAATTTTAATATTTATATGTCAAAAGAGCATAATGTTGCCTCATCTCGTCAAGAGAGGGCCATGTAAATGAATCGCTAGAAACATATGTAATGCCGTGTAATCTCCTTGCGAGTCGCAAAGGGAATACAGAACGCGAATCGCTAGATATGGTTAGGTTAGGTTTAGGTTAGGTTAGGATTAGGTTAGGTTAGGTTAGGTTAGGTATTCCACAGCTTATTAAGCTTGTGCTGCCTTCAAAATTTTGATTTTCCAGTACTCAAAATGAATATGACATTCAATGTTATGCTAGCTGATATCTACAAATACGTAGGTAAAGAAGAAAATAGGGTCAATATTTTATCCTCGGGAAATGTGTGCATATATATACTATTTTCTACATTTGCTTTTGACTTACAACCCCAGACACAACAGTATTCGTTACTGATACTCCTCATTTTGAAGTTATATTCACGAATACAACCATTCACTGTGAAAACTCAGTGAATCTGTACCCGTTAAATGCGCCGTCTTGTTAAATTCCATATCACCACTAGACACTTCTGCTGCGCACGCCGATAGGATTGGTAACAAAAATCGCTGAAATAATTTTAATTTAATGATATCTTTATTTGATTTTCACCTCAGCATTTTAAAATTCAATAAATAATTAATTTTAATCGTTATCATTAAACAGTGATTAAAAGCAATTTTTATATTATGTAGTGAACATCTCCCAATCATTGCTTATTATTATTATTATTATTGTTTGGGGAAGCCAAACTCGGATCAAATCCGGAAGCCAATCCCAGAGGCGGACCCAAAAGAGGGCCAAGCGCAAGGGACTCAAATGCGAGGGAGGGAAAGTTATGCACTCGTGGGAGTATTGATGTTTGGGTGTAGGAATTTCCTTACTATGTGACAGGTGTTTAGAATTGTGGCTTTCTATAAGGTTTTGTATAAGTGTGGGTTTAAATTTAGTGTTGCCAGGCGAGTTTGAATTTAGTGTAGCGAGTGTGGAATAACCCCAGTGGCAGAAAGAACGATAGGAACAATGTGTACTCTGTTAACTCACCAAAGACGTTTTATTTCATGTGCAAGATCCGTATATTTAGTGATTTTGTCAGTGTATGACTTTTGTAAATTGTGTGTGTTGGGGATGGAGATATCAATTATGTAAGTCACTTTGTTTTGCTTATCTACTAGTGTAATGTCTGGTCTGTTATGAGGGATAATTTTGTAGGTGATTATAGCTCTGTCAAAATATAGTTTATGTGTGGTGTTCTCTAAGACAGTGTCGGATATATATTTATAGTAAGGAGTATGAATGTCCCTTAGCTTGTGTATCTTACCTAGATGTTGATATATTATGTTGACCAACTGGTTATGTCTGTGTAAATAATCTGTCTGAGTGAGTATTTTGCAACTGGATATGACGTGTTGGATGGTTTCCTTTGCGATATGGCATTTCCTGCAAGACCCGTCAGTCGATTCTTTGATAATATGTTTTCTGTAGCTTTTAGTGTTAATAACCTGGTCTTGTATGGCAATCATGGTTCCTTCAGTTTCCCCAAATAGACTCCCTTCACTCAACCAAAAGTTATTATTATTATTATTATTATTTTACAAGAAAAATAAAGTCAATAACATTTCTATTCAGATATAAATAAATTACATTAAAATCTCTACAACTTAAGCAGTTAAAGATTATAAAAAATAGATGATACACTTTTATTTAACTTGCTTTTCTGTAGGTTTGTGTATCCGTCAAATCTTGTAACCAATATTAGACCAACTTCCCGACAAGCTAGAGACCTGAAATTTGATACACCTACAGTGGACCGATGACAATGTTATAGGAAACATTTTCCCAATCGGTTCACTGGTTCGTGTTCTAGGGCACCAATTCATTTCAGTCGTCTCTTCATAAGTCGGAGGAACGATTGTTATACGAATTGTGTAACTGTTTCGACCAAACAATTAGTTTTTCAAATTGTTGAAACCGGCTTGACGAGATATAACAATAAAACATTATAAAAGCGTGTTTTGAAAAAAAAAACCTTCCCCCCCCCTCTTGTATTATATGAAGCTTATTTAAGGTTAGGTTAGGTTAGGATTATAGTATTAGGATTAGGTTATAGTGGTGGTTAATTTAATCTTCTTTAATTATCGTTTTGAGATATTCTGGAGAAATGTTACAATGAATTTATTGGTTGGTATTAGCGTCCCTTTCAACTACTATGTCATATCAGAACAGAGTTATAGGGACCACAAATTTTGGCTTGCAAGAGTTCTTTAACGTGTAGCCGGCAAACCACTACACGGGATCAACGGCTTTACTACCCTGCTGAAGGAAGTGGGGCTTTACTACCATGCTGATCTCAGGATTGCCCCCTGAAAAATCATCGTCGTCCTCGACCGCGATCGAACCTGCGCCCTCAGGTATCAGAGGCGATCACCCAACAGCTGAGCCACCGAGGCCGATGATAAAAAATTGATAATAATTTATGTAAACTGATTTAATTATACATGTACCATTATCCAACAAATCGACATTTAACTTATTATAGGTACAGTAACTCTTGTTCAGAGGACGGGGAATCGTCACTCTCCCTCCCTTCGTCGTTTCTCTTGAGACGCGAGTGAGAGAGAGAAAATGGGGGGGGGGGGTGAGCGAACGAAAAAATGTCACGTTGCAATGCTTAGAAGAGAGAGAGAGAAGCGATTGAGAGCGTGAAAAAACGATGCTGCGGTGGCCCGCACTGTCACGCAATGTAACTTATGAACGAATAATACGAAGGCTTTTTCTACTACATGTATTTCATGATAGAAAAGTGACTTGAAAGTTAAATTCACGAATATTTCGCTGTCAACACATGATCCGAAGCTTTCTTATCCATGTTTTCCTTCTAACTGGATCACTTGGCGCTCTAAAGAGTTTAATATTCGGATCATACAACTTATAATTCGTTACAGAAGAAGTTTTCATTTTCACGGATTGTTGGAAACAAAAATCTTAAAATACTCGAGAAAAAGTTCAGTCGGTAAGTAGAAAACCGATATCAATCCATACTGAGCGATAGAATTTTCCCACACTACACTGTTCGCAGCGTCGCTCTGCCGGCCAGAGAAAAAAATGTCCAAAGCTCTTAACATGGGCAGTGCCTACTATTATTATTTCAGGGAAAATAAATAATAATAGTAGGCACTGACATGGGATTTTCCAACCTGTATAGAAAAAGCCTTGGCCAACGGCCGACCAATCAGAACTTGAAGATCTCTTGACGTCATTTTTCTTCTTTGAAAAACAAAAATGGAGGAAAGCAACTTAATCGTAGCAATTCATAAGTATCTCTGCTTGTATGATACGAGAACGAAAGAATATACTTACTTACTTACTTACTTTTCAAACCCGCTTATCCGTTAGGGTCGCGGGGGCAGCAGCCCTATGGAGGATCTCCAGCGATCGCGATCTTCCGCCATCAGGCGCATGTCCTCCCTGGTAATATCCAAGCGACTCGAACCCAGATTCTCCAGGTAGTCTAGCCACCTGGTTCTAGGCCGACCCCTTGGTCTCTTACCCACCGGCTTGGAAAATAACAACTGCCTAGGAAGACTAGTTTGCGGCATCCGAATCACGTGGCCATACCAGCGCAACTGAGACCTCTCAATGCGGAGAAGTAGCGGCTCAACACCTAAAGATTCCCTTATTGTATTGCTGTACACTCTATCTAGTAGGGTAACACCTGCAACACCTCTCAGAAATCTCATTTCGGCTGCTTGTACCCGCGATCGCACTCTTTCGGTCATTACCCAAGCCTCATGACCATAGGTGAGAATGGGGACAAAGATGGATTTGAAGACGGAGAGCTTAGCTTTGTTACTCAGCTCGCGTTTCGTTACCACGGATCGCCACAGTTCACGTCTGTCACAGCTTGCTGCACCGATCCGAGCATCCAATTCTTTCTCCTGCCGTCCATCACTCGTGAATGCAATCCCGAGATACTTGAATTTCTCCACCTGTCTCAATGAGGCTCCACTAACATGGAGAGCGCACTGAGCAGGCTGTCTTGAAAGGACCAGAACCTCGGTTTTAGCCACACTGATCTTCATCCCAGCTTCTTCACATTTGGCTGCAAGCCGGTCTAGTGCATGCTGAAGGTTCGTGCGAGAAGACCCAAGGAGGACAAGGTCGTCAGCAAAGAGCAACCTCTCCACCAGGCAGTCGCCCACACAAACACGCTCATCGCCTCGGCTGCCCCTGTCTATCCAGTCCATAAAGATAATGAACAAGATGGGCGACAGTACGCACCCTTGGCGGAGTCCAACACCCACGGTGAACGGTCTTGACTTAATGCCATTTATCCGGACACACATCTCAGAGCTTTCGTACAGAGACATGATAGCAACCAGTAATTGCCCATCCACTCCATACTCTTGCAACACTTGCCAGAGCTTCTCCCGAGGAACTCTGTCATATGCTTTTTCGAGGTCCACAAAGCAAGCGTAGACCTCTTTTGCATACTCCCAGGATTTCTCAAAGATTTGCCTTAGAGCAAAGATGTGATCCGTCGTGCTTCGGCCAGGTCGGAAACCACACTGCTCCCCTGACAGTTTGGAGTCGACTATTTCCCGACTTCTCTTCTCCAGACACTTAGCGTACACTTTCCCAGGAATGCTGAGCAAAGAGATGCCTCGATAGTTGTTGCAATCTCTCTGGTCTCCCTTTTTGAAGATAGGGATCACAGTTCCTGTCTGCCATTGCTTAGGGGCCTGTCCAGATATCCAAGCAACCTGACACACTCGAGTCAGCCACAGGATACCATCCTGATTTAAGGCCTTTAACATCTCGGACCGGATTTCATCATCAAAAATTAAAAGAAAAGATTAAATATTCTCTTCTTTGAAAAATAGATCGTACATATATAGATCTATTGGAACGATGTTTATTTCTTCGATGCAAGTTTCATGCTTATTTCTTCGATACAGAGCATGCACAGTGTTCCCGTTGACCGTTTTACCAGTGCCTACACTCACAGCAATATGCGCTTTATATGACGCGCTCGTGAGAGTCCTATGATTCTTCCAATACGACCTATTAACGAGGGTTTTTGGACACATATGTCAGTAAGAGTCATTTGACCCGAATTTCCGAGTTGCCATTCTCGGGTCAATTGACTCGATTGTGCAAGACTTAAGACTCACTAACTGAATGTTTACTATACGCGTATATACATATTTACACAAGCTTCCATGCATATTTACACATTTTTACAGCTACTTACACATTTATATAGCCATATTTACTCAAGTTTATTCGTGTATACACATATTTACGCAAGTTAGTTTACACTATTATACACCCGTATTTACATAATTTACACATGTCTACACATACATAAACAAATCACATAAGTTTATACATATCTATACACCTATTTACACACACTTTTACACGTGTTTACACTTATGTATACATCTGTACAGCTTATTTACACAACGTTTACACCTATTTACACAAATTTACACTTTTGTACACATCTCTACAGCATATTTACACAAATTTATACTTTTGTACACATCTCTACAGCATTAATAATAATGAATATTACAAACTGGAGATAAGCCTCCAAGCAATAATTCTGCGACCTAGGATCGAACCAGGAACCTCGGCTGTCATGGCCGATGCCCCTACCATTGGGCAATCGCAAACACCCGGACGCGATAACGGCGAATTTCCTTTTTGTAGCAAGAATAAGCAATATACCTCAAAAGCAACCAATAAAACGACGCTTGTCCGCGTGACGTCACCACAAAGTATGTGCTGTCCGTTCGTTCACTTCGCTGCCTTGCTCGCTCGCTACGACTTATGCCACTCCAAAAACGAAAGTTGTTTAATCAAAATATTCACGTGAATAGGTACCATGTATTCCGCTAACTGATGACTGCAAGGGCAGTCGAAATGCGCATACGGGTTATTAAACTTTTATGTGGACAAGAGGTGTTTTCTTCTGTGTCTTTATATTTATTCACAGTTACTCAAATTTTTTCGTTTTCTCGGTTTATTTAGAAAGAAATATAATTTCGCATTTTCCTATTTTGCAAGCTTCAGATGAGTAACATATTTCAATTTGTTGGAAATCTGTGACATACATGTTCGAGGGATTCCCTTGTTAGTTGTGGAAGAGCGATCGCCAAGGTGTTTCTCCAAAAATACTCACGTACTAACTGCTTTTACAGAGTATTTTGAAAGTCAGACTTTAGAAAATCATTTTAAAAACAACTATATAACTTGAAACTCAACCATTTATTTTGACATAGTTATATAGTATTTTTTAAAAAATTTCATACTCAACGTTTTAGATTGTAATTTAGAAAATCATCTTAAGCTTAAAAAAACAAGATACTTCTTATTTAAAAAAAAATCAATTGAACACAAAGTTTCATCAACTTGAGGTGGAAATTATGCATGAACTACTTATACATAACATACAAGGCAAGTTAAAAGTCTTACCCCCCATACAATTTCAAAACGAGTGGAGATATAACAAACCTGTTGCAGGCAACAAACAGGAAGTTAGGTCGGGACTGAACAATGGTGGTGTAAAATTTGACTTTTGACCTTGAATTTTGCACCTGGAAATTTGTAACTTTGTAACCGTTACAGATATAGAAACATTTCCAATTGTGCAGTTGTGAAGCTCAAAACGCTGATTTTAACAAAAAATTGTGCAGCTGGCTCGATGGCTGAGAGCATTAAGGCGCAGGTCTTGCCGCACTCGCTGAGGGCATACATGCTTGTGTAAGGTACACATCATTTCCACCGCTTCCATGTGCACTGTCATCAAGAACTGAAAGCATATGAATATGATAAACGTATGGGGTTTTGCAACTGGCTTCTGTGTTGTGGTGAAGAAACTCCTGGTTTCGTTAAACTTTTTCTGTGGTCTGGTGAGGCCCAGTTTTCTCGAGATGGAGTGGCTACCAAACATAACCTTTATTACTGGGCAGATGTGAACCCCGATGGCTGCGAGATGCAACATATCAGCAGAACTGAAAAATATACACTGGCGGAAAAAAAATTTCTTATAATCGATTCAGAGAGCTATAATCTAATAAAATGAGTCCTACGATCTGGAAATTGCAGTGAGTGTACTATTACGAGGGGAGCTCAAAAAGTAACTTGCACTTCTACGGTATGGCCATTGATTACACCACCTATACAAAAGCAACACGGCTATAGCAGCATACAATGTAGGTTCACTTTTCCACATTGACATATCTGCTTCGGTTCAAAAAATGAAAGGGGGGTTCAGACTTTTGTATTCACTCTGTATAAAAAAGAAAATAAGATTGACGACTGTCAGAAACAAAAATACAAACGAAGTAAAAAATACATCTTCCAGTAGTCCGGAGAGTTCCATTGGCAGAAAAAAACATTGGCAGAGTTCCATCACTGATGTTTTGCTCACGTTGAACTGCTTGGCGACTCCACGACAATCGACAATCGAACAGTGAAGTGTACATTCGTTAGGATGGGACGAAAGCAGCGCTTTCACAAAGCTCATCTAACCAGAATAAACTCCAAAGGAAATACACTGAGGTAGTCAAGAAGCCTAACCAACCCAAGCGGTCTTCCATATTATACAAAAAAGAAAGTAAGATTGACGCTTGTCAGAAACAAAAAACAAACGAAATAAAAAATACAAGGAGAAATAAGATTATCACATCTTCCAGTAGTCTGGGAAAGAGACGTTGCTAATATCTTCAAAATTGATGTCAAGAACGTGCCTCGGTTTACGATACTTCGTATGCCAGTTCATATTCATTGAGTTCTCCAGTATCCCTTTCACAAGCTTATTGTCGTGAGTCTTCATCTTCTGTATCATAATCAAAAGGAGATCCTGTATAAACTTACCCATATGGGCCATGTTTAAATCGAGGTGGATGGATTGGTTTTTCACCGTCCTTCTGTCCAGCTGGGCAATGGTCCTCAGGGTAACATTCTGGAATGACTGTAGTTCACTCCATCTGCTTTTACAGATAGTCGCCCACGCAGGCATGCCATAGAGGAGTATGGTCCGGATAATAGATTTGTACAGAAGTAGCTTGTTGTCAATGCTGAGGGCGCTGTTGCGACCCATAAGAGCTATGATACTGTACTTAGCCCTCTTCGCTTTGTTCAGAGCATAGGACATATGCTGGTTCCATGAGAGTCTTGAGTCAATGATAACTCCCAGGTACTTGTAGTTGTCCACCCAGTCCAGTTTCTTATTAAACAGAACAACAGAATCTGGGGATGCTTGAGCTTCCTATTGAGGTACAAAGCCTTGCACTTTCCGACGTTAAGGTTCAACTTCCAGCAGTTAAACCAGTCTTCGAACTGCTTCAAGGCACACTGCAGCCGAGTGATAACGTGAGCCGGCTGGTGTGCCCATGTCATAATGGCAGTGTCATCCGCATAAAAATACAGATTACAATTATCGGGTTTTGGGAAATCATGTACAAAGTAATTAAATAGCATAGGCCCGAGGACAGAACCCTGAGGGACACCGGCCTTTACAACACGGGGTGTGGAAAGATTTTCTCCAACCTTGGCTTGATAGGATCTGCCGTCAAGAAAGGATTTCACCATCAAGATCAAATCGGCAGGGAACCCGTCTCTGATCATTTTGTAGACAAGGCCCTCATGCCACACTTGGTCAAAAGCTTTACTGACATCGAGAAATACCACCCCACAGTACCTGCATAGGTTCAGGGGGGTGCTCAGGTCTTCAACGAGCCTCCATATCTGCATCGGACAAGAGTGGGCAGCACGAAAGCCAAACTGCTCTTCCCGTAAAAGGTCATTTGCTAGACAGTGATCTTGGAATCTGACAAGGATCGTTCTCTCCAACACCTTGGACATCGAGGGTAGCAAGCTAATAGGTCGGTAGCTCGCGGGAATTGCAGGATTTTGTCCCTGCTTTGGGATACCCAACACAATAGATTACTTCCAAGCCACAGGGAAGTAAGAAAATTTCCAGCAGTCGCTAATGATATTGTTGAGAAATTCAATAAAGTTCTTTGGGAAATTCATAAGGGCGTTATTACTCACCTTGTCTTTTCCTGGAGCCTTCTTCTTTTTCAGTTTATTTATGATGTTGGCGATCTCACCAGCCTCGATGTTGTACTTCGTAAAATGCTTCGGGGCTTCATCAAAGTTGTAAATACCTTCTTCCACACGCCGAGACATGATTTGGCTCTCGGGCTTATCGTTGGTAGGAGTAACAAACTGCAGTTCCAGTGATTCTGCAATGACTTGGGCCTCGTCCTGATCAGTTTGCACATAGTTACCTTGTGGTGTACGTAGTGGAGGAAGCGTATCAATCTTCCTCTTCTGTAAAGCTCCCCAGCTAGCACTCATATGTTATATTTCCGTTGGAAACTGGTATTTAGGTTGGTAAACCGTAAGAGCTGAGAATGGAAATGTTCAGATCTTGTTATTAAAGTGTTCGTAGGATAACGGTTAGATGTTAAGTAATTCTTACGTTTGGTACTCGTTGGGAAATCGTAATATAATTTCACTCATGGCTCGTATAAAATGGCGATCCATTATTGGATGTTCACTAATTGACGTATGTGCGCAGTAAAAATGCGCAGAAGAGCAATGCAGCATCTAATTCAGAGACCGTTAAAGTAAGCGCCTCTGATCTAATTTGACTGAAAGCGCGCCTTTTACAAACGTCTCTGATCGACTATTGAAGATTGACATCTACGCTCGCTTCCTGCTTTTTTGTTTCTCCAAGAAAAAAAGTAAGTTATAACTTACTATTATATATGTTTCAATATAATTATTTGTATTTTGGTGTAACTTTTTAACACTTATTTTGTGGGATTCTATTTTCACATCATATTAACAATATTTATTTCTCTTTAAGAAATTGCTGTTTTCTTATTCCTACGGAATAATCATATAAGGTATGCAATCTTTTTTGATCTGAAATTCATATTACCTTGTGTTTGCTTGAGTACAAATAGAAATAACAATTTTACTTGTATTTTAACAAGTAGGATAAACTGTACATACGTATAAGACTATTATTACTTGTCCAGAGTCAGTAATAATGATCGCATTATTAGAAAACGACGTTTATTTATTTAATAATAATGGAAGCTGTTCGTATAATATGAGATTATTTTTTATAGCTTATTTAATTCATCGTCACCACGATCAATACTTATGGGACACTATGAATTTTGGACATTCTGAATTATTATTATTATTTTGCATGCTTTTGTAATTTTTAGTGTATAGTTTCAAATTATTATATGTATATTTTTTTTCCTACAGATGCTGCTAAAAAGGACCCCGACCTGAGACGTTGGAGATAGGGTTTTTCCAAACTAATCGATTTATTCGACTAATCGAATAAATCGTGAAAAAAAATTCGACTAAATAACCGATATTTTTTTTTCGAATAAAAAATCGAGTAATCAAATTTTCAAATTACTTTGAGGGGGATGAAAATACGACGACCATACAGGAACGGTTAGGCATAGGCTTTGGAATTCATCTATCCAAATGTATACAGTATTGCAAAAAAATATATTAGCTTAATTTCAACCTCTGTTCCGTCAGAATGTTTATTTTCTCAAGCAGGAAGAATTATTTCACCGTCAGGGAATCGAATTTCTGGCATTTTTTACAGAGCTTAGATGTTAAATACTGGAATTTGTAAACAACAGTTTTTAAAATTTAGATTTTGTAATTTGTTCTCTTTAAAATTCGTGTAGGCTAATTGATGATTTTGTTCAATAAAATAAAAAATTTTATTAATTAGCGAATTTGTATTTTTATTCGATTAATCATTATTTATTCGATATTTACTTAAAAATTATCGAATAAAAGCATCGACAGATAAAAAAATCGAATATTCATTTGTTCGAATAATTTTTCCTAGGAAAAACACTAGTTGGAGATTTCCAAGAAGGACCCCGACCTGTTACTAAACGGAGACGCACGCCCGATAGGAGATTCGACACTTATCAAATTGCTTAAAGAGTCAAGTTAATTTTCTATATTTCTTAATTTTGTATCATCGTTTATCTTTTACTTTCTTTGATTTTATTCATTGTAATTTTAATAATCGGCATTCGGTAACGATTGTTCGCGACCAGGAGGAAGTATCTCTACTAGGTCCGTGCTTCTGATGTTAAGAGACTGTTTTTCCCCCATTCGTCTTTTTTTTTATTTTGTAATTTACATTTGTACCTTTTTATTGGATAATGGCCACTCTGGCCCTTATATATATTCTCTGTAATTCAACCAAACTTTGTATCGGCATTGAATAATGAACTCAATGAGTTCGAAATACGTATATGCTTAATAAAATTCTTTTGTGGACAAGAGGTTGTTGTCAGTTGGTCATGTCGTTATCCACAGTCCTTTCCAGTTTCTCATATTAATGTTTGGATCACGTTAGGAAATCATTGGGAATATATTCTATAGAATTCTATATAATATATTAATGTTGGGGTTATGTTAGAAAATCGATGGAAATACGTTATATTAATGTCAGGGCTATGTTAGAAAATTGTTGAAAATACGTTATATTAATGTTGGGATTATCTTAGAAAATTGTTAAAAATACGTTATATTAATGTTGGGGTTATGTTAGAAAATTGATGAAAATACGTTATATTAATGTCAGGGCTATGTTAGAAAATTGTTGGAAATACGTTATATTAATGTTGGGATTATGTTAAAAATAACCCAGATCTAACGGTTAACCAACCATCAGACAGCGTACCATTTCTGCGTTGGTCTAACATATGGACCTAACGTTGGAATTACGTATTGGAACTTACATTGGAATTACGTAAGCATGCTAGCTGGGTCTGACCATACTCCAAACGGAATTGTCACGAGCCGACAAGCTTTTGAGTTTTTCATTCCATCTAGCGTCGCGAAGCTCTTTTATCTCCTCTTGAACTCTTCGCACTAACCTGTTGTAATTGGTTTTGAGCCAAGGTTCACGATAGCGTTGCCAAAGTCTACGGGTCCTGTTTCTTTCAGCAATTAGGCGTTGGATTCCAGGAGAGAGTTGGATTCGATGAGAAGGTTTTTTCTCTGATGGATACTTACTGACTTCTATGGCACTGTTAATACATCTGGTGATGTCATCAACAAGTTGATCGATGTCCTCTGTACAGTAAGCAACGTCGGGATGGTAGCCATAGTCCTTAAGAATATCTTTGTAGAGCCTCCAGTCTTGATGATGTACGAGTTCCTCTCGGAAATTTATGTCAACATTGTCAAAGTACAACGCCACAGGCTTGTGGTCAGAAGAAAGGTCATCAATCGTGAAGATATTGTACGGTTTGAAGAAACCCTTTAAGAGCGAGATGTCCAAAACGTCACTACTAGGGAAGTGGTCGCAGTAGTAGGTGTCCTCCACAGGTCCAGCAGCGATGATATCATCTCTACCTTGTATGTACCTATAGAGAATCATGCCGTTGTAATTCTGCGTTCTGGAGTTCCAGCTTGGATGCTTGGCATTTAGGTCACCAGCCAGGACGACTGGAGTGTCACCACTGAAGAGTTCATCAAGCTCGCAAATGTCAAGATAATGTTTAGGTGAATTGTAGAGCGCTACGAACTTCACTTCACCACAGGAGACGTCATTGATAATGATGGAGGCTGATTCCATACCTGCATAAGACTTGGATACTAATTCTTGGTGTTGAATTGCCCTCTTAATGATGATCGCAGCGCCCCCAGACGCACATCTTGCAGCATTTGAAGCCATTCGATCTTTACGGTACACACAATAGCCAGGTAGCTTGAAGTCTTGGCTTGGTTTGAGGTGAGTTTCACAGAGGAAAGCCACTTCAATTTCGTGATTTATCAGAAAATTGTGAAACTCGATACGCTTTCGGGAAATGCCCCTAGCGTTCCATATCACGCACCGAAGTTCACCTTTGTTGATTACAGTATAACGTTGTGCAGCCATACTAAAATTAGTTGGTCGTAAGGAGCCCACTCAACTGTGGGTAACTTTTGCCTAGATTAGAAAACAGATTAAAGATACGTCCTAATTGCTTATACATACCTGGTAGGTCGTTGATGTTGAGGCCTTTATCTTCCGGCGTAGACACAGCGGCAGCATAGGATTTGCCTGCTGTCACTTTAGAACTAGACATCCTTTGAACCTGGGGGTACTTTGGACATTTCGTGTAGCTTGATGTGTGCTGTCCACCACATCTGATGCACTATGGGGGGTCTTGTCCTTTGATCTTGGGGCAATCTCTTGACTGGTGCCCCTCAGCACATTTATTACAACGAGGATCTTCCGTGCAGCCCATGGATACGTGTCCGAAGCGCAGGCAGTTGTAACACTGTAGTGGCTTCTTGTTCCCTCGAAAGGCCTCCACTGAAACTGCCAGCGGCCCAATACGTGTTACGTTTTTCAATGATTGGTTGTGTTCGGTGTTCGGGAGTAGAACCAAAACCATTGGCATATCAATGGATCCTTTGGCTTTCCTCAGAATAACTTTTTCCGGGAAGTAGTTGGTTCTTTTTAGGTCTTCTTGGAAGTCATCGAGGTCATACGTAACATCCACATTACGAATTACGTATTTCAAGACCTTCTGCGACTTCAGTTGATGATGCTGAATTTTTAAAATATTATCAGATTTAATGCCAGAGACTAACCTGTTGTGTGTTTCTTCATCTTCACATTTAACCTTGATGGTTTCAGCTCTGCCCGTATGAACGGCGATCTTTTCGACTGGAACATGCTTCTCGAGCTCAGTTAAAATCGTCTTAAACGGGACGCCATGAGTCCGCACGATAATTGGCGGTACATACCTCTTCGTGATCCTATGGTCTTTATTAGCCGAGCGACCTTGTACATTCTTCGGATTCCTCATTCTAGTCGCGCTGACGACTTCTTCATTTATACTGGAGACGGTCTTTAGGTTATCGATCCTCGTGCCTTTTCTGAATTTTTTATTAGTGACACCAATCCAGGGACTGTCGTCCACTTCTTCTTCAGTTCCGTCAGAGTGACTTCTCTTACAGCCACCGTTTGTTGAACAGTCACTATTTTCTATTATATCCATACACTCCATACTATTAGAAGAGGAAATAGTTTTAAGACATTACTTACCTTGCTGTTATCAACTGGATTATCTTCCGTGGAGTTACTTGCCTTCGGAGTCCCGGAGCATTTCACAAAGTCTTCCTTAAGTTAACTGAAAGTGTTACGAACACCACGTTTATATATACCCCAGACATAAAAATAAAGCAGGCCAGAGCCAATTCTCGAAACCAGGTTGGCTACTGTATCCGTTACTATACGAACTTAGGAGCAGAAACAAAGATATGACGTCATCACTGCTCTAATCTTCCATTGGTTCAATCGATTTTTATATCATTCCACTTAATTTCACCGATCAGGCAATTCCACCTACGTGTCCACCTAGAGTATCCAAATTCCACCAATTTGGTGGAATTCCACCTAGTCTGGCAACTCTGGAAACCAGGAGCAGCGAATTGATTTCCTGTTTTGCTATTAGAGGGCGTTACTTATAGGGGATATACATCTTTATTAGGAAAGCTTTAAAAAGATAAACTTAACAATATTGATTGGCTTTTTTGTAATTGCACAGAAGTATCAACAGTGAACATTATAAATTGCTAATTGGTTTAATTATTAATAGTCTAGTAAAAGTAGTTTTAACTAATTATGGCAGCATAATTACTGATAAAGAAGATTGAGTTACAATAGCAAAGAAAAAAATATTCATAAGCCCTTATCAACAAAGATTTTAAAGATTTAATTTATTATTTGTTAAAAATGCTCCATTTCAATTAACAAATTGTAATTTTCACCTGTATTGTCTTTTTTTCCTTATTCTGTTTATATTTAAACATTCTTTATACTCTTATATTAAATGCACGAAATTTCAAAAAGATACATAGAAGTGTACAATATATAAAATTTAAAAATTATCTAACTATCAAAAATTATTTAATTAGAACTGATCTTATTTCTTTTACTAATTCTTTAATTATTATAAATTCTAGGAACTTTAAAATACCCATAACTCCTAACGTTATAGACCAAAGTTTTTTTTTGTTTTTTTTTTTTAATTTTTTTTTATTCGAAAATTTAAAATCACTATAGTTAAAATAAATCTGCTTCTTTTTTTAAAAAAAAAATTGTTAAAATTGTTTTTATTCTTTTTGATGTGACTTAATTTATTTAATCCTAATTTTCTACTTTGATCAGAACATTTTCTTACGTAATAAATTTTAATTCCTCTATATATTTTTAACAATTGAATTAATTTTTAAAATTTAACCTAAACATTTCTTACATTGCACCTCTGAATGCTTTGGATGTTAATTTGTTTAACATCATTATTTGTAATTTTTTTTTTTTGCAAATTTCTTTATGAAAATATAACTGTTTATCTATAATAAAAAGGTTTATTTTTTTTGCTTTAATTTTATTTGTCTTTACATAATCTAAAATTTCATAAATTTTCAATTTGTATACAAATTAATTCCTAGATAAGTATAATAATTTGCAAAAAAAAATAATAATATGTAAAAAAAAATACGTGTATATTTATTTTCTCTTTAAGTTATCTTAATTACTGAAAAGACATGAAAGTAATAAATATTAACTGGAATTAATTCTGCAAACAAAACGTAAAAATATTGAGGGGAACGGGGGTATAGAAAAAAAATTTTTAAAGAAAGGTTTATCAGCCTCGGTGGCGCAGTGGTTGCGTGATCGCCTCTGATGCCCGAGGACGCGGGTTCGACCCCGACCGAGGTTGACGAGGATTTTTTCAGGGGGAAAATCCTGAGATCACGCACTTCCTTCAGAAGGGAAGTAAAGCCATTGCTCCCGTGTAGTCGTTTGCCGGCTGCACGTTAAAGAAACGTTGCGAGGCAAAATTTGCGGCCCCTATAACGCCATCCTGAAATGACCATGGCAGTTGAAAAGGACGTTAATACCAAACAAACCAAACCAAAGAAAGGTTTAAATTTGTTTTAAATCGAAAATTCAACTCGTGTAAAGATATTCAGAAAAAAAATATATATAAAAGCTTTTTTTCCAATAAAATCCTTACTGAAAAGATATTTAATAGGAATGTGTCCCTGAGAAAATATTTACAGTTTCGTTAATTAACCATGTATATATCAACAATATGTTTCATTAACCATATTATTTTTGAATTAGTTGTTAATTGACGTGGAAGTAAACAAATGAGTTTTGTAAGTTTATTTGATCACTATAATAATAATAGAGTCTATTATAGTGCTCTATATACCCCTATAACTAGCGCCCTCATGCATCATTTAGCTGATAAATTGCGGGGAAGCCTAACTTGGCCTATTTCATGTTATGCTATCTATTTCAGCAGCGATGGGCAGGCCTGAAATAATAATAGTAGGCACTGGTTTTACCGCTGTGACTATGAATGCTATAGCGGTATAACCAGAGCACTAACGGCAACGTTTTGAACTTTACGGAACGACAGACGGCAGGCGCAAAACGGCATTATCAGACTATGAACCAATCTTTAAAGATCTACAAAAAAGAGAATGTCTGTAAGACCCACCATCTATCTCTTGTTCTTCATTGATAAAATTGGCTTCAAAACTTTAAAAGTTCCACACTTTGAGTGGCCACATCTCCTAAACGGTAGGATCAATTAAAAAACACCAAGAATAAAACGGGGGGGGGGGGCTAACATTTGGGGTAAAGAAAAGCCCACGCGGAGAATATCTCTTTTGATTTCGCACGTTTTTTTCGTAGGAAACTTTTTTTTTCGAAATATTCAGTTGTCTCAAGATAAATACCTCACCCTGTATAGTGCTTCATTCACCAGGTCTCTCAAAAGCCCTCTTTCGGTAGAATATTCGGTTTGTGTTACAACGAGGTTTTATTCGCTGTTACATATTGCCTCTATAGTTGGACAAAAAATAAAAATAAACATGAAAAAAATTAATTTTTTTACTTTCACTTTTGTCTTTTACCACTGAAGATGTGTACAAAGTACCCGAAATACGTGTTAGGTATATTAATTTTTCTCCTTTGGATTCTTAATTTAGAGTATATTGCGTTTACTGTAAGTTGTATTATTAATTTAGATTTGCCAATGGGATGACGGCACAGAGCCATTTTCACAATTACGTGTAACGCCATATCGCATTGAGCAAGATCAATGAGCGGAAATTGTATGATCGACTCATGGCGTGAGAAAAATTGAAAAAAGTGATAATCTTACATGGATCATGGATATATTTTATCCACTGCAACATAATTCGAGCGATCTATTTTCGTATAAAAGGGTTCAAAGGCGGCAGAGAATTTATGCAATAATGGAAAGAATTCTTCTCTAAAGGATTTGTGCTTGTCGCCAGGTTTAGCTATAACGAAAACTAACGTTACGCAGAGTTTTACAAAAAGTAAAAATTAATACACCATATTATCAGAGAAACATCAGACAATTATCTCGCTGATATTCCACAAAGAAAAGAATTAGGTTTGCCTTTACTTGGATAAGGCTTAACGCTACACATCAATATCGATGACCATAGAGACTAGAATCGGTGCTCTCGAATTCAGTAACATTCTGGTAAAGTCGTCAGATCCTAAGGACATATTAAAACTGTTCTTTTAGTAAACTCAAAAAGGCCTCGTGAAATTGAAGAGCTCGCAGGTGATGATAACGCCCATATTCACTCGTTATTGTATGCTCTACCAGGGTGCTAGGATATCTTTTAGAGCAATAACTATCTTGCAAGCAAAGAGTTTCGATTTAATGCATCTATTCCGATGCAACTACACTAACCCTTTTTGGCCATTTCGTGAAAATTCCCACGTTTTCGAAAACTGCACTGAAGCATGGCCGACTCCTCTTCATCTGGTGCTCGATAGCTGGCTTCAGTTCCTTCTATGGTGCTTGTTTTTTTTTCTTCATGGATGTATATGATCATTTTTTTTCTAATAAATAATATTTGATTTATTTTCCATTTTCTGATAATATTATTTATTAGACTTATCTAATTCCATTTTTCCATGAGAAATTTCTGATGAAAATTCTGATGAAAATGAGGAAAACATTCAAGACCCATGTGCAGGCGAGGTTCAGGTTAGTAATATTGAGCAATCTGATGAAACTAAAGGGAAACCTGACAGGAAAAGGAGAGATACAAACGAGTTTATACAGATAAGGCGCCTGCAACAAGCCAAAGAAAGAGAAGGAAGGCTTCTGGAGATAGGTGTCAAGAAATCGGAAAGAATCAGAACAGGCAGAAGTAGTGGGAATCACTCAGAACAATTACATCTTGTGAGGAATAGAACGAGGTTAAGGAGACGAAATTAACTCATTGAAAATGCACGATTTAGGGAATTAGTGGAATGCTAAGACGGAATTAAAATGGTAGCCTGGAAATGGCTTTTTACGATAAAAGATAAGATCATAAAATTGCAATTCATTAGAATTCCACTTCACCATTAATGGAAATGCACCCAAGAAACATGAGGAAGTGATGTCCATTTTCCAATTTTTGTAATGATCCTTCCAAGACCGCAGTTCTGGGTTTCTTAGAAAATTTTATAGCTAAAAACATCCAGACCTTCTCTGTAACTGTCAAACAGATTTTGACTTTTTTTCTATTCCTAATTTTCTCTCCGGTTTACTCTAATACAATACTTTATTTTTTACTAGCAGAGGGCCCGGCGTTGCCCCGGATAATTATAGTTGTTGGTTATCAGAACAATCTCAAGAAGTTAAATTATAACTCCAAATTGGTTCAATAATAACCCAATCAATACAACACAGAGCAAAGGGGCTATCCATTCTAAGAAAAATCCAAAAGACTGTGACTTTACTTACCTCTTGTTGACTTGCCTCAGATTAAAATGATATCCATCTTCACCATCAGGGAACATCACTGGCTACTTTAGACCCAAGTTTTTCTTGCCCTTGACGTAGAAGCTCTTTATTTATTTATTTTTTTATTTATTTGGTTATTTATTTATTTCATAATAGTTAGCACTACAAAACCTCCGTCCAGGTGAGATATGGTTAAGGGCCGACAAGGTAGGTGCCTGGACGAATAAAAGAAACATCACGTTACACTAAAAACTGTATGTTAGTAAACAACAAAAGAGGGAAAGGAAAAGAATTAAGAAAGGGGCTGGTTTGTCTGTAGAATAGTTAAAAAGAAAACTCAGCAGCCTTGATTTAGTGATTATTAGCTTAGGCGTGGCATGAATTTCAGGATTCAATCGACCCAAAGTCTGATGGCCGTATTGAGAACATTTTTAAGCTGATGTTTGTGCCTAATTAAAGGAATTTCTAAACGAGGTTTACATCGGGTGTTGTAAGGGATATTGTATTGATAGAGAAAAGGGGTTGAGGAAGATAAGTGATTAAATGATTATTTAAAGATTTATAAATGAATAAAGGTAAATTAAATAAATATAGTTGATAAATGGAAAATTATGCCAACTAGTTTGCAGAGATATGAATAGGGGGCTGTTTTTCTAAGTTTCAATAAAATCCACACAAACCATCTTTTATAGGCGGAATAAACGCAGCAGATTAAGCTTGGAGTTGAGCCCCAAAATTGTAATCCCTATGTAAGAGAGGAATTAATTAAGGCAAATTATAGTAAAAAAGATTTTGTGAGGAAATAAGTGTAAACGAGAAAATAGATCTAAACGTTGATTCAAATTGGAATTCCATGTTTAACATGTCAAACGTGAATTATTTCGCGGGGGAAATTCATTAGTTAAAAAATTAAACCCCCTCCTCTTGTGAGGGGGGGGGGGCTAGGGAGGAGGTAACTCTGAAATCTTAAATAGGAACCACTATTTTTAATGGTATATTAAGATTGTACACAATATTCGAGAAATGTTTTAATCTTGGTGTTTTTTCAATTGATCTAACCGTTTAGAAGATAGAGGCCCTGAAAGTGTGGAACTTTTAAAAATTTGAACCCAATTTTATCGATGAAGAGAAAGAGATAGAGAATGGGTCTGCAGACAGTCCTATTCTATTTTTTCATGATCTTTAAGAATCCGAAGTCAGATTGCCAAAAATTCCCAATTATTTTAGTGCATAAGTAAACTTTTGGGGCCAGTAGTTCTATGGAGACAGAGTCTGTGCGTGTGTATTGAAAAATATTGGATTTTGGAAATTCTGACTTCAGATTCTTAAAGACCATTAATTAGTAGAATAGGAATGTCTGTAAGACCCACTCTCTATCTCTTTGTCTTCATCGACAAAGTCTTTGGGTTCAAAACTTTAAAAGTTCCACACTTTCAGGGCCTCTATCAGTTGGATCTGTTGGATCTGTTGAAAAAACACCCCAGAATAAAACATTTCTCGAATATTGTGTAAATTCTGAATATACCATTAAAAATAGAGGTTCCTATTTTGATTTTAAAGTTACCCCCTCCGCCAGCCTCCCTCAAAAGGGGAAGGAGGTTATTTTCTAACTAATGAATTTCCCCCGTGAAATAATTCTCTTTTGATTTTGGACATTTTTTTCATACAATGCTTAATTTCCGAGTTATTCAGTTGTCTCAAGATGAATGCCTAACCCTGTATAATGGCTTAATTTCATTAGCATTATACAGGGTGTTTCATAATTCGTGTCCCGTCTTTAGGTCCAAATAACGACTCAAGGGGAACAGATTGGAGGAAAATGAATATTGATTATTTGGTTTTAATGTCCCCTAATTCAGAATAAAAACATTTCGCGTCCCTGCGGATGAAGGGGTACATTTTGAAAATTTTAATTTTGTAGGGGTAGGGGTTTAGACCCCATGTGTTATTTAGAAAGATGTAGAGTATCATGTAAAATGTGAGTTTAGCAAAAAACCCGGTGAAAAAATCTCATGCTCTGCCCCCTTTATCGAGTGGGTAAAGTGAAAGGTATGGCTAGCCGATGTGGACAAAAACCATACTTATTAGAAAACAGTAGGGCCTACATTTGGAAAATTAAGGAAAATGAATGAGTCGTTAGCCTGAAAAGCTAATAAACTCGATCGGGCTTTTCCTCCCAGGAAAAACATTATGAAATTTGAAAACTGTACATGGGAAATGGGAAATGTTTTTCTGTTTTTGTCTACATTAGCTAGCCATACCTTTCACTTTACCCACTCGATAAAGGGCAGGGGATGAGATTTTTTCATCGGGTTTTTTGCTACACCCACATTTTACATAATGCTCTACAACTTTCTAAGTAACACATGGGGTCTAACCCCTACCCCTACAAAATTTAAATTTTCAAAATTTACCCCTTCACCCCCAGGGACGCGAAATGTTTTAATTCTGAACTAGGGGACATTAAAACCAAATAATCAATATTCATTTTACCCCAATCTGTTCCCTTTGAGTCGTTATTTGGACCTAAAGACGGGACACCAATTATGAAACACCCTGTATAAATGTAAAGTTGTTAGTGTCAAATTTTTTTATTGTGTTGATGAAAAATGATACACGTAGTCTTCTTTACGTAGTAATTAAATGTAAATGATTAATGGAGTTCCAGCAGGATAATTTTTTCAGTACAAGATTAAAGGAATGGTGAATCATACAAGAAATGGTGGCATTGTTAACATATAGTATAAGGTATTCCAGGAACAAAAGTGAAGAAAGGTCACTTATAAATTGGTTAAGAAGAAGGGGGATAAAATGGAGCCCTGAGGGACCCCCAATTTTCGAGTTAGTGGTAGGGAATATTTAATGAACAAACAAAGAGTACATTGTCTCTTAGTGAGAAAGCTTAGATCCAGGCAAGGGCCCCCCCCCCCCTTGTATGAAAAAATGCTTGAGTAAGTTTGTACAAAAGGAGTGGATGCGGAATGGAATCAAAGGCCTTTGAATCATCGATGAAGAGAGGAACCAGCAGTTTATTGTTGGTCATATTAGATATTACAAAGTCCATTAACTCGTGGCAAGCTGTGGAGGTACATTTTTTAGGAGAGTAAACCGTGCTGAGAAGGGGAAAGGAGGTTATGTGAAAAAATATAAGACAAGCGCGAGTTAAAGAATAATTTCGCGAAAGATGGTAGAATCGAAATGGGGCGGTAATTAATTAGGTTAGATGGTTCAACTTTTTTAAAACTCCAGAGGTGGCGTTTGTAACACGGATAGTAGCGCAAGGTCTCCGAGACCGCATTTTGAAAACACATTTTTGTAACGTTCAAAAATAAAATTCGTGATTTTTTTTTCTCTCACCTAATTTACTTCATTGTTAATGAAAAACCTCAAAAAAGTTTCCACTTTTATCTAAAAAATGCCACTTTTTAAAAGAAATTTAGAAACCCGTCTTTTTCCCTCAAAATTAGACATGCATAAATCAGGAACGGCATTAATAGTTTAAAACTTGTATTTTGCACTATTTTTAACCTTTATACTCACAATCCAGTCACATTAATGTGACCACCTTTTGTAGCCAAGACAGCTGCAAGACGGCCAGGAAGAGTGTCGATAAGATTCTGGAAGGTATTGACAGGGATGTGAAGCCATGCCGACTCCGGTCTTGTCGCGGGCTGCCGTAGGTTGCGCGGTGGAGGGTCCATGGCGCGAACAACCCGATCGAGGTGGTCCCACAGGTGGTCCAGGGAATTTGGGGGCCAGGGCAGAAGCGTAAACGCATCCTCGTGCTCTTAAAATCACGCAGGGACACTGCGCGCTGTATGGCACGTCACATTGTCCAGCTGGAAGATGCCATCATGCTGAGGAAACAATTTCCATGTAGGGGTGGACATGATCCGAAAGGACAGATGCTACTTCCATTGATCCATGGTGCCATCCACAATGATGATTGCACCCAGGGAATGACATGAAAACATTTGCCAGACCATACCGCTGCCTTCTCCGATGTGGACCCCTGCGGGATGTTTATTTTCTGACGCTGAACGCTGTACACGTCGTCGCCCATCTGTCCAATGGAGCATAAACCGTGATTCATCGGCAAAAGCCACCTTTCGACACTCTGTTGCTGTCCAGTTGCGGTAGGGGCGTGCAGATGTCAGTGTCGCTGGTGAATAGCCATCAGCATTGTGCACGAACCAGCCATCTGCTACGGAGCTCCATACACAGCAACGTTCGCTGAAATGTCGTTGAAGATCTACAATTGGTAGCCCCCTTCTCACGACTTTTTTTTTAAAATTATTCGGCATTGTCATAGAAT
The DNA here is from genome assembly GCA_023313115.1 of Rhysida immarginata. Classification (NCBI taxonomy): domain Eukaryota; kingdom Metazoa; phylum Arthropoda; class Chilopoda; order Scolopendromorpha; family Scolopendridae; genus Rhysida; species Rhysida immarginata. The sequence continues at coordinate 568,623 of JAHWFO010054259.1, forward strand.
CGTGATAGAGAAAGGAAGAGGAGAATGGGTTGCTTTAATTAATATAATTTAATGAATTAAATGATGAATTTACACTTGAAATCTCTAATAAGTTTCACAACGTAACAGTTCGGGATTGAAATATTGTAATCGTACAATAATTTCGATGTAGGCCAGCCTGGACTGGAAATAGTGCTTCAAAACCAATTCGCTGGGCCAAGAATGGCGGATGTAGTGGATTTCGTTGATTGACCGCAACACTGGACAGCGGCGACGTCTCGAGGTTTAATAGAATTGGATCCGATATCCCGGCTAATAAATAAAGACAAGAAAAATTCAGAATTAGCAGAGTATCGATAAATGACAATGCCAAGAACAAACTCGTTAGCTGCTTAGCTATCATATACAACAATGTCCGCTAGATGACATAGATGACATAGATGACATACCCTTGTGCATAGATGACGCAGCCAAACGCGACTCGCAGCGAGAGATCTCTTCGCGGAGCGCGTTTGCAATGCTGAAGTCTTCTGCGCAGGTGGGAGTCAGTCGTTAGCAGGTACTCGAAAATTTGGTCCGGAGGGCGTTGGCGTCTGGGGCTCACTGGACGTTTCACTGGGGCTGATATCCTCTCTCGTGGCTGTAAGTGGATCCTTGCCGATGGCAGTCGCTGCGTTCACGGGTTCGCTGGCAGCTCTCTGTTCCAAAGTCCGTATCTCACTGTGGATGAGGCCTGGATCAGCAGAATTGTCGGAAAATGCCGAAGAGAAAGGACCGCGGGGTGTCTCCTCATCGATGCCGTCTGTCTCGGCAGGAAGGCGGGATGCGTCACTTGTGATTCCTTCCGAGGAATTATTTAGTGGCAGCGATTGCTGGTAAACACTAGAGACGGGTTCGTTTAATGGATCATATGCTGCATGAGAGTCCTTCACTGTTCCTTGCCTGGAGCTTCTAATTAAGGGGGGGCACAAGAATATTTGCATTAGTGTTTAATTTCGAAGCACTTGCCTGGTCAGAATAATGAAAGTCCTTTGCCGTCGAAATGCCGTCTTCTTGTCGGTTCAATGCGGGCGGGAACCTTATTCCCGAAAACTTGCAGTCTCGTCTTCTCCAACGAAAATTATCAGAGTTTATTCCTGGTTTCATTGGAGTCGAGGGCAAACGGCGAAAGGAAACTTTTTCTTCATGATTCCTTCTCAAGCGGCGATAGCGCGTCTGCTTCTCCGTCCTTCTTCTATTTGAGGCTCTATGATATTGCTCTCTGCTGTTCTCCTTTCCTTGTCTTTTATACCGCTTCTTAATTAGATCTTTTTGCATGCGGTTTTTCTCAGCCAATGAAAATTCTTTTCCATTTTTCTCGAAGCTTCTGCCTTTTCTATTCTCCATTACGGGCTGCGGGCTTCGCTGCTTTCCTTCTTCTAATGAATGTTTCCAGTCTTTTCTTCCTCCCCCTCGTCGTCGGTATCGAGTCGGCCCGTTCGTTTTTTTTTCTTCCTTTGCTGCTCCCGATCGGTGCTCTGACACCCCTCGTTCATCTGGGAGGTCAGTTGGTCCACAGTTTTACATCTCCGTATAAGCACAGACTGTTACCTCCCAGAACAGAGTATAGACATTCGCGTGTAGGTATTCACGAATTCGCAGATTCGCGAAAACTTCTTTGGAAGCGAACTCACTTGTAACCGCGAGTTTTTCACACATCCGCGAAATTTTCGCGAAAAATCCTACAAAAGTGTTTATGTTAATTATAAGTTTCTATGCCATTTATGTCATTACCTCTGTCATCTATGGCCCATGGTGCCCCAGACTTGGCACATCGTTGATTTTGGGTATTGCCATTCTGCCATGCACGGTACAGCTTCACCACGGTGGAATTCAAACAGTTCACAAAAAGTCGTTTCGGAAATACTGCCACCCTTGGCTCGAAAGCCGATGATCATGCCCTTTTGGAGGTCGGATAAATTGCTACGTTTCGCCATGACTCCAACAATTGCAATGCTTTCTGCTTCTCTCTGACACCCTTCCTATACCACTCCAGCTATGACACTGATGCATACCATCTGGACGTAAACATTTTTCGTTGATGTTGAACATAGGGGTGGTCGCATTAATGTAACTGAACTGTGTATACACCCGTGTATATACACCTGTGTAAAAGAAAAAAAATATAAAAATGAAAAATAGAATCATGTAAAAATAATGATTCTAGATATTTAAAATTACTTTTTTCTAAACTAATATAACAGAGGAATTTATATTTATAGAAATGTTTAATCCCATCAAAAACATTTCATGTAAAAAATGTAGCCAAGTCTGCGACTCTTTAGCCATAAAAAGTTGTGAGATCTCATGCAGAGTCGAATCTAGTGCTCTTATTAACTCTGACACTTTCATTTACAAAGCACTCCAACTCATTACATCTTTAGTAAAAGAACATTTTCTAACTTGGCAATTACGCAGCACAAGAATATGACGGCTGTTGCTTACTGATGAGGCGTATAGGATACTTAAAGTGGAATTTATGGCTAGGAATGAGTCGACAAACACTTTGTAGTAAACAATAAAAGACTTTATTAATGACAGTAAAAAGTAACTAGAACGCAAAACATATTCTATGGTTAAACATGGTAGAAGTTAAAATTATAGCTAACAAAAGAAAAATAATTAAGTACTCACTGTGCCTCGCACAAGTATTAGTACAAAAATGAATAAATTACGCAATGGAGCAGTAGTACACCCATGGTGGCCGGCCAAAAAAAAAAAATAGATGAACTCAGGGCTTCCGCTACTTTCCTATACCTTCCTCGGGAGGCTTAATTTTGTTGTTGTGTATGACTTCTGCTATTACAAACTAACTGAACTAGTACCAAGTATGCCGTACATTATTCATACAGTTGTAAAAAGCGATCCACAGTTAACAGCGTAGACGCATAGTTATGCAGATAAAATATGCAAGGTATGGAGAAAAGATAGCAAAGATTGTACCATCCAAACGAAAAATGCTTCGTAGCCAAGCCTAAACATGGAGAGACTGCAAACAAACGAGCGACGGGTCGAAATCAACATTGACGCCCATGAAATGTGGTGACCGCGTCGACAAACTCGTAATTGCAATTGCGGAGGTACTATCTTAAGGCTGAAATAATAAGAAAGAAATACTTGCAAAGTAAGAGGCCATCGTGGACTGCGCAGGAGAAGAGAAAGAAATGGAGAGATCTGGTCGCAAAGCCAATGAGGAAAGAAGATGGCGAGGGAAATGTGCTGCGCAATAAAAAATAGAACACTGATTGCGCAACAATCAGACAGTACATCATATCGCGCCCGAGTTAATTAAATTGCGAAGGAAAATCGCCGCGCGGACGAACACGCATCACGCGCGTTCGAAAAAAGAATTTTGCGTCAACAATGGTCCACGGGCTACAACAATGAATTGCGTAATTCTAATTACAGACTATGAATAAAAATAACATTTTAAATATTAAAAAAATATAATCCACTACTGGATTTAGTGCATAAATTTTGCGATTTCCCGAACAAATCCTCCTGTAATAACTTGGGAGCAGAGTAAAAAAAAAATCTTAAACATTTAGTCTGGTGAGATCTCTGCACTTACTGGTTTGACTAGCTTGACATAAACAGTTATACTAAGCTCAGTAACATTAGCATTATGTGTAGATTACTACAAACTAGTCAAAATATTTAACAATGTCAATTAAGTTAAAAATTGCCATGCCGAAACTTTTCAGTCATTAAGTAAACATTACAAAAATAGATTGTACTATAAAAGATACATCTTGGCGTTAAGAACCTCTTTCATCCCTTCTAATGTAATGCTCACAAGAAGAGCTAACAAATCCGGCTATAAAAAAATTATACTTATATATACTTTTAAATAACAAACTAATTGACTGTACTGTCCCCCTCGGACAAAGACAATTTTATGTAATGCGGGGGCAGGTAGAGGTTTGGTGAATACGTCTGCCGGCATGTCTGCGGATGGGCAATAGGTGAGTGCCATATTCTGGAGATAGATTTCGCGTAAAATAAAATTATGCAATCTTAGAATGTGACTCGTTCTACTTTTGGATCCCAACGAACTTAACATGCGATTGCGGATGTTGAATCCGTATAAAGAATCGTCGGAAAGGTGATATAATCCCCCTGTCCGATTTGAGTAATCAGGTCCCATAACCATCGGAATGACTTCACGCACTCGGGATATAGCAATTACTTCAGCTTCACAACTGCTGAGGGCTACAAGACGCTGTTTCTTTGAACACCAACTGAGCGTGTTTTGACCTATTTTAATAAGCACACCAGAATATCCAGCTGGGATAACGCTCCAGCTGGCATCAACGTATGCACACAAAGGACCGGTCGACTGAACGAAAGTCATATGAAAATTTTTAAGAGATCTGGCATATGACGACAATCTCGTAATTGCATATGCTATATCCGGGCGAGTACACGTCATAATGTACATTAATGATCCCAAAAGAGATTGGTAAACCCTTGGGTCAGCTGGTTGCGATCCTTCTGCTTCATCCAAATTTACGTGTGTGTTACGTGATTTTCCTATTGCTGTACAGGACGGTAATCCGAACCATCTTGCTTTATGGTATGCCTGCCTGGGCTACAATATGTAAGTCCAGATGGAAGGACCTCCAAACCTTCCAAAACGTTACCTTGAGGACATTTGCCCAACTTGACAGGAGAGTTGCAACAAATACTTCTATTTCCGACGATTTTGAGATACCTCCCATTGGTAGCTATGTACAGGAGTCACTGAAGAAGTTTCTTCCGAAGATTAAGGACCATCCCAATCCTCTGGTTGCAGATATTCTGGAGCATCCACTCACGTTTAGAAGTTTCCTCAGGCATCGCAGGCCTCGACACGTCCTGGACATCAATTTTGACGACATCCAAAAGGCCATCTTTCCCGACTACTGGATCTCATAGCTCCTCGTGCCCCTCGTCAATCAACAATCAACTTATTCGTCCTTATAGGAAAGGACCCAATCTTATTAACTGGATGACTTAACTAGGTCTCATCTGGCTTCTTGCCTAGTTCAGTGTACTTCCCCTGGTTACTTCCTGGATGAGTATGGCAGTGAAAGCGTTGCTTTCGGACCGCTCGTTTCGTTTTTCCCTGCGCTGTTCGATTGTCGATTGTCGATTGTCGAGAGGAGTGCTCCTGAGCTTGGCATTCTGCAGCTGGTATTCTTGGACGACTTGCTGGATGTAATGGGTCTGAGACAATTATATGGAGTTACCATCACGGCTCACTCGCATGCCCAGAAGGTGACGAACATCTCCGAGGTCCACCAACTCGATATCTCGTCGAAAAAATATCCACTAGTGAAGTTAGGCGTTGAACATCACCAGTGGCAGCGACGATGTCATCCACATAAACGGCGAGGAGGATTGAACATCTGTCGTCGTTGTAGATGTATAGGCTATCACCTGCTCATGGAGGCGTGAAGTCCAGGTGAAGGAGGAGTTGACAATTTCATGTGCCAACACCTGCCACTTTGTTTTAGTCCACACAAGGGCTCGCGAAGTTTGCACACTTCGTCTGCACGGACTGGCAATGCTTTGGATGGCAAGATTTATGTTAGCATGGTGACGACAGAATTAGGAAAATAAAATTCCCTGATATTTCCCTGATTTCCAGAAAATATCCCGAAAAATTCCCTGATTTCCCCGAAAAATTAAGCTCAATTAAGTATTATTCCTCATTAACAGGATATAATAGTTACTTGAATGTAACGTTTGATACTTCTACACTTTGGGGACAATACATAATTTAAATTATTGTATATACTGTATAATTACCGTTAATGTATATTATAATTCAAATAAAAAGTGAATTAATTTATTGTGTAATCTTACACGGTAATTTTGTAACGTTATATTAAAGAACGTTACTTTATTTAGATTAATCAGATTGCAAATTCCAGAAAATTAAAGGGGTAGAGAAGGAGGGGGGAAAAGTTCTTTTCTGTAGACATATGCCACTGTGTCGTCGTCTGTATTGAAGAAAGCTGTGTCATCAAGGGTGGTTGAACGGGACCAAATGTAACGTTTTAATGATGAACGTTACTTTGCTTAAATTAACATTAACATTAAATGTAATGATCAAGCTTTAAGGTTGTCTTTTTGACTTATAAACGTCAATTTAAAAAACATTAGCTTGAATTTAAATCTTTAAAGTATTTATAAAAGGACTACAAAGAAAGTTTTTAATTCTTCAGAAATTATTGCTTTTATCAAAATAAACTATTCTCACAACATTAGTGAAATTAAAATAAGCGAAAAAGATGGTTAAAAATAATCTAATATATCATTTAGACTAGACATTGCGTTGTGTAGGGTTTTTTTAAAGCTGGTAAAAGACTCATAATATCATAAGTTTTAAACTAAATAAGGTTGTATGCAGCTAAAGTGTATTTTGCAGATGAGAGAACATAAGCAACAGGCATGGTGAAAGAATTGAATTTATATTTTAATATTATTAAAAAAATAAGCTTCATAAGCATCTGACTTTACACATTAATCCCCAAAATTAAAGAATAAGATACAATATAAAAGAAAGACTGCAATTGTATGTGAATCAAGAATTTTACCATAAAATAGCAACATGAAAAATTGCTCAATAAGATTTAAGAGGACATGCAAAAGTAATGCATAAATAAAATAAGCTTTAAAGCACTTGTGTGGCCATCACGAATGAAAAAGAAAAATGCAATTTTAACTTAATCAAGCTAAAAGAATTGAATATTTGCATGAGATACAAAGCCTCAGCTGCAATGAGAATACTTAATTCACCCACAGTTGTAAGAAGATTATTTTATAACAGGGAATATTAAGAAGAAATCCATTATATAAATAATATTCCTTATCATTTTCCTTAAGGCCAAAATTAAAAAAAAAATAAAGAAATTTATTTGACTACTCCACTTTAACCATTTAGTGAGATGCTAATGGACCAAAATTAAAGAAAACTTAAAAAAACCCTTAAAAACGAGTAAAAGAAAATTTAGAATTACATTGGGGTCCAAGAGTGAAAATAGGAAAAGAGATATTACATAAAATTAACTTTTGTTAAAAGATTTAGACAGGTTAAAAGTCCTAATTGAAAAATTTAATTTTAAGTCCCGATGGGCATGACTAGCACACTACAGAGAAGAAACTTTACATTACATAGTGGACAGAAGATGAAGATGACTTCCGGAGAAGAGATTGACTGGGAAATCCAGACAAATCTGCGTCACAGTTTATAGAAATAAATGTCCATCTCGACAGAAGAGGACTAAGATGAGAATGAAAAAGAGCTTACATATCCGGGTACTTAAAAATTGATGTGATTAAAACATTATCTTTGTAGAATAACTCAGGAATCAGTGAAGGTTGAAGACTGTAGTGGCTATGGAAGATGGAGGAGCCTCATGACAGCATCTTAACTAAATGAAGCGTGGAAGAGTAGTCAAGAATTTTTCAAAAGTTGAAGCTTTTATGCTCTTGGGGCAACAGTCAAGAAGCACACGGCTAGCACACGGCGACAATTGAAGGGCACACTACAGAGCATGATTATGTAAATTATAGAACAGCTTCAGAAGAAATGACAACAATCAATATGTTTCATAGACATTGTTGATGAAATTATATTAAGCTATCTAAATAAATATTATACAAAATTTATCTCATTATATAACTTAAATTCTCAAATTCATAGGATCCTTGTATAAACATTGCAAAAGAAAATATTGACAATAGAAGTATCAACTGAAGAAATATTACCCATATTTCCACAAAAGATATGTTTTCAAGTAAAATACAATCAAGCAAATTGGCTCCAGTTTGCAAAAGAAAATGTTTTGAAAGTACACATTTATAAGAAAAATGTCCATAAGAAAATTATTATAGAAGAATGTGTACACATTATTTAATTAATCAATATTGCTGTTGCGATACTTCAAAATCCACCCAAACTACAAATTGGGAAAAGAAAATATATATGACAAACAGTCAGAAAAGAAATAGTAAAATAACTTTCCTTTTACCTAAAAAAAAATTACAACTTTTAATAATGCCCGGGTCAGAATAAAAAGCTAATAAAAAATTAAATGATCTAAATTATTAAGGTTTAAATTATAATATAACTTTAATGGCTGCAAGTCAGATAATAAATTGAGGTAAAGAATTAATCACTTTATTTTCTAAAAAAAAATAAATAAATGTGATGAAAGATTTATTCGAACATCACAATTTCGTCAAGAGAAATTGCAACTTTGGAAGCTTAAAATTTCCTAGCCTACATTGATAGAGAAAGCTTCCCCACTCACACTTCGACAAAAAATAACAGAACATCAAATTTCTTAATGCAAAGTCAAGTAAACTTTATTCAGTTTTAACATTTTTCATAACTTGACTGCATAAGCTTTCTATACCTTGTAGGCTTTGGTTTCAGGCAGTTTGGAAGTAGCCATCCTTGGGAGAAGTTAATCTAGCTTTCGAATACGCCAATTGTCTCCTTGATCACGTAGAATATGTCTCAGAAGTGGCAACCAATAACGTCTTTTTTCCTCAGTGGCAACATCTCAGAGGCACTGCCATTGGTTTGCCTCATGTGCCACTAGCGCAGAAGCGGCAAAAAAAAAATGGCGGTCCCGATTCGATCAATTCTTCCACTAAATATTTCTCGTAAAACGGCAACTATCTGTACAGTTCCAATTTCCCTGACATTAGGGCAATTTTATGGAATTCCCTGACAATTCCCGGTTTTTCCAGTTCTGTAAAATTCCCTGACAATTCCCTGATTTCTCTGATTTCCAGGTTCTGTCGTCACCCTACGGTATTGGGACTACATTGGCAAGTAAATGCAGATAAATTACACATAAATGAAATCAGTCAGCCCAAATGAAATAATAAAATGCAGCATACCAACGAAGAGAACTATGTAAGTTAGGGTATAAACCAGCTCGCTGTTTTCCGCCTTCTCTTTAAGTCTTCGAGATCGTCGCAACTCAGGAGGTGGGGGCGACTCAGCTGATGAGGGTAAGCCACAAGGTTGATCTCTCTGTTGAGGTTGTTTCAAGGAATGCACAGGTGAAGCTTGAGGCGTAGAAGCTGACGTGTCATTCACTTGGGAAGGTGACTGTTGAAGAGACTCCTCGAGTGCTGAAATGGAAACGGGTGAGAACCGTCTGTTAACGATTTCTGTATCATCTGTTTCGGGGACCTCCAACGGGTGAGAATCGTAAAGTAGTTGTGGCATTGAGGGAATCGTGAACATCTGTACGTAAGATTCAGCCATTTCAGGGAATATATGAGGAAAGAAACGCACAGATCGAGCACGAAGCAGCTTGGATTCCTCAGGTGAATAGACGAGGTACCCTGGAGACGATGCTGAGTATCCCATGTAGATCCCGCATGCGATTGGAGCTTGGATCGTTGCGATTTGGGAATAATATAATACACGAGACACCCAAATGGTGCTCGATGTTTAAAGGTGGGTCTTTTTCCAGAACATAACTCTACTGGTGACAGCATTTGTCCTGTTCTTGGTAAAAGTTCAAGTTATACGCTGCCATTGCCATTGCAAAATCCTAATACTGGTGGGAAACGTTAGAAGAGGCAAGCAGGACTCTTATTCCACCACAGATGGAGCAGACTGCCCTTTCTGCAACACCATTTTACTGGGGGTCTCAGCTATGGTAAACTGTTGCGTTATCCCCTCTGAAGCACAAAATTCAGCTAACTCGTTGTTGGTGAATTCCATGCTGTTGTCAGATCTTATGTGGACCAGTCGGTTTCCGTCGATCGTACAATCGTCTGATTAAATTTATCAAGGCTTGTGAAACCTCTGCCTTAGATACAGAATACACAAATGTCTTGCGGGGAAAATCGTCCACGGCGATCAACAAGTATTTGTGGCCATAAACAGAGGTAATTGGCATGGGACCGACTGTGTCCATGCATGTGGAGGAGATACAAAGGGAGGGTAGACTGTTGGCGTCGAACAGTTCTATGAGGTGCGTTTGTCATCCCTACCTCAAGACATGGAACATATGGCGTGATCTCCGAAGGAATTTTAAAGTTCTCTAGACCACGGATACTGCCATGTTTCAGTGCTTTGGCGATCTTCTTACTGGATGGATACCGTAAGGCATTATGGACATCCAGATAAGAAACTGCGGCATAATGAACGGGATGCGCCGTTTGGCAAATGGGTGGAGTTTGATATAAAACTGGCAAGAATGTGAGATCTGCGGATACGCCTTGTTCGGAAGCTATTGTGTAACCATTAGGACAAAAAGACAAAGTATATCCCTGTTTGGCTAATGACTCATTGAAACAAGGTTAAATCGCGCATGGGGAGCATAAAGCGCATCATGCAAAGTTAAAATGGAACCAGTGCTTAACGGGATACTCGCGATTCCTATACCAGTCGCAGTAATGGTTTTCTTGTGGTTGGCCATGTGAATATCTCTATGACAGCCCCACATTGACGTAAAGAACCTCTTGTCCTTAATAACATGGAAGGAGCTGCCTGTGTCCACTATCCATACTTACTTTGGGGGCCCAACGTAGTTTGCTGCAGGTTTCTGCCTCTTGGCTTTGCCATCGCGCTTGCTAGATATACGCTTTGTACGTGGGGCGCGTAAGTTAGGTGGAGGCGGCCGCTGGGGAACGCGAACTTTGGAGGTGCCGGATGCTGGTGAAAACTGCTTGGAAGGGTAAACAGACCTCACATGTCCCTGGCTATCACAATTGTAATAGGTTACCCCAGAGTGCTGTTGGGTACCAGAGGGAGAAGGTGGCACCCGAGCAGGCATTGTAGTGACGCAAGAGGCAACGCCAGATGAGCATCCACATGAAATATCTTTGAAGGCAACGCTTAACTGGCTATGAAAAGCTTCGAGGGCCCTCAACTGAGAGCCTTAAAGGCGTATAAGTTGAAGGCAAACCAGCTATCATGTGATCAATTAGAATCCTATCCTCTATAGGTAATGATACGGCACCCGCCTCTGCACGGATTTGCATTGCACGGGCTACGTATGCATTGGGGTCAACTGTGTCATGGAAGCCCAGAGCTGAAAGGCGTCTCATAACTCTCGCCTAAGTCACAGAATCGGGTCGGGCATAACGCCGACGGATGGCTTCCCATATGGAAAATGGATTGTCCTCCTGCAACATGACTACAATGTCATCATCTACCATGCTTAACAAATAATGTGTTATTTGTGCCCATGCCTTTTGAACAGTGGATCTCTCTGGATCCGAAGTGGGTAAGGATGTTTTAGCATGTACATATTTGTCTAATCCCTTTGATTCTAGGAACGCTAATATACGATACTTCCATTGGTGAAAGTTAGCGCCGGTGGGCTTAGGGATTGAACGACTGTCATCAAAGGAAGACAGCCATAATAGAACACAAAAAAATTCCAATTCCACTAACCATGCTCTGCTACCAGTGATGAGGCGTATAGGAAATTTAAACTGGAATTTAATGCTAGGAATGAGTCGACAAACACTTAGTAGTAAACAATAAAAGACATTATTAATGACAGTAAAAAGTAACTAGAACGCAAAACATATTCTATGGTTAAACATGGTAGAAGTTAAAATTATGCGCTAACAAAAGAAAAAGAATTAAATACTCACTGTGCCTCGCACAAGTATTAGTACAAAAATGAATAAATTACGCAATGTAGCAATAGCACCCCCGTGGTAACTCGCGATGCACAGTTAACAGCCTAGACGTGGTTCTGCAGATAAAATATTCATGGTATGGAGAAAAGATAGCAAAGATTGTACCATCCGAACGAAAATGGCTTCGTAGCCAAGCCTAAACATGGAGAGACTGCAAACAAACGAGCGACGGGTCGAAATCAACATTGACGCCCATGAAATGTGGTGACCGCGTCGACAAACTCGTAATTGCAATTGCGGAGGTACTATGTTAAGGCTGAAGAAATAAGAAAGAAATACTTGCAAAGTGAGAGGTCATCGTGGACTGCATAGGAGAAGAGAAAGAAATGGAGAGATCTGGTCGCAAAGTCAATGGAGAAAGAAGATGGCGACGGAAATGTGCTGCGCAATAAAAAAATAGAACAGTGATTGCGCAACAACCAGACAGTACAACATCTCGCGCCCGAGTTAATTAAATTGTGAAGGAAAATCGTCGCACGGACAAGAACACGCATCACGCGCGTTCGAAAAAAGAATTTTGCGTCAACAATGGTCCACGCGCTACAACAATGAATTGCGTAATTCTAATTACAGACTATGAATAAAAATAACATTTTAAATATTAAAAAAATATAATCCACTACTGGATTTGGTGCATAAATTTTGCGATTTCCCGAACACTTACATTTTAATATGCACGTTTATTAATAAAGTATGACACAAAATAATATTTATATGGGAACTGAACGTATATGTATTTACTAGCTGATATTTTTTTGATGAAATTTTTCAATATCAGAATGTGAATAAACAGTGAAAATGAATTCATGAGAAAAGTACAGTAAAAATCTTATTGAAAAACCGAAAATAATTCTTTTAAGATGCACCCAATACAAGGTGCTCTCTAACTATGGCCTTCTAGCAGTTCTACAACAGATGAAAGAAAACATGTTTTCTCTATGTTTTCTTAAATCTGTGATTCTATCCGACAGAGGAAGGAATAGAATGAAAATAAAACAATATTCTGATTTGACGTTTCTTCAGCCCTGGCTGTGGCTGTAGTTTTCCTATTTCGCTCGCCACATATTTGAGTTTGGAAGAGCTTGTTGCAACATGTAGGCTTTGGTTTACCACAGTCGGCCCATGGGAAAAGAATATATAATATTTTAAAATGTTTACGATGAATGTCTTCATTTAAAAAATGTATCGTTCATTATTGCAGATGCTAATAACCGATATAGAATAAGAAATTATTACCGCTTGGAACATCTGTCCTATAATTAGAGACACCGCCGTCCTTATAATTATTATCAATCCTCTTAGAGCTTAAAGCGCGGCCTCCTAAAAACTACCAGGCCTTAACATGACGTCAATAATATATTCTTGAAGCACAAAGATTGTGACGTTGAACTAATTTCTGCAATGGCACCACCAGTTCGACATAACAATGCTTTATCTTTTCCATGTTTAGGCTTGGTAGTTTCCAGAAGGCCGTGCTTAAAGCCTCCTTAAAGCAAGTATTTAATATCGGCCCTTGTTGACGCATCATAGAAGCACAAACAGCCGATTGTTGATAAAAAGGCAACTTTCCGATTGTTGGCACAAACTTTGCCATGCTTTGTTGGTCCGTGCTTATTGTTGGTGAGATATCTCCTATGTTTTAGATGTTGTTGCCATCTGAATATCCATTAGAAGAGCATAGGAGGCCAACGGGAGGTCGGAAGTGAGCGCGACCTAGCCTACGACACTCCCCGGGTCTTCGAGTTCCTCTGTGCAAAATTTCAGCCTCGTGGGTTGCCCGGTTCAGAAGTTATAGAGTAACTAACAATCAAACAAACAAACAGACGGAAAGTGCGCTATATATATAAAGATTGCGTGGAATTAAATTTAATTTTTTTACATAGCATTGTAAAGTTATAAGAAGTCATAACCTCCCTGTGCTTCAAACGAATTATTTTTGGCAAGTTTGGGCAGTACGGCATATAAGTCGATTATATTCAGTTTGGCTGAATCTTGAGCTTTGACACTATAATCATCAACATTAATTAGATGCAGTTTGCTCAGATATGTTACTCTTGATAGCACTTCATAAGTATCACTAGATTCCTAAACTTTGACACTACTGTAATCCTCAGTATTAATTTTTTACCTAAAAGCTTAATATCTTCTAAAAAGCCTTTGGACAAATACCGAAGAAGATAAATTTTGAATCATCACTCCAAACAATTTTACACCACTTCCGAAAGTCCTCTCATGCAAACTTCAATCGGGACATTTGGTTCTTGTAAGAAATTAAAGGCCTTTTGATAGGTCGTCATCCATGACGGCCCACATCGAAGGCCCACGTCGTTTTGTGGTACTAACACTGATGTTAACGTTGTTAAACTCCCGCATTTCTTGATTGAGTGCTGTAGCCGCCATCCGGGGGTTTGCAGTGGACAGTCGTTTAAGGGTGTTTTCCTGCCTCAATGTTGTGGATCTTGTCTTCCGGGTTTCTTAGATCGGGTAACCGTGCCTCTTACTTGAAAACATTGGCAGAGTTCCATCACTGATGTTTTGCTCACGTTGAACTGCTTGGCGACTCCACGACAATCGACAATCGAACAGTGAAGTGTACATTTGTTAGGATGAGACGAAAGCAGCGCTTTCACAAAGCTCATCTAACCAGAATAATCTCCAAATGAAATACACTGAGATAGTCAAGAAGCCTAACCAACCCAAGTGGTCTTCCATATTATACAAAAAAGAAAATAAGATTGACAATTGTCAGAAACGAAATAATACAAACGAAATAAAAAATTACAAGGAGAAAGAAGATTATCACATCTTCCAGTAGTTCGGGAAATAGATGTTGCTAATATCTTCAAAATTGACGTGCCTCGGTTTACGATACTTCGTATGCCAGTTCATATTCAATGAGTTCTTCAGTATCCCATTCACAAGTTTATTGTCGTGAGTCTTCATCTTCTATATCATAATCAAAAGGAGATCCTGTATAAACTTTCCGATATGGGCCATGTTTAAATCCAAGTGGATGGATTGGTTTTTCACCATCCTTCTGTCCAGCTGGGCAGTGGTCCTCAGGGTAACATTCTGGAATGATTGTAGTTCACTCCATCTGCCCACGCAGGCATGCCATAGAGGAGTATGGTCCGGATAATGGACTTGTACAGTTGTAGCTTGTTGTCAATGCCGAGGGCGCTGTTGCGACCCATGAGAGCTATGATACTGTACTTAGCCCTCTGTATTTAGCGACTCCACGATAAATTCTTCCTTTTTATACAGGAAGTACAATTAAATTCTTCACTGGAGATGACAAATAACGGTGGATCAACTTTTATTCGTGTCGTAGGAAACAACGTATGCAAGATTGAAAGCTCTCATTGAGCAGCGAATGAAAAACAACTTCTGATCGGTTATTTATGAGCAGGCTAAAATAAAAGAAATTTAAATATTTAAATTTCTAAGGATTCTAACCAATCTTAATTTTGTTCCTTCCATTCCACCACAGATGGAATGGACTATTCTGAAGTTTCATTATGCTAATACATAAATAGAAAAACTTATAGGTAAAAACATTGTCTGTCGTATATTACTGAGTACTACTGTATGTCGATAAGTGCGCTTTTCAAACTAAGACCTTTATGTTATACAAAGCAAATGCCACACATAAAGTGTATGGTTCGCGCTAAACATGTACCCTATTAATTATTTCAAAGTTACTCCTAACTGAATCGAATTTCTGAGTAAGTCCGTTAATGAATTGTATTACTCTCTGTATAAAATAAATAAAGACACCACTATTTCCACAATATTATTTAATGTCTGTATGCGCATTTCGACGACGACGTCGTCTTCTTCTTTATTTAGTTTTTCGCTGAAGAAAACGAGGTTGTCGTCGAGATGCGCATACGGACATTAAATAATATTGTGTAAATAGCGGTTTCTCAGTTATTTAATTTACACAGTTTACTGTTTTTAACAATTTCTTGCAATAAATTATTACTATCCTTTTAACTTTTTTTTTTATACTCAGGAACCAGTTTCAAACTTTGTACAACACTGATAGAACCAATTACTATGCCCAAACTCACATCAATGTTCCTTCTCAATATCATACTTTCTCCTAATTTTTTTCACTATTGTCTCCTCTAATCCTGCTGTGATGGTAGCATCGTCTTCATACTTTCTTATACACTCACAACCCTTTCGAAAGATACGTGGGGCAATCTAGTGGATGAGTCACTGCTGTCAGAGAAAAGCATCAAATTCTTTTTAACGATAATGAACTCTTTGATGAAGTTCGATGCGTAAATACTTAATGTTTGGCAAAAAAAATTTAATAAATCGAGGATACCAAAATCGACAAACATGCAGTGGGTGGAAATGTTTAAACATTTTCATGCACATCACTGGACATCCTCTATTTCGGAATGGTGTGTAAAACAAACGATATGATCATGTTACCAGGGTATACAATAGGTGTTCTATCTTTTGAGACAATTTTGGAGCTTGGGCGTCATCTTGAAATCTGCCATTTTGGGTCAAGGTTCATTTTCTTAAATGGGAAAGGGGTCATGTGGAATATCAAATAACACCAGTTTTTTCTGACGATTTCAGTTATCTTTTTTGATTCACACATATCGAAACTGGGTTGCAGCAGCTAAAGGAAAGTTCAATATGTTGTGCCTGCTGCTGAAGAGAGAGCTCAAGGTGCTTTATCCATTCATTATGCACGCGCACAAGCATGTCGGGAGCAATGCTGTCACAGGCCTGTGGAATGCGTTGCTGAAGGTCACCTTTGCTTTGGATTTTCACACCATACACAATTTGTTTCAAGTGGCCTACAGGTAAAAATCTAGCGGTGAGGGTCTCGAGAATGTGGTGGCCACTCCACAGGACCCCACAGTTAATCAAATGACCAGGTAATTGCCCATTTAGTCATTGATGGATATTAAGTCTGTAGTGTGGTGGTGCACCATCCTGCTAGGAAAAAAAACTTCGGAAACTGCCATAATCAGTCAACAATGACGAGAACACAGACAACGCCAACGGGATGAAACAGACAATGCCGTTGGCAGTACAGGAGGAAAATGGGCACCAGATCAGTGGGCGTGGCACCCCTTCTGGTCCCAATCCATGCCCTTATGCAGTTCGGAATGATGTCAAACAGCCTTTGGTTCCCCTCCTGAGGCAAGTCACTTCACAGTTGTTGCAGCTGTCCCTGCAGATCCCGCAGGTTGGTACTGGGATGGAGTCGCCTTCCAATGTCATCCCACCACACGTACTCAATGATGGAGAGGCCGTGGATCTTGTTGGCCACCAGAGACCTATAATGCTGTAGGCAGTCCACAGACAAACGTGCATTATCTTGTTGGTAAAATATCCCAGGGTGCTGTGCCAGAGGGGGTAGGACGTCTGGACGCAGATTGTCTGTGACGTATCGCTGTGCTGTGAAAGTTTGCAGAAGCACTACTAGAGGTGACCTGAATGCATATCCGATGGTTCCTCACACCGTGATGCCAGGGTTGTGCCCTCTGTCCTCGACCTGCCATACACAAACACGATGGTCACTGGAACTCATGGAGAAGCGGGACTCAATAAACAAGATGCGATGCCATTCGTCCTCTGTCCATGCTTCCTGGGCGAGGCACCACGCTAAACGCACGCATTGGTGTCTTGGTGTTAATGGCAACCGATGCATGAGGTGGCAGGATCCCAATCCGGTGAATGCGAGTCGTCGAGACACCGTGTGGGAGCTCACGTGGTGTTGTAGAGTCTCCAGTATACGTTTGTGGATGGCAGGTGCCAATGCCATGGGATTCCTTAATGCTTGGTAGCACCATACGATGGTCCTCCGTCGGGGGTGATGTTTGTTGGTTGACCCGAAGGATAGGATGTCTAACGCATCTGCGAGGCATCATGGGTGCTTTGTACAGTACAGTAATCCTCTCTGAACGTCTTTCGTAACTGTCGGACTTCACAGCATTTAACTGGTAACAACTTATCAACAACATTGCGCTGACATCACGAATGCACTCTGGTGAGCGTTCTAGACATTACTGAACCTTGTGAACCTAAACGATTACTCACACTTCAATGGTACATGTATGCATGTGTGCCGAACTAGGATAATATTGGACCACTCCTTCTGGGTGCTTCACTTTTTTTTTGTCAGACGGTATAATTAACCCGCATTATATCTCAAAAATATTTAATAGAAAATCTACTTGACATGAAAAGAAAGGCAGCGACGGTCACAGCATTTAAGGAATCAAAGTAGAGAAGTTATCTTCTTTAAGTAATAAAACATCACCCAAATCCTCTGCATATATTGCTTTGGGCCTCCAGGGCCTTACTACGTGAACATAATTTGCTAGGACCACTTTTTTGAGTACATTGTATTTGGCAAAATCTTCTACGAAGTCAGGAGTTTTCAGAACACAGACGAGACAACGATATGGGCTTGCTTGTTGATAGAAGGCGATATGCCCAGCAATTCCACATATAGGCTAGGGAATGTACTACGACATTTCCTCTGGATATTTTAGCTACTCTGCATCAGCTGCAACGGCACTCCACCAAATTTTAGCTCCGCTATCTCAGGACCTCTCATGGTGGCTAAAGATATCACTCACCATCAGCAGAATGTGCATGGACATCAACGTGTCCACTGAACTCACTGCCAAGGGCTCCTGTTGCCTAGGTAAACCGTGGCGAAATCTATAAAACTCACAATGCCATTAAAGGACTTGACAACCTGTACAGCATTCGGTACCCGGTCATTTGGCCGACGGACACTTGGCCGACGGACATTCGACCGAATGGACATTCGACCGAACGGACATTTCACTGACGGACATATGACCGAACGGAAATTTAACCGACGGAGAAATTCATTTAATGGAAAAAAAATGTTTTCAGGAGGTTATTTCGTATAACAAATCTTATGAGACAAATCTGTTTAATTCTTTCTACTAAGCAAGCATATTGTATGGACCTATAAAATTATTCTTTTTGTATGTCTTTTTAAATAAATGTTAATTTTCATACCGTTAGGTAGGTTAAAATGGGAACCAGACAAAATGCAACTAAGGGTCTTGTATTATTTAATAATATCAAGTCTTTTCTTGTATGTCTTTTTAAAAGAATATTTTACTTTGTCGTGTATTTTTAACTTACGAACAGAGTGGGAACAAGGAGGTAATGTAAAGTATAATTTAATTTTCAGAATTTAATTTTGATTTACAATATTTAGCAGAGTTTGCCAATTAATCATGAAATAAAATTGAAAGATGAATCATTTAATCTAGAGCATCTTCGTACGAGGGATCAGGTACATTTCCTAATGACGTCGGATCTTGGCTTTCAGCGTTCCTGTACAGCATAGGTCGGAAGTCATCCGAAATCCTACGAAGCGCTGGTTCCAGATTGTCGGGATTCTCCGTAAAACGAAATGGCTGAATCGTGATGGGTGCCGAAACGTCGGTGAGCGGCGACCTATATAGGTTTGTCGACCGAAGAGCTTGTGCTGTCGGGAATAAAACAAAGATTAGTAGAGGCCACTAGTTTTAACTTGCTTAGAATTAAACCCAATATCTTAGCGTATAGCTTATTTTTGCACAGTACCAGACAACGCGGTGTTGCTGTCCGAGCGCGGACAATCCGCAGGGCGCCCCGCGAGATAGCCGGCTGGAATGGTTGACACGAGCGTTGTCTTGCAGTCTCCAACACTCCTCGGGATTGCTAATATGAAAATTGAATGCAAGGACTCCTGTCCTTGTGGTCGTAATGTCGATCGGATAGATGAATCCTCTGCAGTCACGTGATTCTCCAATGTCGGGTGCGAATCGGCCTTGCGTAGCAGCGGGGATACTCGTGGCGAGGTCGAGGATGGGCTCGGGCCGACACTCTTTCAACACTAAGTCCTGCTGCTCGATTAGATCCAGTCCACCTGCAACGGGCTCATTAAACACAGTACATTTATTAGTGTTTCTATCGTGCTTACGATGGTGGCGGCTTGACGACGGTTTATCGCATTCGTAAGTTCCACTCGGACTCCAACTAACGACTCGTCTGCCATGCGAGCTCCTCCTTCTATCGTCGCGGTTGCCGGTCTTGACAGGCCTCATTCTATCTTGATGCCGGGATTGGCGCTGAGACGGTTGTGGCTCGGCGTGTTGACTCCTTTTAACAAAGTAACGATTAAAAGTAATGTTCTTATCATTAATGATGTTACTTGTTTTCGGTCCTCCGTGCCTTGGCGACTTGTAACTTCTCCGCTGAAATTTGCCCGTGCATCTCATGAGGTCTGGTCGGCCCCAATGGCTGTTGGAGCTGAGGCTGATGGAATTGCCTCAGCGGACGCCTAAACTTGAGATCTTAGAATCTAGGCGTCCAGGCGCACATGCTGTAAGTAGCAGGCAGCCCATATGGGGCTGCGTGGCTTATACAAACGCCTCAAAACGAGGCCCGTTCACATCTGACGAGGTATCAGAAGGCCATCGGGAATGTGAAAAGGAAAGTCTGGTCTCCTCCGATGACCTCGCATAAACACTTAGATGATGAGTAGCGTTTTTTAAACGTAAACGGACCTAGCAGTGGTCATTCAAGGAGCAGAAAGGATCGAAGCTGAGTGGCCACTTTCCTCCATACGATCGAGGTTGATAGAGGATGGCCCTGCGATCGACTCCAACGGGCCAGCCAGAGTTCTTTGTTTATGAAGGCGATCGCAACGGCCAGGTCCCGTTTTAATACCTCGCCAGTAGAATCGTTTAAGAGGAAGCGCACAGACTGATATGAAAAGTGTACCAGCCCATAATGCTGCCTCAAACGATCCCAGATCGACATAGCAAACGGGCACTCGAAAAAAATATGATTAATGGTCTCGGCTACGCCGCACATGGAACATCCAGCAGACCTGACCACCTTCCAGTGAAACAAACGTTGAAGGGAATAAAACCCGTGATGCAGCAGCCGCCATTGGTAATTGAACAGTGTCTTTTCAAAAGCAAAGGATTTTAAAAGCTTCATGACTGCTGCCCACGGGCGATCGGGAAGAAGTCGAACGATGTCGGTCGATTCACCAGGGTCAGTCTGCTGAAAGAACCATGCAAGTCGGAGCATTCCCCATTGCTGAGGATCGATACGGCGTAGCATTGGTAATAGTAATTCGAAGTCCAATTTGATTTCTTTGTACATGTCCGGTTGTTGTTGATACATAACTACTGGCAACAAGGGAGATAACGGAAGCCTATTCACCCTAAAAAAAAAAATCTTCAGGAAGAAGATGTAGGAAAAAGAAGTTCACCCACAAAGGGGGAGGGCTAAGGAATACCCGAATTAAGGCAGCCCGCCTGGCCGCAGTGAGATACTGTTTAATATCGGGTAAACCCAACCCCCCTCTCTCCAAGGGAATAAAGAGGAACGCTGCTCTTAGTGGATGACGTTGCTGAGCAGTCGTCCCCCAAACACAGTTCACAATTGCCCCACGGAGTCTCAGGAGAAGATTATACGAAGGCAAGGTGAATAGGCATTTAGATGTTAAAACTAGAAGCACATGAGTCTTGATGAATCTCACCTTGACAAACATCGATGTGGGAAAACGAAGACTTTTATCAAGGCGAGAGATGCACTTCTCAACCACTTGTTGCCAGTGCATGGAGTCCATGGTCGGTTAAAAAGAAAAGACATAACCTAACACTGTAATTCGGTCGCACCATGTTATTGGGAAGGTTTTGAGATAGTCCACAGTCCACTTCCCAATAGCAATACCTTTAGACTTGACGAGGTTGATGGAACTCCCCGTCGAAGTACTAAAGCGGTCGAAGGTTTCTTTAAAGATGCTCAAGGAGTACGAGTCGGACGAAAATAGCACTACGTCATCTGCATACGCCAAAGACTTGATGTTTATTGATACAGCAGGCAGATCGTATCCTCGAACATCTTGGTGGCGATTTAAGTATTGCAATAATGGTTCCAAATAGAAGATGTATAGCAGGGGGGAAAGAGGGCACCCCTGCCTGACACCTTTACACAAATTAAAGGTGGCAGATATGGAACCATTAATCGCCACACATGATGCGGCCGAAACATATAGTGCGGAAATAATCGTGGCAAAAGTCCGAAGACGAAGGTGTCGAAATACGTCAAAGAGAAACACATGGTTCACTTTGTCGAACGCCTTTTCTTGGTCAAGGCTTAAAACGGCAAGAGTTTGCTGACGAACACATGCTTCTTCCATCACACACCGAATCGTAATAAGATTATCGGACATCCTGCGCGATGGAATGGAGCAGGATTGTCCGGGGTTGATAAAATCTTCGGCGAGAAATTTCAGTCTTTGTTGGAATACACCAGTGAAGACCTTGTAGTCGGTGTTTAAAAGGGTAATTGGCCTCCACTGGGTAACCAACTCTGGATTTGGCACCTTGGGGAGTAGGATGATTTGGCCCACGGTGAAGTCCTGTGTGATGGAAGATGGGTCTTCGATGATCGCATTAAACACTTGCACCAGAAAAGGCCCAAGAAAATTCCATGTCGCATTGTAGAACGAGTATGGTATGCCATCCATACCCGGGCTGGACTGATGACGGCCGTCCGCTGACAGGAACTTCTTGACTTCGTCTTCGGTGAAGGGACGCGAGATAGACCGGTCAGCATCCTCAGGAAAAGGTCTTAGCGCCTCGATCCACTGCTTCGTTTCGACTGATGGAATAATTGGGTTGTCGAAAAAGGATGAAAAATGGGTTTGAAAGGCTGACAAGATGTCGTGGTCAGAATTCACTTCCCCATTTTCCATCACCAATCGATGACATCGTTTTTTGTTGGCACGTCATCTCTCCTCGGCGAAAGCGGCAGATGATAAATTCCTGACGTCAGTTGCCCAGGAAAGTTTGGCTCTGAGCGCTGCGCCAGCCGCCTTCCGGATCATTAGAGCGTTGATCTCACTCTTCACCTGACGAATCTCCATCTCGAACTCCTCCTTTGGGGTGGATACTTGGAGGAGCCAGAGTATCTCTTGTAGCATGAGGAGATGACGACGTCGACGACGAGCAGCATCTAACCCAATCTTCCGAAAGAACCGTTTGATCTTAGTTTTAACCACGAAGCAAGCGTAGGAGGCACATTATGAAGGTGTTTTTCAACGAACTGAGCGAATATTCCCTTGTATTCCTCTTCGTCGAGCAGAGAAACATTCAGAAACCACTTGCGATGGGCTGCAGAGCCTGCAGATGATGCTGGAAATGGAGGATTCCATGACCACATGATGGCACTGTGGTCGGAGAATGAGCATGGAATTACCTCCATTTTACCCGGCGTACCAGCAAAAGCATTGTCGACGAGAAAAAGGTCTAATCTTGATGCAGTGGGCCCTTGATGGAAAGTAGCCCCAAAATGATTACTCTGTAGATTGTGTGTCCATAGGTCGAACAATGCATTTTGCTGGCACAGACGATACACATGACCAGACGAGAAGATGTTGTTGTCGTCTGGATGGCAGTTAAAATCTCCAGCAATCACCACAGGCAACGATGAACACAAGTAGTTATTTAAGTCAGTGAAAAACGTCGGTTTCTCTGCTGTTCTACACGGTGCATATACGTTAAGCAATCGGAAATTGACACCAGATGTTGAAATGTCCAAAGAGATTACCCTGCACTCGCAGTCATACACACAATTCGACACCAGAATGGAGGGGTTGAAGACGATAGAGGCAACCCCTTTCCCATTTGGCGACGAAGAGTTGATGAAAAATTGTCCGTTGGTATATTGACTGCGAAGGCCCGGAAGGTCGTAGCACTGTTGTGAAGTGGCGAGTTTTACTTCTTGGAGTAATAAGATGTCCGGCCTGTACAAGGCAATGAACGATGACAACACCGATTGCTTAAAAGAGGAACCAAGAGAACACACGTTCAGGGAGATGACCTTCATTGAGGATTTTTAATGGTGCACCTGCTGACCTGTATCCGGTTGAGACTTGGGCTTCCCTGATGATACGGGAGGCTCCGTCGATCTTCTCATCGGAGATCGCAGATGACCTGATGAAGAAGAAAGGCTGCGCTGATGGCTCACGCGGCTGTCTCTCTCGGAGGAAGAACTTGCACGTCTCTCGTCCCTGCTGCCACGATCCCGTCTGGACTTTTCTTGCGGGGACTCCTCGTCCTCAAAAGAAGATCCTGCTGTTTCTGCGCTGATGGAAGCGAGGTCCCAGCAGAAGATGTTATCCTGGAAGGTGACGACGTATGCATAGTCTGCGCAGGCTGTGATGATGTTGACTGCGCTGGTGGAGGAAGAGGTGGAAATTCCTCCACTGAGAAGGCAGATTCTGCTCCTATTGAAGCATCTACGTCGTCAATACCAGATTCTTTGTCTTCACCCATCGACACATCCAGCGATGATTGTGGAAGAGGTGTTATCTCTGGGAGCGTGGAAGGAGGTGATAATGACTTCTCCCTCCTGGACTCCGAAGATGCGGATGGAGTCGAAGATGTTCGAGGTGGTGGCAGCATCATCTTCTTCTGCTCCTGGGGAGAAGTCGGAAGAGCTGGTGAAACTTGGCTCTTCCGCGATGGTGATCCAGATGACGAAGCTCTGGTTGGCTCTGATGACTTGGCCGGTGATGACATCATGACTTGCTGCTGGGAAGACATTCCTTTAGGCGAAGCTGGAACATCTGCTGGCGCTGCAAACACCTTCTCCGGGCACTGGTGGTACTTGCTGACGATGCGATTGCAGGCATCGCATTTCTTTAGGAGAGGGCAGTCTTTCCTGACATGCGACGTTTTCTTGCAGTACCAGCAGCACTGCCTTTGACCCTTGTAAGACACGCGGACTTTGTTACCGTGCATCACAAGGTTTTCTGGAATGTCCCTCTGAAGGTTCATGTCCACTATGATATCACCCGTCATCTGCAAGGATGCGTTGGGTATGCAACTTTTTTATCCTGACCATAGTCGGACATGTATCTCTTCAGATAGTCTTCTTCCATCAGTGGCGAAGCGCCTCGGACAAGGATGGGCAGATATCCGGGCTCAGCGTAGGCAAGGCGGACGGTGGTTTGCCCTACCTTGACGTAATCAGCAGACACAATACGGTCTGCTATGTTTCGCTGTCGGCAGAGCATCCTCCACTCATTAGGAGAAAGTCTCTGCACGACAGAAACAGCAGGGTCGCCAGACGGCAGCACGGGCGGGATGCCCGTCTTAACATAAACCTCTTTCATAAACATGCCGACGGCTATTGGTCCGTCGGCAATCATAAGAACCATGTTCTCCATGGCTTGGAGTAGAGAAAGTTCGGGGGGTTGCCATGGGGAGGGTCACGCAAAGTCACTAAGTTACTCACGCATGCGTTGGAGATGGCTAGTTGCGGCGTGAGTAATTCTAAGTCCAATAAATAAAAGTCACTCACTAACACTATTTACACTCAACACTTCGTCGGGGCTCGTACTCGCACTCCACAATGGCTCCTACTTGGAAGAGAATTATTTACCGTCTGATGATCCTCTCTTTTCCTTCGCCTTTTATCTGGGGTTGGAGGATTCTGAGCCGAGATTGCGCATATCGCCCTCCAATCCCGATGCTCAGATTTCTCGATCCTCCTCCAATCCCGCGGCTTCGGGTTTGTTCTACCTGACGGGGTCCGTCTACTACTGACGGGGGTGTTTTTCTTCCACCCTTCTTTTTTCCTTGTCAAATCCTCGAAATGATGCTTTTCAACATTTTTCTTCCGACGGGGATTTGACATACTTCTATAAAATGAAATACTCATTAGTGATGGGCAATATTTGATATTAGTCAGGGAATTTTACGAAATCGTTTTGCTAGACACCCTGTTAATTTCTTTAAAAAATTAGTCGTTTTGTGTGATTTAGTCGAATAAATTTCCAACCCATCCGAATAAAATTTTTGACCGAATAAAGGGAAACATTTATTTTTAAAAACATCTGAACAAATATTTTTGAAATTACATATACTGTTAAAACTACACGTCTGTAAGTTAAACAATATCAACAACATCAAGAGACAGAATAATTGAACTTTTAATAATAAGAATCGGTAAATAATCGATTCATCTTTTGCGTTTTTACCGCTTAGCGCGCTACTTCATGACATAAGTAATGAATTTTCTGCATTACTGCGTGTAGTTTTTTTTCCAGTTTTCGTAATGTAATTTTTTCGAAACTTAATTTTCGATCATTAATATAATTTTCCATATCAAATAATAATATATATAATAAAATATAGTTTCGTTCAAAATACGTAGTTTCATAATGAAAAATAATTTTTCACATCAATATAACAAGTCATATTGCCCTCCTCCAACCATCCCCGTGGGCCATGGTTTTTCGATGAAGTGGGGTGTACCGGATACTATCCAATTAAGACTTTTTATGTCCCCTCATAAAGCAGAACAGAATTTTTTGATGTTTATGAATAAAGTTTTATTACACGATACTGGTATCAAATATTGCCCATCACTAAAGAGTATCTCATTCTATAGAAGTAAAATATTCATTTAAAAAGACATACAGGAAAAGAATTGATATTATTTAATAATAATACAAGACCCTAAGTTGCATTTTGTCCAGTTCCCATCTTAACCTATCTAACGATATGAAAACAAACATTTATTTAAAAAGACATACAAAAAAGATTGATTTTATAGGTCCATACAATATGCTTGCTTAATAGAAAGAATTAAACAGATTAGTCTCATAAGATTTGTTATACGAAATAACCTCCTGAAAACATTTTTTTTTTCCATTAAATGAATTTCTCCGTCGATTAAATTTCCGTTCGGTCATATGTCCGTCGGTGAAATGTCCGTCGTCCAAATGTCCATTCGGCCAAATGTCCGTTCGATGAAATGTCCGTTCGGCCAAATGTCCGTTCGGTCGAATGTCCGTTCGGTCGATTGTCCGTTCGGCCAAATGTCCGTTCGGCCAAATGACCGGGTACCACAGCATTCACCGTTTGAAACTCATCCTGAATTCCTATTCCAACTGCAAACATGCGTCTAATGGTATATATTTTTGCAATTCGCTATCATGGCGAATTTTTGCAGGAATGCCACTGGGTCCTCTTTAGGGGTACAAACGTTAGAAAGGCTATACTATTAATGGCCACCTGCATTGGATCCACTCTCAATAAACTAATATCCTGGTGGTATTTCCGTAATTTAATTTTCTCACAACAAATTAATAATATTGACTATTGACAATGCTAAATACAATAATTTCAATTACCACTTTCCATGACCTAAGCAAACAAAAAGTAGGTTGTCATTTAAGCACAACTAAAACAATTTAGGCTATATTGAAGAAACTACAACGTATTTCAAGCAATATTTTTTGTTCAATTTGTTGCTGGTCCCCTATTTGCTTTCGGGACAAAACTTTCGCTGTAATTTACAAGGTGTAACGTGCTCTTTACATCCCTGAATCTAACTGGTAAACACCAACTACTCGCAGAGCACCAAAAAATGCTCCGCAACGTTCTGCCCAAACAAAAACAAGATAGAAACATTCAAAACCTCCGGCCTACCCAAAAATATAGCAAAATGCTAAGCCCCACTGCCAATACAAAAAATCTACAGCTATCAAGATTACAGCAGCAATCTGCTACGCTTGCGAATCTAAGAGCTCGCTATCAAAAGTTTATGAAAGCAAAACAAAACCGAGCCTCACCGCGAACAGAGATGCTCGCTACAAAAAATATATGCTGAAGACGTACCATCCCCTGGGACCAGACTCTAACGCTTACTATCAAAAGAATTGGCAGAAACGCAATGAATCCTCGAGCCTCATCGTAATCCTCCCACCAAAAGAATTTATCCTACTGTCTCACTTATAAATTGCTTCAAAGTGAATGGAAGCACAAAGATTGACAATTTAAGACAGAGTCACATATATTCGTAAATTAAATTTATTAAAAAAAAAAGAAAGGAAAAGTTAAGATAAAGTTTTTTTATAAAGGAATCAAAACCGGTAAATCCAGGAATAACTGACAATAAACGGATATATAAAGCATGTTCAAATGAAAGTGATTCGGGCTGTAGCGCGCGAGCACGTGAGTGCGCAGACACGAGGCAAACGGATGATTGTTGACGTATCGTCTGCTTATTCTGATAAGCACTGCTGTGGGGAAGTTACATTAGGCTTATGCTCGTATTTCATTTGTGTTACATTGGTCCTTCCTGTTAAA
The DNA here is from genome assembly GCA_023313115.1 of Rhysida immarginata. Classification (NCBI taxonomy): domain Eukaryota; kingdom Metazoa; phylum Arthropoda; class Chilopoda; order Scolopendromorpha; family Scolopendridae; genus Rhysida; species Rhysida immarginata. The sequence continues at coordinate 596,501 of JAHWFO010054259.1, forward strand.
TTTCCGTCCAAAACTGACCAATGGTTGGTGATAATGTTTCTGACAGCTGGATTATTAGTCATTGTATGTCTTTTCTTCATGTGGGGTATATAAACTCACAATGAAAGAAGGACCAATTCTACATGTATAATATGGAAGACCGCTTGGGTTGATTAGGCTTCTTGGCTACCTCAGTGTATTTCATTTGTAGTTTATTCTGGTTGGATGAGCTTTGTGAAAGCGCTGCTTTCGTCCCATCCTAACAAATGTACACTTCACTGTTCATTGTCGATTGTCATGTCAATCCTTTTATATCGGATCTAAAAAAAGGTCGTTTAAGAAATATTTGCGGAACATCGCAGGGCTTAGATAAATGGAGATGGAAAATCTGCATTCGCAGAATACCTGATCAAGAACGAACACTCCTTTGGGTGAATTAACGATATTATGACTGTACTAAAGAATGAACGTGACCACAGAAGAATCTTGATCTATGAAGCTTTAGAGATTAGGAAATACATGAAGGCTCGAGATGGAAAAATCCATAACCAAACCAACTTTGAAAGAAATCCTATTCTGGACACAGTAAACATGATCATCAACAAAAGAAATACTGATGGTGACCACTAACAAGGTCCGCTTATAAGAACAAGAGCAGTCCGCTTTTATGAACAAGAGTAGTCCACTTATAAGAACAGTTCAGTTGGAAGTGTAATTCCAAATAATATTCATATTGTGTATTGTATTGCTTCATTTTGTGAGATATTGTAAATTATCATTAACTACCTTGACAAATCAGGCATATTCTCTGTTAACCCATCAATTAGCAGTACTGTCTTCTAATTCCTGGGGAAATACCATATATTTAGTGGTGGGGGACCGACTTGGTTGTAGTCATTCCCTACGCTGAAGATGAAATTGTAATTCGAAACGCGTAGGTTATTATACTTCTACCATTTTGCTTTTCAAAGACCCTTTTTATTTATTTTCTCAATCACCAGCAAAATTGACGGAATGCTACTAAGATAAACGGTATTGACCTGCCTAGTAGGGTAGTTATCTATATTCTGACTGAATTATTGTCAGACGAGTTGTCAATTGAAGAGAGGAATTAACTGCTATATAAATAAAAAGAGGTTTGAATAGCATAATTCTGGTAGACAGTCGGTATTCCCAGGAACTTAAAACAGTGGTAAAAAGAAAGACCTGTCACGGACCACTATAACAAACGAGGATTCCAATGTTCCCGATAGACGAACTTTGTTCGAAAACAATGTTGGAAAGCAGGTGGCGCCATCTATTAATATCATGGAAAATGATTCTGTTAATTCAAGTATGAGCGCGAATACACAGGAACTACTTAAGCAAGTAAGGTGGAAGAGTCGCAGAAAGAAGAGCGAGTCACAGGCAGAACGGGAGTTGGAGAGAATGAGGAGAGCGAACAAGGTACCACAACGGAGTAAGGTCGGACGAATTTTGTTGGACGGTGAACTCCTCAGGCGTTTCTTCTGAGTGCGTGTGTTCCGTGGCTTAATGTCAAGAACACGAGGGAGTCGCGAAATCTGGACAGCGTTCGCCAGACAGACTTTTGCAGTGGCACTTGGAGATAGACAGCACACGAAGAATAAGTGTTACTAATCTTGCTTTTGGATACACCCTAAACGAGATTGCCACCTTCAATGCAGTGCCTTCAATGTTTCCCTATATCGTGCTGCGTTAACTGTGGTGCCGTTTTCAAGAAAATCCAGTAAAATCGTGGCTTTGCGATCAAAAAACACGGCCAACATCACATTTCCCGTGCTGCTTACGATTGGCTTTTGATTTTTTCGGGGGTGGTGACCCATTGACGACTTTGACGTTTGCTTTCGGGCTGGACGAAGCGATCACACACAGAGCTTCGAAACGTGAGCTATCGTTCTTTCTCACGTGATGCAACAATTGCAATCTATTGTTCAATTTGTATGTGGGGTTTCGCAATTGTTGAAAACAAAAATTTAAGATTCTACACGCCGTCTTTTTTTTCCCACACAAATTTTCGTTTTCATTTGTACGACCCTTATATTTACAGTAGACGACTTACCTCTGATCACCGACCAGCATGCTTTTCTTCGAGGGCTTAAACATTGATGTGAAGATAGGGCTTTGCACCTAACAGGACTGGAAGATATTCTCCGAGAAAAAAGCATTATCGACATGGAGGTTATCGACAGCGAGGATATTAACACAAATATGAGTGCAATCACTCGTGTTATCAAGGATGCTGCTACTTCCAGTACCTCCACTGCTGATCGAAAGCATCCCGAACACCTCGCCCTCCTTGCTCACATCAGGCGTCTCATTCTCAAAAGGAATTCCTATAGGAGAATATGGCAATGCAAGCGACTACCCTTTTTCAAGACTAACAAGGTGACTCCACGTACTCTGACTCACTGATTTTGATAAAAAATATTCTACAAGTAGCTTTCACCAAATTAAAGACCCATGCAAAGCCATTCAACGCATTTCTCAAAAATTTCCGAGAAAAAAATTCATAAAGTTTGTTATAATTGATGAAAACAATTTTTCATCAACAATTTGAACAGCTGAGGTATGGCGTAGGATAAAACCCTCACAGATCATTCATGAGTTATTCTTTGTTATAACTGCCTACATACACTTTATAAATGCTCGAATTGTAGCATAGATTTTTATCTTGTTCAGATGGTCTAGTGATAAAAAGCATGAGTTCTATTTTGTAGGTACGGGTTTAAATCCTATCTTCGATAATTTTTTTTCTCTTCGTAATTTTTTTTAACATGTGTGGGAATGTGTAATTCAATTACTAAACATATTTCCGATTTTTCAATTTTTTTTATAAAATGCATACAAGAATTATTATAATTAAACATAATCAAACATTTCCGACTTGCTAAGGTTATTTTTACACAAATTGAAAGCTGTTACAAGTTATGTTTATTTCCTTTTAAAAAAAAATACGAAAGAAGTTATAGTTCATGTGTAGATAAAAACAGAGGTAATAGTTAACTTCTGCTCCTGGAAATAAGAAATTGTAATTTGGTAGCTAAAGTGCTAGTTAAAAACGTTAATAAAGGGTGATTGATAAACTGTAGATACCAATATGATACATTATATTTTGTATGTACATGGTTTAATAATTATTTAATCTTTAAACGAGTTAAATGTCATCTCAAAAGTTGCAAAATTTATAAAATAATTAAATGTGGATAAATAATTTTTTTCTTTTAAATGCTCATTTATCACTGTGGATCATTAATTTTAATAATTCGTATATGTATTTTGTAAAAAAAAATGATGGTAGCAAACGGCAAAATCGGAAATATATTTAGTATATAAATTACATATTCCCATACATGTTTAAAAAAATTAACAAAGAGAAAAAAAAAATTATCGAAGAAGGGATTTGAACACGTGCCTGCAAAATAGAACTCAGGCATTTTACCACTAGACCACCTAAACACATTGAAAATCTATGGTACAATTCGAGCATTGTAAGCAATTTTAACAAACTTTATGTTTTTTTTCCTCAGAAAATTTTCAGAAGTGCGTTGAATGGCTTTGCATGGGTCTTTAATTTGGTGAAATCTACTCGTAGAATATTTTTTTTATCAAAATCGCTGAGTCATAGAACGTGGAGTCTCCTTATAGGTACAACAGGCTTTCTTGAAAGGTCCAGGAAGAGGTTAAAGTTCTACGAACACAAAGGTGGAGCGAAAGATTGAAGTTTTTGTCTGTCCAGGACAATTCGTTGTGTGGTACTATGAGGGCCTTAAAGGGTAACAGACCCATTCAATTGCCACCACTGTTTGCAGGCAATGGCAGCGTTGTCACCAGTGACGGGGAAAAGGCTTAATTGATCGCCGAAACTTTAAATCAATTTACCACGCCTAGTGAGAGAAACTTGGGCAGCCTCCAAAACACTAAGCTGGTTAACAATGGGTGTATCACTTACCGGTGCATTCATCGTGTTGCTATCCCTGAGGAAGTCATTAGTGCCCATGAAATCTTTGACACATTCAAGCAATTTAAAACCAAGAAAGCAGCAGGTATTGATTCCATCACTAACAGTGCTCTCAAGAACTTGCTTTCTAATATTATCTCGATCCTTACCAAAGCCATGAATGACTGCTGGAAACTTGGTTACTTCTCCGACCAGTGGAAAGAGTCAATAATACCAAATTCTAACCCTGGTCTAACCCTGCTTTCGCTGTCAGCTACAGGCCCATAAGCTTACTACCTGTGTTATCAAAAGTCTTTGAATGCACCATTGTGAAGAGGTTTAGCGAATCCTATGTAACAAACAATCTCGTTCGTGAAGAGCAATTCGGATTTCGCCCAGGTCACTCCTGACAACTTCAGTTCTGGAGGCTTGTTTCAGATCTAAACAACTGTGCTAAGTATGATGGTCTTGTCTTCTTGTAAAGCTTTTGATCACAAACGCCTCATATACAAGATGATTACTTGTGAGTTTTCAGACAACTGATTACCTGGATTAGTTCTTTTCTGTCATACAGGATACTTCATGTCAAGGTTAGCTGATCCATGTCTAACCCTTGTGACGTCAATGCTGGTGTTCCCCAGGGCTCTGTCCTGGGCCCTGCACTGTTCAACTTTTTCATCCATGACTTCCCAACTTTTACTAAGTGCAAGCTATATCTGTTCGCTGAAGACTCGGCCCCGCTCACGTCATATCACACTTACAAAAGTCCTTAAAATTGTGTGAGAAGTGGTTTGCAAAGTGGAGACTCGACCTAATCGTTGACAAATGCAAGGCAATGTTCAATACGAAGAAAATTCGGAAACCCCCAAGTCCTTTCTTCCTTTCTGGTAAAGAGCTCGAATGGGTAAAAAATTACAATTACCTCGGAGTGGTGATAAACGCCAAGCTAAATTGGTGTGACCACGTCTCCTATGCGATAAATAAACCTAAGAAGGCAAATTTGGTGTAGTTGCTCTTCTGGGGCGAAACAGCGCCCTAGGAATGGATAGCAAACTTTTGCTTTATAAGATGGTTATACGAACCATTCCTCTTTATGGTATGCCTGCCTGGGCTACAATATGAAAATCCAGATGGAAGGATCTCCAAAGTTCCAAAACGTTACCTTGAGGACTATCGCTCAACTTGACAGGAGAGTCGCAACAAATATTTGTATGAAAAACGTTGAATTACTGTGGAAAGTGACATAATAAATAAATTAACAACTCTTGTCCACAAAATAATTTAATCGACATATACGTATTTCGAACCCTTTGGGTTCATTATTCAATGTCAAAATGGTGCTAACGTTGGGATCATTATTCAATGTCCCGGTTCCTGCATTGGCTGTGGACTTTGCTTGTGAACAGCGATTGGAGGGCTGGGAGTCTGTTCCACTATAAATTGTACTGATGAACTGTACTGATTATCTGGTTAGATGAGCTTTGTGAATGTACTAACCTAAATGTACACTTCACTGTTCGATTGTACTGATTATCATTTTGACATTGAATAATGAACCCAATGGGTTCGAAATACGTATATGTCGATTAAATAATTTTGTGGACAAGAGTTGTTAATTTATTTATTAAATATTTCTATTGCTGAAGATTTCTATATACCTCCAATTGGTAACTGTGTCAACCAGACGTTGACTGGTTATCCTGGACCAAACGTTGAATGGTCCACGGTATCGTCAACTCATCGGAGACCATCTGCACCCGTTTTTGACATTTCAACACCCTGACGACGTAGCAGTCTTTCAAGATGACAATGCTCCACCACATCGCTCCAATGTCGTCCGCGAATGGTTCGAGGAGCATGCAGGAGAGGTCCAACGACTGAGCTGGCCAGCCCGGAGCCCTGACATGAATCCCATCGAACATATTTGGGATGCTGTTGAAGTCAGGCTCCGGGCACTGGATCATCCGCCCACGAAAGGGCAGCAACTATCTTTGGCTCTGCAGACTATCTGGTGTCAACTGCCTCCAGAAGTATACCAGGGACTTGCAGACTCACTACCACGCCGTATTGCTGCACTCCACAGGGCCAGAGGTTGCCCGACCAGATATTAAGTAACTATCCCATGAGTTTTGCTAACTCAGTGTATATCGATATGTCAAATAACAACTGTTCCCAATGAGAAGCTTACTAGAAATGTAGCTATAAGATTAGCGCTACAAAATTAGGCACTGATAGAATATGGGGACAGAAGACTAATAAGTTCGTGCTCTTGGACTTATTCATTGAACCTCAGATAGAAACACATAGCTTGGTCCGTTGATTCATAATTCAAGTTCATGCAAGCTGACGGTAGTTTAATTGTGTGGCGCAGACCCCTTGAAGCCATAGGCCCAAGTTCTCATGAAGGCACTGTGCATGCTTGTGGTGTCCTGCATCATGGAGCGGGGCATTTACATAGGGTGTTTACATGGCAGTCATTGGGTTTTCTTATAAAATTAGATACCTATCATTGACTGGGAATTGTTATATCCAGCTACTTGGTCATTTGTAGCCCTACATGGCCTTCCTGTACCCTGAAAATGATGAGAACTTCTAGGAGGACAATGCGCCATGCCTGCAAGCCAGCATCACTCGCGATTGTTTAAAGACCATTTGGAACAATTCCAACAAATGATTTGGCCACCTAGATTGCCAAACATAAACCTCATCTAACATATTTTTGATATTATCGAACGATCAGTTCTTGACTAAGAGTTTCAACGTACAACACTCACATTAACAAAACTGCATGGCTGATCATCTATTTAGAAGAATTCTGCCGACTAGTAGAGTCTATGCCACGTCGAGTTCCTGCACTTTACCAGACAGGAGGAGCTCCTTCCCACAACTTTTGGCATTTCAGTATATGCTAAGTAAACAATGTTTTTGTAACGTGTAGCTAGAATACTGAACTTCTTTTCAAACTGTCGAGTAACTATTGGATGTATTGTCTGTAGACAAAAACTAAGTTAAAGGTCCTCTTTAAAAATATTTCACTCAATCCAATTCAGATTTTATAATAAGCAAAATCTGACGTAATTTTTTCAATGTGCAATAACTCACTCTCATAACTCACTCGTTAAATAGTAATACGAAAATGAGACTCCTGTGACCACCCATGTATCCAATTATTATTTTAGATACTACTAGTTGTTACCCGCGGCTTCGCCCGCCCGCGCCATCTGTTGAGCGGAAGTACAAAGCAAAAGCAGAAAGTGGGGAAGGAGGGGGGTCGTAGGGGGCTGATTTTTGGCGATAAAGCAGGTCCTTTATTGATAAGTCCTGAAAATTTCGAGTCGCTAGCTCAAACCGTCTAGGAGGAGATATAATTATAGATAAATAAATACACGCAAGAGTTTTAGTATATTAGATATGTTTAACGATACTCGATCTCTCTGGCCTAGCTTATCTTATATAAGCGCATGTCTGTTTTCACTTTTTATCACGAACTTTGTCCTACTTACTGTCTATCGTAAGAATCACATTTAAGTAGATAGATTCCAGATTTTTCCAGTGATGGGAAAGTATCTTCAATATTATCTATAAGTGCATTATATTTCTACTTTTGAATGTAATTTTTAAATCACAGGTGTTAAAAAATCTTTTTAAGGCTCTTAGAAAGTTCTGGAACATAAGTTAAACTAATGTAATTAGGATCAGTTGTTTCTGGACTTTGGTTCGAGGAATGTTTTCTAATTTTAAGAAGTTTATGCCTACAGTGAAGATTATCGATATTTGTTTTAGAATAGCCATTTAACCTGCTTTGGATTTGGTGGTACTCAATTTAGTTTTGTGTAGGTATGGTGCTGTAATGTACTATAGTCTTAAATAGATTTTATGGTTTGTTTAATTTTGCTTTTGAGAATGAAGGCATAGCCTTTGAAATATGTATGTCTCAGAAGTTCTTTTGTTGTAAGAGATTTTTCCTTCTCATACAGGCAATTAATTCCAAGCCATAGTTCTTTTTTATTTTTTCATGAATATTAAAGATTGTATTTTAGAAAATAATTATACGTAAATAAAAATGTGAACTAACGCGTTTTTTCCTTATTTCTGTTCTTCTAGTTGGGAGTCGTTGGAATCCTAAACACTCAACTTCGTCTGCAAAAGTCTTATACCGCATCTATTCAGGATCATCTAGAAAAGAAAGGTATATATTTTGAAATATTTATAAAATTGGCTGTAGATTGAAAATTTTTGATCTCTACCCTTTGAAATGAAGGGAAACTGTATTCTATATGTCCATTGTTTACATGAGGACATCTAAGACTATTTATTGCAATAAGCAAATGCTCCATCAGACAGTAAAACGATCCTACCTTTCGGAAAATGAATTTAACTTTATCGAAAAATAACGAAATTCAATTTGTCAATGCATTCATATGTAGTTGAATTTGTAATTATCTATTGTAAGCCATAGTAAATTTTTCCTGTATGAGTTAATTGCTAACAGATTATTAATAATGTTCTAGCAAACCATACCTTGCAATTATGCTTCAAGATAAACCAAACCCTTTCACTGGTAGGATCATCAAGATGAAAAAAATAGATATAATTCATTACTATCACTCTCTTGAAAATGATATGATACATAAAAGCATTGATTAATAATTCATTGGCCAAGGTCTTCATAGCCAAGAGTTGTGACTAACAAGGGAATCCCTCGAACAAGTATGTCACAGATTTCCACCATATTGAAATATGTCAAAATAAACCGCGAAAACGAAAAAATTTGAGCATACATAACAATACAAAGACTCCATTGTTAAAGCGGATAGGCTATGTGGGATTCCCTTGTATGTGTAAAGTAGCCTTCTTTATACATTAGTGGACAATTAATGACAGTTCATATTCTAATTTTGTTACTAACTTTACAGCTACAGTGAGCAACTAGGTGTAACTGCATATTCTAGTGAAGAACATTTCATATATCACTGACAATCTGGAAGGTTTGGTTTGGTTTGTTTGGTATTAACGTCCTTTTCAACTGCCATGGTCATTTCAGGACGGCGTTATAGGGGCCGCAAATTTTGCCTCGCAAGGGTTCTTTAACGTGCAGCCGGCAAACGACTACACGGGACCAACGGCTTTACTTCCCTTCCGAAGGAAGTAGGTGATCTCAGGATTTTCTCCCTGAAAAAATCATCGTCGTCCTCGGCCGGGGTCGAACCCGCGTCCTTGGGCATCAGAGGCGACCACGCAACAATCTGGAAGGAAGTGATAAATGATGCAATTTACACTGTTTACAAATTCCTTTTATGAGTTAACTCTGAATATTGTGAGGAGTATTTATATCATATCGCAGTGGAAAAAATTAAGCATTGGAGATGGTATGAAATTAAAAAAACAGTGTTTATATAACCACAGTCTGGGAAAGCTACACCATTAATTATGATAAACAAATTTCTTTTAATATGGGATAAATGTTCATAATAATGCAATTTATAAAACCTAACATGCATGGTTTTTGTAACACAATTCATTATACTGTTCATTAGCTCGAAGAACTTTCGCCTATGTTTCGCCTATATAGCAATGTTCTTACAAGGAGAGGCTACGATGTTGGAGAAACGGATTCAGGTGGTCCTTGCTTGTATATATGTGCAGAGCCGTAGCATGGAGTATTCAGCCATTCGCGAGATAATTGACCTGAAATTTTGGCACCTGAAGCGGCATGCCTTAAGTACCCTGTGCGCACATGATTTGTCAGTAGGAGCGGTAGCGCAATGGTAAATCGTTCGCTTGGCATTTCATAACTTTTTGGTAAATCGTTGGTTCAAGTCCGGCCAGGGAAATTTTTTTCAAAACTATGCACAACAGTTTTTTTTTCATTCCTTACTTATAACCACAATTAAAAATGCAGCTTTATTTGTTTATCAAGAGTCTTTTTTTTAAATAAGTTATAAAAATTGCGCTTTTATACCTTTTTATTAATAATAACAATGAAAACACATTTTTATTTACTTTTTCAAGTTTCTTCTTTTACAGTTAATAAAGGAATAAACATAGCGTTTTCTTATACCTCGTTGGTAATTTCGATACAGCAGGGGATTTTTTTTACATTTTCAATAAATGAGACACATTTTAAAATATACAGTACATTTTTGACTGTTCACCTTACATTGAAATATCGTCAGTTTCACTCGTTGCACAACGAGAACTATCCTCATTGTTGGACATTTTACAAAAAGTTTACTTTCGCAGAAGAAAAAACTGTAGAAGAAACTTGAAAAAGTAAATAAAAAGGTTTGTTTTTTCATTATTATTATTAATAAAAAGGTATAAAAGCGTAAGTTTTTTATAACTTACTTAAAAAAAATAAACTTGACATAGAAAGTAACCAAAAGTGCATTTTAATCATGATTTTTAGTAAGGAATGAAAAAAATCCCGTTGTGCAGAATTTTAAAGAAAAGTTCCCCGATCGGGACTTGAAGCAATATCCCGCAAAAGTTACGGGCTACCGAGCACACGCTTTACCGTTGCGCTACCGCTGCTGCTGGCAAATTATGTGGGCACAGAGTACTTAAGGCGTGCTGCTTCAGGCGCCCAAATTTCAGGTCAATTAGCTCGCCATCGGCTGAATAGTGCGCACTTAGGCTCTACACACACATAGTGTAAGGACCCTCTATGTATATGCCAAGTACCACCTGATTTGACTGTGTTTCTAATGGAGTCGACTATCTGTATTGAAACATAAGCACAAGGAAGATAATACTTAGACATAATGCATATCATAGATATAATCAAAAACATGTTGCATTACCTATCTCAATCAATCATCTAACGTAAATAGCACAGTGTTATAGTAGGGCATATCATATTTCGTTTTATTTTTTGATGCAGTGAAGAGCAGCTAAATATCCTAATAAAAGCACAGGTCATTTACGTTAAACATTGAGGATATCTAAAGGACACTCACACATGTACATCTCTGGCTTTGATGTGGTAACCATTATGAACCTGTGAAGGTCCATCATATATGGATCAATGCCCGAAGGCCACGCAAACATTTGATTATTTGTCCCAGCATAATCTATCTGTAAGGAATCTCATAGAAAATATTTGTCCCAGCATAATCTCATACAAGAGTTACTCAAATCAATAATGTATTGCCCTACAATTATCAATTCCCTGCCTGAATGCTGCGATACAAGCAACAAACTACCCAGAAAAGAACAAAAGGACTTAAAGTTGCCAGTAGGAGGACGATAAACACCCAATGTGATATAACTACGACTAATATTAACGGTTAAAGTCTCAATATCCGGACCAACTGTAAAATTAGGGTCAACCTCCCCGCTTAACCTATCAGATGCTTCTGCCTTATTTGTCGACTCAGTTTATAGAAAAAAATGATATCCTGGTCTGTCTTCAACGTGTCCATTGTGTACTATACCTAACACGAAATGTTCCCCGCTCAATATTTGCTATCGGAAATGTTGACTGATTGCTCACTCCTAGAACTTGTTCAGTTGTCCACGTTGTATGATTTGGAAAACAATAGCTTCTGTATCCAATCGAATAGATAACGATTTTAAAGTCAAGTTTTATATAGCATATTCACTTTTTTCGTTTCATAGAGAACTGTAGGAAATTTAATTCATAAGGTTAGGTTTAATTTCAGTTTCAAATTGTCAATGTCCCACAATGCAAAGCACATCCCAGTGGAACGTAATATACAAAAAGTATAATTTGTAAAATAATTATATTAATTCTAATTATTCACATCTACTTAGCATTAATTATAATGAATATACAAGTTATTTAAAAATCTATTCTAATTCGAAATTAATTTTATGATGCAACTTCATTGAAGAAAGCTTTCAATCAACAGAAGATTCATCAAACACCCCTTAACAAAGTGGCTCCGACTTTTCGTAGTAGTACCTTCCTCCCTATCTCAAAAATAGATTAATCTGTTTTTTGAAACATCAGAAATTTAGCTATTAAAGAATTATAACATGAAGATTTAATCGATCATTCTCTCCGTGCAAGTGAGGTGTGGAATATTTTGTGATTGGTAATGTCCATGTATTACAGGAAGTGAGTTAACTGAAACATGGCAGGATATTCATTTCTTGAGCAAGCTAAGATGATTTTTGTGTACGGCCACGCGAAGGTTAATGTTCGAGATGCACTGGCTGGTATGTATCATGACAGGTGGATAAGTAGAAGAGGACCAGTTCCATGGCCTGCACACTCCCCTGACCTCAATTCTTTGGATTGTTAACTCTGGGGACATTTTAAACAGATGGTCTATGCAGCAGATGACCCAGATTGTCATATCATCAGATTGAGATATAATGTGAAAAGCAATCTGCCAATATGGAAATGCAAACGTGGAAATAAACGAGCTGAAGTCCAGCAATACTCTCAGCAACAGTAGCAGCGACCCAAATCGCGGCGAAACTTTAGATGTGCGCTCATCGGCGCTGCATATTTGAATGAGTAATAAGCTTATTAAAGAAACAAATAAAGAAAAATGCAAGCATAGATTGGTTAGAAAGTTTTCAGATTTCAAAAAAAAGCTCTGGAATGAGAATAAGGTGGAGTATGATGTGCGGTCAATGAATTTAAGCCATAATCAGGGTGCTGGAAAGAGCGAAGATTTTTGCATTGACAAGGAACATTCTCAAGCTAGCAGGAAGTATGCTTCAGACTTGGATATTCGTTCAGGGCCCATACTTTCATATCACTCCACGAAAACTTCCTCATGCTATTGGAATTCTACTTTCATACCCAATGCAAAGCATAGGAAAACAGTTTTTGATAATTATGGTGGAAGTGCTACAGGACTCGTTTTAACCATTGTTATAAGGCAATATATAAAACTGTCTTTAATTTTGAGCTTACCAAAAAGGATAATATCGTATCCAGTTTGACATAAGAATAACTGGGGATATTTTGGACATAGAATGGATGAAACTATTTGAGCAGACTCGTTTTTTTAGCAGGCAACCAGATGAATGTTTGCTTTCTTCCCAGCCACCTGCAATTGCTGAAGAATCGATGCCCCCAGCTCCTGAGGGTGAAAGGACTTGTATTAATAGCAGTGGTTCCGTTTCACCAATTTTTGGTAGCTATGGGTCCCATGCCGACGACCACAAAAGAGTCCACTTCAATCGCTCGAGGACGATATAGCCGCGGATGCTCAACCCCACTTCCAAAAAGATCCATCTTCTCCACATAATTCCTGGAATAGCGTTGCAAGCGCAGACTCGACAATTGAGATCTCACAGTGTGTGATATAGTGATCATCTTATTTTTTAATCTTGTTTGTAATTTATATTCTTATGCTCGCCACAAGTTTGTTCTTCTTGTTTAGGATTTGCTCATCTCGGATTTAAGTGATTGATTTAATAATCGATGTTATTTGTTTTATTTTTCTGAGCTAAGCAGAGGCCCTTCGTGGACTCACCACTTGTGGTTGCCACCTTCTTTAGTCGCGGTACTCATGTGGAATACATCTACCTTTGACGTACCTGCTCAGGACGAAGGCCTTCACTCGTTGGATTAGCGTGCTTCTTGGAACCATTTGTATATTTGCCAAGCCCACTTGGTGAATGCTATATATCATTATTCAATCACAATTTCATTATTTGTTAACAGAATACTTCTTTCACTTTTTTTTTCATTAAGAATTTTGTCGAATAAATAATTTTTGATGTAATTTTCTGTCTCCTCCCTTACTCTCTGAGCATGACTTGATAGTCTGGATTAATTTGTCTATTGGTAAAGTAAAATCATAAAAGCACATGACAGAGAGGTGGAGGCTCTTGATAGCAAACATTTTAATGAGGTGGAAAAGACGGGCCTTGGTAACTTAATTCCACATTAGTGGGCTAATATATTTTTGTTTCTTTTCCTTGACCTAGTTTGGCATAAGGACACGCGTTGCGTGCGGAATTTGCAATCGATCAGGTGGATCAGTGAGAGGGCGAGGCACTGATAAGGTCTTCAAGGTTGTCTAAAACTACAGCATTTGTAAGCCGTAGGAGTATCCAACGAGAAGGAGTCAGGTTCAAGAAATTAGCATTTGCAAATTACTCAAAGGAATTTCATTTTCCATAAATAGATCATTAAGGGGATAACTGATTGCTAACGGACTCTTGTAGGCAAATCACAAGGTACAAACAGGCACTCATACATCATTAAGGGATGGGGGATTGCCACTAAAATTAACGCAATCGACATTTGCCAACGAGATCAAAATATTTTTGTGTTAATTTTTTTCGTAACGTACGAGAATCGTCTAACTTTAACGGAAGTGACGCCAAATTTTTTCGTTATCGTACGAGAATTTTCTCGTAAAGAAAAAAAACTAACTCTCTTATAATAATATAAAAAACGTAAAAAACTGTTCTTGACTTATGTTGTTTTAGCAAGAAACAGGGTTATACAGTATATAATTTGAACAAAACAATGATCAATCAATTATTAATCATCTCTGCGCCATCTAATGATCCGTAAAAAATAAGCAAAAAGTTCAGCAAAAAAGGATCTTCCTCATCTTCAGATGTAACAAAAACCCGCAGAAACCGGAAAGTCGGTGTTTCGTCAATGTGTATCGCTCTTGTTCGCTCTCGTCATCTCGCAAATTCTGATTTCGTTTCAGGTTTTCACTTCTCTGGGGATTCAAAATCTTAGAATCTTAAGATTCAAAATCTGGAGATTTGTACATCATTTCTTTGAATGTTGGACCCCTTGCTCATGCTTCACTGAATCTCAGATACTCAGAACAGTCAAAAATGATCACAGTGCTACCTAACGGCGTTGCAAAAAAACTTCAGTTTCACCTTCAGGAAATTTTTGAAATTTTTACCTTCAAAAAACCGCAACACATCAAATAAACCTTTAGTTTTGAAGGTAAAACCTTCAACCTGGCAACGCTGAGTGATAGATACGGACCGCGCATGCGCAAGTGGAAGTGCCGGGGATCTACTGTATAATGCACGATTTGATTCCCGGCTGCCGGGAATGCAAACACTCCTAATTTTTAATTACACGTATACACATTTCTAGAACAATGTTCTGCTTATCAGCGTGTACAATACTGGAACCAAAGTTAACTACAAAATACAATCGAACAGTGAAGTGTACATTTCTTTGGGTGGGACGAAAGCAGTGCTTTCACGAAGATCACCCTACCAGAATAAATTCCACATGAAATACATTGAAATAGGCAAGAAGCCTGACTAACCCCAGAGGTCTTCTACGTTAACTACAAAGGCACGAGGGCTGTTTATATTCAGTGGTGAGCCAATTTAAAACCGGTGGGGAGACTATAAGTCTTACAGAGATTAATAACAACTAAAAATAATAAGGAAAAAGTAATCTAAACCTATGAGAGGTCACAGTCAAATCCTGAGCCTCTTCTCTTACTAGGAAATGATTGGCTAACCCCATCCAATGATTCACCATTAGGGGGCCAGTATAGCTGTTCAAGAGTTTCCTTGGATCTTTCTTGTTAAATATTTGTAAGGGACTCAATGTCATATCGCCACAGCAATAGGAGAGAAAAATCGGGGGATATGACAAGCAATGCGAGAAAAAGGGAAAGTCGGAGCACGGAGAGCAAAAAAAGCGTCGGAGAACTTTGGCCTCCTTTACAAACTAGAATCTCCCGAGAAGCAGCGAAGCCACGAGCCATTAAGCGATTGGTGTTGCATAATTGCATAGCCAATCGGTTAATTAAAGGCTCCAATAAATACGAGCGACAATAAAGCGACTTTAGAGAGAGTCCAGCCAGTCGACCCATGTGGAATAAGGAGGACATCAGGACCAAGGAACCCAAAACGATTGAGCTAAAAAAATCCGAAGCCCATTGGAAACCGAGCTTGACGAGAAGGAGGTTCTAGAAGTGAGTCCTGTAAAATAAGGAATTCCGTATTTGATTCCGTATAATATGGATATTACTGAAATACACTATTTAGCCAAAAGTAATCGGACACTTTCGATTTTAGACGTTTTGTCCAATATCTAGAAAAATACTTGACGAATTATTCTGAAATTTCAGGGGTGTAAAAAGGATGTTACACCTCATATATTTCAGAGAAAGTTTTCTCCCGAAGGCAAATAGGGGACCAGCAAAGAAGTGAACCAAAAAAATAATGTTTGGAATCACCCTGTAAAAAATAATGAAATGCACTGTAGCTGTAGCATATGCTTAAGAGGCTTGTTTTACTTTTCTGTATCCATTTGTATAAGAATAGCACGTATATTCATGGAGATATAAAGGTTTCCTTAAAAAGGTCGAAATGCTTTCGTAAGTTTTTTGTTTATAACACGCAAGATTTTCAATCCAAAGCAATGCCATTTACAGAAAACTTGACAAACTACAGGACAGATAACACCCTGCAACCAGAATAAAAAAACAATCAATATTTGCTGAAATTTGAGCATTTTTACTAAATAATGTTTAACTGCGCATGCATTAACAAATTGTATTTTGCATAATTTATTAGCCAAATGTATAGAGCTACTCTTATAAAAAGCCCAAGCAAATATCTGGAAAATTCAGAAAGATATCGTCGATAGAATGAGTTGAATTACAGTTGCTCTCAAAAATAAACAAAACGATAAGGGGTTGCTCTCCAAATTTTTATTTTTGGATCTGACTCCAGTATCATCTTCTTCTCATATCAGCGTTTATAACATTATTTTGATATACATTGTTAACAAGTATATACAATTAAATGAACCATCATTTTCATCAAATATTTCAGCATTCTCAATATATAAATCAATGAAAAACATCACTGAAAATTTATATTAAAAAAAAGTATATATTTTCACCGGAGCACGGCTTTCACATCATCAATAGCATCATTAATAACATCACATTTATAAGTGACAAAACATCAGACATTTAAAAATAGGTTTGTTTAACTGTCATATTTTTTACAATTGTTGTAATGCATAAAAAATTTTTTTGCAATCCACTATCATTTGTAAAAAAGTGCACCTGTTTAAAAGTGATTCAAAGTGATGGTAATTTAAAGACAGAACTCAGAATTAAGGAATCAGCCACTTTAAAAATATATCAGTGACCCTCAGATAAGCTAAACGTTAATTTAATTGCTAAAATAATTACCTTTAAATTAATTTTCGCACTCATATGTTCATTGGAAGTCGAAATATTTTTTAAGATAAGTTACATCGTGGACGAAGCTCACATATGTTACTCAAATTCTTAATTTATCTTAATAACATTTCATTAAAATAAGAATTTAGTTAATATTGATATTGCTGGAATGCACATTTTCTGTAATGATGTGAATATTTATTGCCGAACTTCAGCCTTTGAGTCCCTGAAGGTGTGAAGTCATAGATCGTTAGAAAGCTAATTTTTTCTTTCACGGTCTCTGCATGAAGCCAGTTACATGAAAACTCAAATTTTTCTCCTTGAAGTCTCGTCTCGTAATCAATGTGACGAGGGAAAATTAATCCGAACTTTCAAACAGCGCCGTCTGGTTAATCGCACCAACAGTCAGATTTACGAAAATTACTTTAGTCGAAAACTCATTACAGGAAGTAGCTCGAAATGCCAAGTCTCTTTACTTAACGGTCTGTGTTGTGAACGGATTGACGCATAGATAATGAAGATTCCCCATAATTCCTTGCGTGTCGATTGCCTGACATGATTAATCGATATCAACACCTAGTCACGCCTACTCCAACTCTCTCTCTGGATGAACTATAGTCCAAGGTTAAACGAAGCAGATTTTAGATTTCTGTACAGATCGTGTTCCAAGCACGGAAAAATATAGACCATTTTCACGCTCTAACTCGCGCATGCGCACTGCGCGCCCCTGGGTGGCAAGAGAACTTCCGGTCCATCGGTGAATGCGCTCGTTATAAGTAATCTATGATGTAAGCAAAGCAAGCAATCATCATGCATACAGAAATTTAGCTAGATTAAAAACAGAATGAAGTTCTAAATATTTTAAAAACACTAAATCATACAAAAGATGAGCTCAAGACCGACGAACATGGTGTTTTTGAAGAAATTATTAAGCTCCCACCCGTCCAAGGAGGACATGACAAATGCCCTCCCCTCCACGACCATGTTTCTCAAATACTCAACTATCTGTCAGAAATAAATTCTTACGCTTAACCGACGAAATGATAAAAGAACATTTCAGCAATTATATGAATATATGAGAATACATTATGAAAGCTTTCAATGTTTTGATCGCTCAACAAAATAAAACATAAAAAAGAAAACTTTTTAAGCACATGCTTTTACCTTAGAAAATGCATTAAAAAGAAAAAAATATAATTTAAAAAGGTAAAAGGTGTGCTGGGGCATTTATTTTATTATGTAGTATTTTCGTTTTAATATTTAATATTAAACGCGCTGCCACACTTTTTTTTGGCCTGCTACTCATTAAAAGTGAAGGCCTTGTGTTCGTTTTCCTGAATCAATTTTTTTTCACGGAATTCGACTTCAAATGGCATGATTCAAGAAGATAAAAAAATTCTGTTTCTACATATGTGGGTATGTGAACAATTTTGTGCAGCCAACTCCTCTGAAACGGCAGATAGCAAAACCAAATAGAGTTAATACATACTTACACTATGCCATGACATACGTTTTATGAATCATGAATTATGATAATTGGTTAAACCTTTTTAGAGTTGTTAATGTTCTTTTTTTTTTACAAATGAAGAACGTCTAAAGCATTCATATAAGCGAACCAAATCAATAGATTATTTTTACTGAGATTATTTATTTTTTTTGCAAATAAATTATTTGCCTCTGATCAGCCATTGGAGATGTTAATGCATCTCCTTCTCCAGAGCCCCCCCCCCCC
>JAHWFO010054259.1:633059-658766 GCA_023313115.1 Rhysida immarginata
TTTTTTTTTTTTTTCTCCTTCCCCTGGAAGAATTCATTCTTCAGGAAGGTTTAGTGCGTCTCTTTTGTGTGCCAGATTTTAGTGCCAAATTTCCATCTTTCTTATTCACGATAGAGCTGTCGTTTGAATTAATTTAATGACAAATTGTGCCACATCATTAAATCCCGTATAATTCCGGAGTGAGACTGAACCCGTCAATATATTTAATTTTGGCTGTTTTTTATTTTAGAAAGCTCCGCCCCACCTTCGAAGTTGCGAGCTTCAATTACGAGGGTAATTGCATTAACGGCTAGTAATGTGTTAGATAGAGTGAAGTGTTTCGGCTTTTTATGTGTTACCTTCGTAGTGATGGTGTGTGTAATAATTGTCCCCGTGCTACTGTTACACGCCTTTTATTAAGTGTGTGTGTGTGTTCGTTTTGGTGCCCACGTGACGTGTCTTGATTTTATATTTGCTGCAGCGCAACGAATAAGTTTACAATTTAAGGTGTGATTGTGTGCCACTTCCAAGCGTAATCAAGAGGCCACAAGTTTTGGTTCCTTGGTATTCGTCCTTCGAAAAAGAAGAGACCTACGTTGGATCTCCGCTCTACATCACGTCAGCGTCGTTTGTTCTTCACATCGAAGGGCATCATCTTTTTCTTCTGTGTCTTCCTCGACAAGCCGCAGACAGCATCCTCACCGAGCTTCACATCGAAGGGCATCATCTTTATCTTCTGGGTCTTCCTCGACAAGCCGCAGACAGCATCATCACCGATCTTCACGTCTTACTTCCAGCATCGGGTAACAGCAGCCTCTTCTTAGTATTCTTCTGCTTCGGGGATGAACCGACGAGAGCTCCACGCAACGTAGATCCACTTCGACAATAGACGCCTGGGGTATGCTATGCCGTCGAGTTAACCTCGCCTCGACGCATATGCTACTTCCTTCTTCAAACTACAAACTGCATCAATCTACAATCGACTGGAACGCCTACGTGGATTCTTCCCCATCTCTTACCTGAACTTTGGACCTATAATTTTCAAATCGTAATTGCGGTCATCCATAACCACAATTGCAAAACAAAGCTTGGCAGCAGTCGGCAACGAGGTAGTCGTCAACTACTGTTTTTTTTTTTTGCTATGGACTCAGCACGATTTTCACAAATAAAGTCTTCCACTGTATAAGGACCATTGTCGGCAAGCTACTACTGAACATCAACTGAGTTACATTAAACATCAATAAACTTTATTCAATTGAATTAATTAATGAATCAATAAAAACTTTATTTCTTTACTATTTTTTTTTTACGTTCTCTCTTCCTTGTCATTGTTATTACACTCTGCTTATCGTCCACATGACACAAGGTTACCCTGACAGCTTGAACAGCTGGGTACGAGAGATAGATCTTTTAAATGCGTGACAAGTGGCGATTGACAACATTTGGGTCCGAGTACAGCCATCATGTATGAAGACACTGATTTTTATATTACGTTAGCATCAAACTCACCTACTGGTGAACAGATTCATTCCGATACAACAGCTCATTTTATTACAAGACTGCCTAGGACGCTACGTTTCCTGGGGCGATGGGAGTTGGTTTATCAGAAACACATTTCCCAGCCCTCTTTTAGAACATTACGGCTGTAAACAACACTTTCGAAATAGGTTTCAAGGATGATATCATAGATGAACAAATCGATTTCAATATTGTTTGACCAGTAAGAATTCTGACACTCCAGTCTTTGATAATCGAAGTTGAATTGGTATTATAAGCTTATTTGAAAGATGTTCTCTTTTACCATAACACTTCTTTAGACCAAAACGTCACCATGAGTTTGCCTCTGAATGTCGGGATTCGCTTTAACAGTCCCGAATTATGTAAGGTGTTCTATGTTTCGCCAAATATATTCTTCAAGGAACGTTTCTCTCTAACTCCGGATTACAACCCGTTGTTTAAGTGGGTGTCCGATTTTTCTGTTACTTTAAGGTATCCCAAGTCGGCACCTCTATACCAAAAAATTGTTAAATTTAAGAACACCAAATTGCAAAGTAGGGTAGCCGCTATTGATTTTCTAAAAGATAGTTTTAGAACGGAGGGTATCGAGACAAAGATGGTTAATGATCTTGTAATGTTTACGGGGTCCTCAACACGGTTCATTGAATTCCCAGCAGCTGTCAACATTGGATTATTACCTGATAGGTTTCTGAACAAGAAATTGAAAACGCCTATTACTATGCCCTTAAACGACACAGATGACGGCTTTATCAGTTGTTATTTTTGATCCACCTGACACTCCAGAACAGTGCTTCTTAAAAATTCCCGAAGGGTATTATGGTAGTAGTAGGGACGTTGTTGATGCGCTCGTTAACTTGATTCCATTAAAAGACCAGGCTTTTTACAAAATCAATCTCACACCTAACAAATGTTTTCATTTCAAATGCACAGAAGGCCGCTATATTAGTTTTAGCGACGGTTTATGTTACACATTGGGTTTACAAGCTGAACTTTCCGACTTGGAACTCGTTATTGGTGAGGGTTCAACCCCAATAGATCTTACACGTGGCATATATTGTTATTATCTGTATACAGACATCATACATCCGCAGGTTGTGGGTAACACATTCGCTCCGCTCCTACGAATTATCCCCGTTTCACATGCCAGACGAGAAGTGATTTATCAGGCTTTTCATTCACCCGACTACTTCCCCTTATGTAAAAATGTAATAGACACGATGGAAATCGCGGTTCATTCAGACCATGGAGATTTGCTCTCGTTTTTAACAGGCAAAGCGGGAGTGAAATTACATTTTTTGTAAGAAACAACTGTAGAGCGAGGTTGATTTCTTTTTTCTCTCCTCCTCAATTACTTCAAGATGCATATCCCCTATCATCCGAGCCATGAAGTAATTTTGCGTTACTATTTAAACCAGAGAGGGAATGGATTACCTGTGTTTAGAGGGTCGGTTTTCCAGAGAGGCAATGGGATTGGTTCAGTATTTTCAAATCTGTTTCGCTTTGCAACACCTTACTCAAATCCATCGGTAAGATTCTCGGTCGACATGCCCTAAAGGACGGTGTTTCCGTTTGTAATGATGTGATACATGGTCAAAATCTCAAACAGTCGCTGTCATCACGAATAAAAGAGGCTGGAGGTAATGCCTTGCAGGAAATGGGTGCTAGAGTTCAGAGCGATAGAGGCCGTGTTAAAAGACGAAATTCAGCATTTCCCAGTCATTCACATGTAAAAATGCCCAGAGGCAACGGCGTGGAGACCTTTCTAAAAAGTGAATACAGACAAAGAGGTTGAGTGCAGCGTTCAAAAAAGCTGAAAAAGAAGCAGAAGAAACAGAAGAAGAAGAGGAAGAAACAGAAGAAGAAGAGGAAGAAACAGAAGAAGTCAACAAAAAGACTGGCAAAATTACGTTCTTAGCCAATTTTAAACATACGTCCTTTATCATCAGTTTTCGCCTAATACATACGTAATCATGGCATCAATGATACACCAGCTGAGCACTGAATGTCTCAACAGCGATCTCGACATTTTTTCTATACCCCACACCAGCAGCCAACAGGAAAAACGACACGTCACGGGGTACCAACCAACAGCCATCATCAGTCAAGACGGTTCCATTGAATTCTACGTACCTGGTTTGGCAGATTTTTACACGGATCTCGATCAAACTACATTAAGCTTAGAAGTCGTTAGCAACAAAGGAGATGGGCAGTTACCAGCTGGTGATAAAACAAGACCTATGAATCTTTTCTTACATTCGCTATTCTCACAAGTTGATTGCTATCTAGGTGATACATCAGTTAGTCATAGTAATAAGTTATATCCATACAGAGCTTATTTTGCAACTCTTTTGAACTATGGTCAGACTTCTAAACAAGGTCAGCTCACAACAGCTGGATATTGTAAAAACACGGGCAGTAAAATGGACAGTGCTGATGAACAAACAATGGGTTTAAGTTACGTATAAAAACTCGCATGAAACAGCATTTACTACATGGAAGGCCCGCTCCATTTAGACATGTTTCGGCAGTGTCGATTGCTACTAAACTCTACGGATTTTCGTCTGAGGCTTTACAGAAGTAAACCCTTCTTTGCTCTGATGTCTGATGTAGCTAATCCAAATTATCAGATTACAATCCGAAAAGCAACGCTGAATGTTGAGAGAGTTAAAGTTAACACAGCCACACAATAGCACATGCGAAGACTCTGCAAACAACTAACGCGTTTTACCCTATCGGTCGGGTTGAAATGAGGTCAATGAGTATTGCTACTGGAACAAGAAACCACATCATACAGAACTTAATTACTGGTCAGATTCCCTCGCGGTTGATTTTTGCATTTACATCGACTGAAGCCCAGAATGGTTCTTTTACTTTGAATCCATTCAATTTTCAATATTTCAATCTATCTTTCTTCTCCCTCTTATTGGATACTCATGCAATTCCTCTAAACCCTCTGATTCCGAATTTTTCCTCTGGGTCATACTTGAGAGAGTTTATTCATTCCATAAAGGCACTTGGGATTTGGAAAGAAGAAAAGATGTTGAACTCAGTCAGTTCGATTACGGTTCTGGTTACACATTTCTGGCCTTTAATCTATCGGGGGACAGGAATTATTATACAGATAGATATAACCTTATACGTAACGGAAAGTTAAGCGTTGAAGTTCAGTTTTCCGAACCTTTAGCTAATTCGGTGAATCTGATTGCTTATTGTCAATATCAGAAGCTCCTGTAAATCAATAAAGACAAAACCATGAGCTTCGATTTCACGAATTAAGGTCGATAGCTTCGATTTCACGCAAGAGCTATGGAGGGCTCTCTAGAGAGATCCATTCACATATACTATGGCAAGAGGTTTTTTTCCCGACAGATTTGGTACTTCACATCAAACCTGTTCACCCATCTTTACTCATTGCTAAGACGGATGATTCCAGTAAGTCAGGCTCGCACTGGGTGGCTTTTTTTACCGTCCAGCAAACAAGCATACATCTTTGATTCTTTCAGAATGTTTCCTCAACCACAATTCCAACCGTTCATGCTTATGCACGTGGAAAAATGGATCTACAAAACGAGAATAGTGCAACATCAGATGTCTGACATATGCGGTCATTACTGTCTATATTACCTGAAATTAGCAGCCAGGGGTTATTCTACGGCAGACATCTTGAACAATACTTATACAAATGAACTTCTTTTAAACGACTTACTCGTGAAATGTGAAATCATCCAAGATGAATATACTAGTGGCTCAGAATTTAATACCTGTCAAATGGAACCACTGTTGCAGACCTTTAAATTACTCTGTTTAATTATTCTAATTATTATTATCTGTTTTATTCAATTTCTGTATATTCATTTGTTCAAATAAACTTTTCGTATTCAGATTGAATTTGTGTTTGTTTGTGGTTACTTTTAATCTCTAATAAATAAATAAATAAATAAATAAATAAATAAATAAATAAATTTCGCAATCAATGGTTTTCATACATTGAATTACATTTTTATTCAACTTTTTTTTTAAAGACGTTAAAATAAATTTCATCATTTGCAATACAACCTAATATTTTACATTAAATTGTTATTTATCATAATGTAACCAAGGGAGCTTTGACATGTCAGGTGCATGCGCAAGGCGGTACACAGGATTCACGATTAATTCTTCAGGGTTATTGACATGATGTATCGCGTTGGTAAACAGGGCTCTCCCAGGTAGAGGTTTCTTCAGGTTGGGGATGCGTGATAATACGTCTTGTATTAAACTATTAATGTTCGAGCCTCGTACTGATTTCCCTCCAATTGACACAGTTCCTTTTTTATTCCATGTGATAACATCAAATCTATTTCGTAATGCCTCTATGAAACGTGTACGTGGGGAGGGGTGCTCAACAGGCAAACTCACTAGGTTTCCCGGTCGTCCGTCCTTGTCGTAGGCCTCTTCGAATCCGCTGATCATTGCGATATCATTGTCAGCGAGGGTTTTTTCTTTTAAGTCTGCAGACGTGCGAAAATCGGGTGAATAGACGAGTTGTTGTGGATAGAGATAAGTAGGTGTTTCTTGAAGGGATTGCGGTGACGGCGTTTGAGGCATTAATGAAGGGTTTGAAGGTGTTTGAGGTTCGGTTTGGGTTGAAAGACTTGTTCGATTCGAATGAGCTTCACGACGCCTTGCTCTTAGATATTTTTGAAGTGTATTTAAATAAAGGCCCGTTTTCTGATGCACATTCAAATTTGATGCTTATAAAATCTCATTGATTTGAGAATCCAGTTGTTTATTACATTTTTCAACATCATTAACCACACCAGGTTCAAACTTAAGTTGACCATGTTCAACGGGACGTGATGACACAGGGACGCTCTGGATCTTAGCGTGAAGGAATCTTTGATATTCGTGAGTAGGTAGTAAAACGTACTTTTGCATGTTCTTAACTAGTTAATTTTTTCAAAATAGGTGCAATTACGCTTCCTAACAAAAGTGGTAGCAGGAATCCGTTCCCACGTTGGTTCAGATAAGTTTTCTTGGCCCTTAATGAAATTTATTTATGGGCTAAACCTTTTATTTTCCGCAAATGTTGTTTAATGGGTGGTGTCCAGTTGACTCTATGATGTAGAATGTTATGACAGATCTCACACAGCGCTTTAACTTGATAAGAGTGGCATGTTGCATTAATGCTTTCCTATGCTGAGGAGTCGAGTGTTTCAAAGATCCTAGAAAATGACGATGTTTCACAACCAGAGGAATCATTGTTGTATCACCACCCTATTCAGCCGATTAAAAAATGACGTTCGATGGTTTTAAACCCGTGTTTTATCCGCATAAACCACGATAGGTTTTTCGGGTGGAAAAATCTTACTACGCAATCTCAGAACATCAAGACAACTCTGAGTTAAATCAAGTAGTAAATAACTATGGGGTTCCCGAATGGCATCTGTAAAGGCTTCGATGAGTCTTTTTTGCTTTTTGAAATTTCTATAATGAAGCCAACGATAGAACTGTACATTGGATAATTTTGCAGAGTATGAATTACGTAAGTTGTGGCTTTTGAAATAAAGTGCATTTAAAAAGAGATTTGCGTCATTCAAAATTCAACATAGCCTTTGTAAACTCTTGCGGAAATTTTCTCTATCTCCCCTATTTTTCATCATGGAAATACACTATATGATGACAAATATCCGGACACATGCACGTTTGCGCTCTAGCCACGATTTCATGGAAATCAATAGGGCGTTGCACATCCCTTTGCCCGAATCACAGCTTCCACCCTTCCGGGAAGACTTTCCACCAAATGTTGGTAGGTACTTTCCGGAATGTTCCTCCATTCCTCCCGAAGAGCGAGAATCAGTTCAGGTATAGAAGTTGGCCGATGTGATCTGGCCTGCAAGCGTCTTTATAATTCATCCTACAGACTCTCTATAGGATTGAGGTCGGGACTTTGTGCCGGCCAACCCATTTCTTCGATCCCTGAGTCCGCAAACCACTGCTGTACATGCCTCGCTTCGTGGCACGGAGCATTATCGTGTTGGCAGAGAAATCGCCCATTTCTGAAAAATTGCCACAACGTTGGAAGTGCACAGTTGTCCAAAATATTCAGATAACGGTCGGAGTTCATGATTCCTTGCACAGGAACGAGCTGGCCCAGTCCGTACCATGAAAATGAGCCCCACACCAAGACTCCTCCTCCAGGTATGCGCACTCAGGTAAGAAGCGTTCTCCAGGTCTGCGCCAAACCCAAATTCGTCCATCGGATTGCCAGAGTGTGTAGTGAGATTCGTCTGTCCACATTACACGTTTCTATTGGTCCATTATCCAGTTTCTGTGGGCTTTGCACCACTCCAGACGTCGCTTGGCGTTGACCCTGCTGATGTGGGGCTTGTGGGCAGCAGCACGGCCATGGAATCCCATCGTGTGCATTTCCCGACTAATTGTCATGGTACTAGCATCATTTGCAGAGGCGTTTCGAAACTCTGTGGCAATTTTTTCCGCCAAGGACTTCCGGTTGCTGCGGGTGACACGATGAAGCACTCGACGGTCTCTGTCCGTTAGTTTCTTGGGTCTACCGGTTCGTTGTTGAACTGTTGTTGATCCCCGGGTCTTCCATTTCATAATGACATCGCATACTGTTGACTTGGGTATCTGAAGAAGGCTGGAAATGTCACGCACGGACTTGCTGCATAGGTGACATCCAACGATGATTCCATGTTGGAACTCACTAAGCTCTGCCGAACGACCCATTCTTGCCAATGTCCAAGCAGAGTTGTGTCTGAAGGTGTGGGAAGCTATTTAAATGATGTGCAAGTCATTGTCATGTGACATTGGGCCAATCGATGTTCTGTGAGGGGTGTCCGGATATTTTTGATCATATAGTGTAAATGCTACTGTTAAATTTACGCAATACTTTTCGGCTCTTGTTGCTGGTTGTTCGGGCACCGGCAAGTCTATATTAGTAACTCAAATGTTAAAGTATAGAGATGAAGTGATGGACCCGACACCTACGGAAATAATTTACTGCTATGGAGCTTTAATCCCGCCGGTTGTTAAAAATCTGAACCTACCTAACATTACGTTTCATGCTGGGGTGCCAGATGAAAAATTGATACATGAACGTATACCTGAACTGGCTTTACTGATTTTAGACGATTTATTAAATGAAGTGAAAACTAACGACATTGTTGAGAAAATCTACACGCAATAAAGTCATCATCTCAACTTCTCTGTGTTGTTAATAACTCAGAACCTCTTTGCTCATTCAAAAATCATCCGTACAATAAGTTTTAATACCCAGTTCACTTTTCTGCTAAAGTCACCTAGAGACATAGGACAGATTCGCACCTTGGCATCGCAAACAGGCTACGAACGCTTACTCATCGAAGCCTTTAAAGATGCCACTCGGGAACCCCATAGTTATTTACTGCTTGATTTAACTCAGAGTTGTCCTGATGTACTGAGATTGCGTAGTAAGATTTTTCCGCCCGAAAAACCTATCATGGTTTATGAGGATAAAGCACGGGTTTAAAACTGTCGAACGTCATTTTTAAATCGGCTGAATAGGGTGGTGATACAATAATGATTGCTCTGGTTGTGAAACATCGTCATTTTCTAGGAGCTTTGAAACACTCAACTCCTCAGCACAGGAAAGCATTAATGCAACATGCCACTCTTAATCAAGTTAAAGAGCTGTGTGAGATTTGTCATAACATTCTACATCGTAGAGTCGACTGGACACCACCTATTAAACAACATTTGCAGAAAATAAAAGGTTTAGCCCATAAATAAATTTCATTAAGGGCCAAGAAAACTTATCTGAACCAACGTGGGAACGGATTCCTGCTACCACTTTTGTTAGGAAGCGTAGCTGCACCTATTTTGAATAAATTAATTAGTTAAGAACATGCAAAAGTACGTTTTACTACCTGCTCACCAATATCAAAGGTTCCTTCATGCTACGGTGCAGAGCGTCCGTGTGTCATCGCATCCCGTTGAACATGGTCAACCTAAGTTTGAACCTGGTGTGGTTAATAATGTTGAAAAAAAAGTTAATAAACAACTGGATTCTCAAATCAATGAAATTTTAAAAGCATCAGATTTGAATGTGCATCAGAAAATGGACCTTTATTTAAATACACTTCAAAAATATCCAAGAGCAAGGCGTCGTGAGGCTCATTCGAAACGAACAAGTCTTTCAACCCAAACTGAATCCCCAAACGCCGTCACCACAATCCCTTCCAGAAACACCTACTTATCTGTATCCACAACAACTCATCTATTCACCCGATTTTCGCACGTCTGCAGACTTTAAAAGTAAAAATCCTCGCTGACAATGATATCGCAATGGTCAGCGGATTCGAAGAGGCCTACGACAAGGACGGACGACCGGGAAACGTAGTGACTTTGCCTGTTGAGCGGCCCTCCCGACGTACACGTTTCATATAGACACTACGAAAGAGATCTGATGTTATCACATGGAATAAAAAAGGAACTGTGTCAATTGGAGGGAAATCAATACGAGACTCGAACATTAATAGTTTAATACAAGACGTATTATAACCCATCCCCAACCTGAAGCAACCTCTACCTGGGAGAGCCCTGTTTACCAACGTGATACAACATGTCAATATCCCTGAAGAATTAATCGTGTATCCTGTGTACCGCCTTGTGCATGCACATGACACATCAAAGCTGCCTTGGTTACATTATGATAAATAACAATTTAACATAAAATATTAGGTTGTATTGCAAATGATAAAATTAAATTTAACGTCTGTAAATAAAAAAGTTGAATAAAAATTTAATTCAATGTATGAAAACCATTGATTGCATAATTTATTTATTTATTAATTTATTCAGTTCTTTATTTATTTATTAGAGATTAAATTTTACCACAAACAAACACAAATTCAATCTGAACACGAGAAGTTTTTTTGAACAAATGAATATACAGAAATTGAATAAAACAGATAATAATAATAATTAGAATAATAAAACAGAGTAGTTTAAAGGTTTGCAACATGGGTTCCATTTGGCCTTTTGACAGGAATTAAATTCTGAGCCAATAGTATATTCGTCTTTGATGATTTCACATTTGATGATTTCGTGATGACAATGAATGTTTGATAGTTTGACCATGTATCACATCATTAAAAACGGAAACACCGCCTTTTAGGTCATGTCGACTGAGAATCTTACCCATATATTTGAGTAAATGTGTTGCAAAGCAAAACAGATTTGAAAATACTGAACCAATCCCATTGCCTCTCTGGAAAACCGACCCTTTAAACACAGGTAAGCCATTCCCTCTTTGATAGGGGATGATAGGGGATATGCATCTTAAAGTCATTGAGGAGGAGAGAAAAAAGAAATCAACCTCGCATTACAGTTGTTTCTTACAAAAATGTAATTTCACTACGGTTTTGCCTGTTAAAAACGAGAGCAAATCCCCATGGTCTGAATGAACCGCGATTTCAATCGTGTCTATGACATTTTTACATAAGGGAAAGTAGTCGAGTGAATGAAAAGCCTGATAAATCACTTCTCGTCTGGCATGTGAAACGGGGATAATTTGTAGAAGCGGAGCGAATGTGTTACCCACAACCTGCGGCTGTATGATGTCTGTATATAGATAATAACCACGTATGTCACATGTAAGATCTATTGGGGTTGAGTTCCAATTCGGAAAGTTCAGCTTGTAAAACCAATGTGTAACATAAACCCTCGCTAAATCTAATATAGCGGCCTTCTGTGCATTTGAAATGAAAACATTTGTTAGGTGTGAGATTGATTTTGTAAAAACCCTCTTCTTTCAATGGAATCAACTTAACGAGCGCATCAACAACGTCCCTACGACTATCATAATACCCTTCGGGAATTTTTAAGATGCACTCTTCTGGAGTGTCAGGTGGATCAAAAATAACACAACTGATAAAGCCGTCATCTGTGTCGTTTAAGGGCATAGTAATAGGCGTTTTCAATTTCTTGTTCAGAAACGTATCAGGTATAAATCCAATGTTGACAGCTGCTGGGAATTCAATGAACCGTGTTGAGGACCCCATAAACAATACAAGATCATTAACCATCTTTGTCTCAATACCGGCTGTTCTAAAACTATCTTTTAGAAAATCAATAGCGGCTACCCTAATTTGCAATTTGGTACTCTTAAATTCAACAATTTTTTGGTACAGAGGTGCCGACTTGGGATACCTTAACGTGACAGAAAAATCGGACACCCACTTAAACAACGGGTTGTAATCCGGAGTTAGAGAGAAACGTTCCTTGTAGAATATATTTGGCGAAGCATAGAACACCTTACATAATTCGGGACTGTTAAAGCGAATCCCGACATTCAGAGGCAAACGCATGGTGACGTTTTGGTCTAAAGAAGTGTCATGGTAAAAGAGAACATCTTTCAAATCGACTTGTAACATCAATTCAACTTCGATTATGAAAGACTGGAGTGTCGGAATTGTTACTGGTAAAACAATGTTGATCTATGATATCATCCTTGAAACCTATTTCGAAAGTGTTGTTTACAGCCGTAATGTTCTAAAAGAGGGCTGGAAAATGTGTTTCCGATAAACCAACCTCCCATCGCCCCTGGAAACGTAGCGTCCCCGACAGTCTTGTAATAAAATGAGCTGTTGTATTGGATTGAAGTTGTTCACCAGTAGGTGAGTTGGATGCTAACGTAACATAAATATCAGTGTCTTCATACATGATAGCTCTACTTGGACCCAACTGTTGTTAATCTCCATTTGTCACGCATTTAAAAGATCTGACACTCGTACCCAGCTGTTCGTGCTGTCAGGGTAACCTTGCCATTTCACAAAAGCTTCGCGAACACCGCACCTCGTGCGCCAGCAAATAATCCATTCAATGTTAAAAACTTCAGGCTTTTTCACCTTTTGTAAGTGCTGATCTTATAATACACCTGAGATCTCGCTGCCATCATAATCTTTAATTTTGTACACAACAGGTTTTCTATAAATAATTTTTGAAACCTCAAACAGCTCCTCGTTCCAGTTTGGAAGATAGCCATTATCAAATATGTTTTTCACTTTCAAAATACGTACGTAATCTCCAATTTGCAACCTTGGATTTGTTTGTGGTGCTGCTGTATAATAACTCTGTTGTTTCAAACATAGAGCTGGGGCCTTTCGTTCATTGACATCAGCTGGCGCCATACCCAAGGCTCTGTGATTGCGGTGGTTGTAGCTAAACACGATATCAGTTAAGACATCGATGTATCTGTGTTGGTTGGTAAATGTAAAAAAACTTAAACATCCTCGTTTTTAACGTACGGTTGAATCGTTCGATCGTAACAGCTTTCAAATCTGATTCTGTGGTGAAGAAATCGATGTTGAGTTCTTTAAAATAATCATGAACATGCTTGTTTAAAAACTCCTTCCCTTTATCGCTGTTCACTTTTACAGGAACACTGCTGTGTGTGAAAATTTTTTGAAAGGCTTTCTGAAGTTCAAGCCCCTTCTTCGTTTTTAGAGGAATGAGCCACACATAGCGCGAGAAAACAACGATGCAGGTACGTAGAAATTTATAACCATCGTTCTGTTTTGACAGACTGGTTAGATCAACCAATTCCACTTGAAATTGCTCAAATGGCGCTTGCATGCGATTACGTGGGTGATGATGACGCACCGGTTTATGCAGTGTATAAGCTCTCACACCCCTTAACCATTCACGTGTCTCTTTTTCAGAATGATTTGTTTGTTTAGCTAAACCTTTCACACCACCAAAACCAGCAGCATTAGCGGGGTTAGAAAATGCATCATCCATGACCAAAATTTAAATTAAGTTATGTAAAGAACACATCTGTATTTATTTATTTATAAACAGGTTTATGAGCGTCCAGACCCACCCTTTTAGACAGCATTAGTCCCTACTCAGATGCACACTTTTCACTTGAAACAATGTAGCAATTAGTTGAAAATTAAAAACAAAACAATACACCTTGAAACAGCAGTAGTTTTATTTAGAAGAAACTGTAAAAGAGCTTGGAAAAAATTTGGTTACCTGAGAAGCAATAGTTAATTAGTAATTAGGTAATCAATTTGAGGGGCCAGTATACCAACCCCTACCCATTTAGGTGGGTATTTAAGGGTGTCAACAGGTGTTCACTTGTGAAACAGAATCACTTAAGTGGAATTTGCTGAGAGCATCAGGGACCCCTCTTATCTGTCATACTGACCAGCACCAGGGGTACATCAGAGAATTATGAAATTAATTTTATTTCAGCCTTAGGCCTCCTGAACATGGCTGCCATCACGTGATTATTCAAGAAAAGATCATTAGCCAGCTGTATGACCACACCCACAATTGGAAACCTGATCTAAAAGTAATCAAAATCAAAGGTAAATTAAAACAACACCCAAAAGACCAAAAATCACCACACCCAAAACATGACTACGCCCAAAAAAGGACCAACGCCCAAAAAAGACCACACCTAATACAGTTGACCAGCGCCAGAAAAGGGGGTCATCACCCAAACAGAGTGACAACATCCAAAACAAGAACCAAACCCAAAAGGACAAACCCTCATAAATCCATACCAGAGGGCCAGAGTATGACCAAAAAAGGTAATGCCTTAGAAAAGCAGGGACACACGCTGTCGAATAACCCAGGGGCATTCCAGAGCAGACTGAGAACAAAAGAAAAAGTGTTGGCATCCTTTGATCTTTTGAGAAATCACCCCCTCCGCATTCCATTCGGACCCGATCAAGCCCTTATCTACTTATCAGCATTAGCTTTCTGGATTTAGCACATTTTTAGTGTTGACATCATCCTCATCAATCTAGGTGGTGCACTATTTGTTTCCAGAGCAATGTCTGGGAAGCCCTTGTGCTTCATATGCTGCTATGTCTTCTTCTGCCTCTACTACTAAACGTATAAATTGATCTTCCTTATGTCAAAGCTTCATTTCTTCCCTTTTTTTTGACACAAGCATCTCGAAAATTTCCCTGTTCGTGACGAAGAACTATAAACGGTGTCTTTTTTTGAACTTTACGTTCACCTATAAGATTCATTATTTATTCAGATGCTTGACAACATTGACTATATGATTGAAAGGTTTATTTGTTATTGAAAGATGAATATCATGATGTTATTCTGTTTGCACTCGAGTAAACGTTTGAACTTATTATTTACAGAGATAAATTATTAAGTTTGTGAATATTTTTCAAAATATTTTGACAAAATTAAAATGAATATAAAGTCATAAGAAATAGTTAAACTATTTAAACGTTAGCTTATCCAAGAGTCCTAATACTCTATAATCATCATCTTTGAAATGTAGATGATAAACTACACTCCTATTGTTAAGGCTTCCACAACTGCTTTGTGTTTATTTGCTCCCTTTATGGCTACTCTCCATTCCATGTTCAAATGTTTCTCCTGTGGAAATCTATGACCATCTTTTTTATTTGTTCAGCCAGGTACACAGCAATAATCTGGCTTATTTTTAATAATTGCAGAATATTTATGAAACTTACTGCAACAGAGAGCAGCGAGCGTTCAGCCTTGAGCCCCTAAACGTTTCCCTAAACGTTCATTCCCTTGGCTCGTCCTTGGTTTTGTCATCGTTCATTGCCCTGTACAGGCCAGATGTTCTCTTTCTTCAAGAGGTGAAGCTTGCTGCTTCCCAACAGCTTGCTAACCTGCCTGGCCTTCGCAGTCAGAATCCATCTGCGCAGTTCTTCATCAACTCATCTTCGCCATATGGGCAGGGGGTTGCCTTCACCTTCAACCCCTCCATCATGGCATTGAACTGCGTCTTTGACTGCGAGTGCAGGGTGATCTCTTTAGACCTCCTTCTATCTGGTGTCAAATTCCGATTGCTTAATGTGTACGCCCCGTGTTTATCAACAGAGAAATGGACATTCTTTGAAGACCTAGAGAAATAGACATTCTTTTACCTGTGCTAGTCCTTGCCTGTAGTGGTTGCTGGGGACTTCAATTGCCATCCGGAAGAGAACGACATCTTTTCGTCCGGGTGTGTCTACCAGTTGTGCCAGCGGAATGCACTTTTCGATCTGTGGGCGTCTTTTTCCCATTCTAGCCAATGTGGGTCCAGCTTTCACCAAGGGCCCTCTGTGTCTTCGAGGTTGGACCTTTTTCTAATAGACGCCACTTTTGCTGGTGCCCCTGGTTCCAAGGAGGTCATTCCATGCTCGTTTTCTGACCACAGTGCCATCAAGTGGTCTTTGAACCCTCCATTCCCAGCCTCCTCTGCAGGCTCTAGTTCGAACAATTGGTTTCTTAACGTTTCTCTGCTTGACATCGATAAATACAAGGGAATGTTCGTTCGGATTGTGGAAAGGCATCTTCACAACCTGCCTCTGTCGCTAACTTCGTGGCTTTCTTTTAAATCCAAGATCCGTCGTTTCTTCAGAAAGATTGGGTGTGATGCTGCTAGACGCAATCGGCGCCATCTCCTCATGCTGCAAGAAATCCTGCGCCTCCTCCGGTGTTCCATCCCAAAGGGAGAGTATGCTGCTGATATCAGCCAGGTGAAGAGCGAGATCAACGCTCTAATGATCCACAGGGCCACCAGCGCAGCTCTCAGGGCCAAACTATCTTGGGCGTCTGACGTCCGGAATATGTCATCAGCTGTGTTCGCTGAGGAGAGGCGTCGCGCCAATAAGAAGAGGTGCCATCATTTGGTGGTGAAGAATGGGACAGTGGAAACTGACGCTGACATCTTGTCTGCTTTCCACTCCCATTTTTCATCATTTTTGGCCACCCAGTCTTTCCCTACGACGCCACGATGAAATGGATCGAGGCACTTTGACCTTTCACTGCTGACGCTGACTTGTCAATTACCCGTCCCTTTTCCGAAGATGAAGTCAAGAAGATCCTGTCGATGGATGGCCGTCATCAGTCCAGCCCTAGATTAGATGGCATCTCGTACTCATTCTTTAATGCGAGCTTGGAAATTTCTTGGGACTTTCCTGGTGCAAGTTTTCAATTCGATCCTCAAGGATCCTTCCTCCATCACGTCAGACTTTACCGCGGGGAGAATCATCTTACTCCCCAAGGTACCGAATCCTGAACTTGTCACCCAGTGGAGGTCTATTACTCTACTTAACACAGACTATAAGGTCTTCACTTGTGTTCTGCAAGAACGGCTCAAATGCTTCGCCAACGAGTTCTTCGGTCCAGGACAATCCTGCTCCATTCCATCTCACAGGATGTCCGACAACATCATTACCATCAAGTGTGTTATGGAGGAAGCAAGTGTGCGTCATCAGACTCTTGCCGTGCTAAGTCTTAACCTAGAAAAGGCCTTCGACAAGGTGAAGCACGTGTTTCTTTTCCGAGTGTTTCACCATCTTCATCTTCGGAAATTTGCTACGATTATCTCAGCACTGTATGCTTCTGCCACATCTTGCGTGGCGATTAATGGCTCCAATTCGCCTTTCTTCGAACTGTCCAAAGGCGTCAGGCAGGGGTGTCCCATCTCTCCCCTGCTAGACATATTTTATTTGGCGCCACTTTTACAATATCTTAATCGCCACCCAGATGGGGGTATGATTTGCCAGCTGCCTCCATCAACATCCGTACGCTGGCATATGCTGACGATGTAGTGTTATTTGCATCAGACGCATATTCCCTGGGCATCTATAAAGAATACTTCGATCTCTTTAGTACTTCGATGGGAAGTTCCATGAATCTCTTCAAGTCTAAAGGCATCGTTATTGGGAAGTGGACAGTGGACTATCTTCAATCCTTCCCAAATAACGTGGTGTAACAAATTACAGTGTTGGGATACGTCTTCTCCTTTCTACTGGACATAGACTCTCGTCATTGTCAGCAAGTTATTGATAAGTGGTTGTCTCGCCTTGGCAAGAACTTTCGTTTTACCATCTCGATGTTTGTCAAGGCGAGGTTCATCAAGACGCACATTTTGCCATTATTGACGTCCAAATGCCTATTTGCTTTACCATCTTCTCAGCTCTTGAAGAAAGTGCATGGTGCAGTTGTGGACTGTATTTGGGGATATGCAGCAGTCCATCACCCTGTTTGTGCGAAACTGTTGTTTATCCCCTTTGATGGAGGAGGCCTGGGCCTGCCTAACATCCGGTGCTACCTTGTTGTGGCCAGAATGACTGCTCTGATCCGGGTCTTCCTTCTTCCCCCTCCCATCTGGGCCAATTTTCTGTTCCTGCATCTGCGTTTCTTCTTTAAGGTGAATATTGTTACCAGTTCCTACTTCGTTGCCAGTGACTATCAACCTACGGGGTGCTGGATTCTACAATCGAATCCAGCGAGACCTGGCGACATTTATTCCCGATTTACGTCAGGTAGACCCACAAAACTGGGGGAGCCTGTGTCTATGTTGGTTTTTCCAACAGGCCGACCGGGGTGCGTCTTCTGACATCGTGCGCTGCCACCCGGAGTATCCATGGCCAGCCATCTTCAAGGCCATCAAGAACTTTGTCTTCGAGCAGACGGTTTTCAATTTCCAGTGGCGTCTGCTGCACCATGGATTCTATATTCTCCGATGTTTACATCAGTGGGGAGTAGTCGGTTCTGCTGGTTGCTTGTTTTATGGGTGTCCTGAATCAATCGATCACGTATTTTTCGAGAGCCCGTTCGCTCGGTCCATCTGGGATCACCTTTCATCGCACTTTGGTCTGACTGTCTTCTCCATCCAGTCAGTGCGATTTCTGATGGGCTGCTCCACCAGTGCTGCTTATAAGCTGGACCTAGCTGTTTCCATCGCTTTCA
Source organism: Rhysida immarginata (assembly GCA_023313115.1). NCBI lineage: Eukaryota > Metazoa > Arthropoda > Chilopoda > Scolopendromorpha > Scolopendridae > Rhysida > Rhysida immarginata. The sequence goes on from JAHWFO010054259.1 coordinate 651,288, forward strand.
TGAACAGAGAGCTTTGGCTGCCCCGTCAGCAGTGATCTGCTGGTGTCCATTCGCCAGCCTCAGCCATCTACCATCGGTCTTTCCTCCGGCTCGAGTGGCCACAGCTTGGCCCAGCTACGTTTCGGAGACGTTATTCATCATCTCAGCGTCTCTGTAAGGTCATTGGAGGGGACATGAACAACATCTCGTACCTCTTCACCTTTCCCCTCGTCATCGATGACCGACTGGTGGGCCTCTTTTTGAGGCGTTTACCGTAGGTGGTGCAGCCCTTGAGGGCTGCCCGTAGTCCTACCGCATGTGCGCCTGGGCACCCTACCTGTTTTACGATCTAAGGGCGCCCCTCTGGAGCCATATCATCGGCGGAAAACAGCGGGAAACATCATCTATATTGGCCACCTCAGCCTTCACTTTTCACATTGAATTTTTGAAAACTTCAAAGATAATAGCCATTTGAACCTTCAGTTTTTTATTACAATGGATATGTAAGCCCTTTTTCTTCATAATTACCCACTTCTGTCGGAATGGACATATTCCTGATGGACATATTCAGATTCTTTTGGCTTTGCCAATCATCTCTTCTCCGGAAGTAACTTCCAATTTTTCAACTGTTTTAATGTTATCTAGTGCCTTTTAACTGTTGTGTGCCAATTTATCCCTATTGGGGCCGAAATTAATTTCTATTAGGACACTAACCCTTTCTAAATTCATTTTATATTTTTGTTTATTGTATTTCTTCTATTCTTCCTTTTAGCCATGTTGTTTTAAATTTCTTTATCTAATTTTAAGGGTGGTTTTATTTTAGTTTCTGCCCCTTTATAATTTGCAGTGATAGGGTAGAGTAGTCCATTTTTTTTTATTTAAAAGAAAACTTTTCCTTCATTATTTTTATGCTTGATTTATAAAATTGGAGAAATTTGTTAACATCTGACTTGGATCGTCCAATTTCTTTCGCAATTTCAGATTCAGTCTTTCTGCATCCCTTAAGAGCAACATTTTTCCCTCTTTCATACTTTGAAAGATGTTGCCCTTTTAACATCTTGTATACTAGTGTTAAATTACTCACTGTGTGGTATATGCTCTCATATGATGTTGCTATATACTTTCATCACCTTAAATAATCCTTTCAACTAATAAAATATGCAAGAAAGTAGACGACTCTAAACTTTTTTCCACCTTGCAAGAGGTTAGGTTGGCATAATGGCTGTTAATTTGCACTTGATTCCTTATTCGTTCTTAAATGCTCCTGTAACAACGTTTTGTATCATCTAATTCACGTCTATAAAAATACAACAAAATCCGCATGGATTTGCTACGTTTATTTGCATTTTCATCCTGGCTCTATACTTTTTCCCAGCACCTTAGAAGCGTGAGCTCCAGTGGGTGATGTCACGCATAACGTCCACCGATATGAGGTCTATAGCAATAGAAAAAAAAACTCCTAACAATGCAACAATCCATCCTAAGCAAGATAGTATTGTTTTGGATGAAAAATCAACAACAATAGAAACTGGTGAACAAAGTTCATATTTCACATAAAATAAAATGTCTTAACTGGAGGCATAATACAACACAGTGGCGAAGACATACGTCATAGTATTTTTGATACACCCTGTGTTTAATAAAAATATGTTAAAATTTAATTCTATGTCCCGTGGTAAAACTATGACAAGAGACAAATCTTAATTATAAAGGAAGCAAAAAAAGTTTATTAATGAAAGCTACAGTGGAAGCTAATGCTGGATAACACAGCATAATAACATAGTTCTTTTGTAGAAAATTTAGTTTCCCACCAGGTATAATAGCAAAAGTTGAAATTAAAATGTTTTAAAGAAATAATGAGTACGTCGAAGTTAATTCACACAACTGAATTCTTACATATAACACTCGTAGCTTACTTGTATTCACACTTACTTGTGGAATACTCGAAGCTTGTTCAGCCAATGCATGATCAGTAAGATATATAGGGCGAAGAAACCTGACGGCCTCCTGCGACTTGCAAGAACACAATATTAAAGATGCACACTGCTGCAATGAAGACCTTTGTTGGAGTCACGAGTATAAAACTTAGATGAAGAAAGTGAACCACCAACAGTAACACACACCAATATCAGTTGGCATACACTGACTCAAGCACACACTTGCCTCGAAACACCACACAAACACTTTTGAAAACCACAGTATGGAATCTGCGACGAGGTTGACCTCCATTTCGATGCTTAAGACGTGGCATACTCTTAGTTACTTTTCAAACCCGCTTATCCGTTAGGGTCGCGGCAGCATCAGTCCTATGGAGGATTTCCAGTGATCGCGATCTTCTGCCATCAGCTACATCGCTTCCCTGGTAATACCTAAGTGACTCAAACCAGATTCTCCATGTAGTCTACCCATATGGTAAAGTAGCGGCTTAACACTTAAAGATTCCCTGTATCTGCTGCTGTGCACTCTATCTAGTAAGATAACACCTGACACACCTCTTAGAAATCTCATTTTGGCCGCTTGTACTCGTGAGCCAACTCTTTCTATCATTACCCAAGACTCAAGACAATAGGTGAGAATGGGGACAAAGACAGATTTTAAAAATTAGAGCTTGGCTTTGTTTCCCAGCTGGCGTTTCGTTACCACGAATTGCCAACGTTCACGTCTGACATAGTTTGTTGCACTGATCCGAGCATCCAAATCTTTATCCTGCCGCTCAGTATTCGTAAATGCAATCCCGAGATATTTGAACTTCTCCACCTGTCTCAATGGGGCTTCCCTATCATAGAGAGCGCACTGAGCTTCGAAAGGACCAGAACTTCAGTTTTAGCCACACTGATCTTCATCCCAGCCTTTTCACATATGGCTACAAACTGGCCAATTGCATGCTGATGGTTGGTGCGAGAAGACCAAAGAGGATAAGGTCGTCAACAAAGAGCAATCTCTCCACGAAATAGTCGCCCACACAAACACACTCATCGCTCGGCTTCCCCTGTCTATCCAGTCCATAAAGATAGTGAACAAGAGGGGCGACAGTACACACCCTTGGCAGAGTCCAACACCCACGGTGAAAGGTCTTGACTTAATGCCATTTATCCGCACACAACTCTCAAGCTTTCGTACAGAGACATGATACCAATCAGTAATCGCCCATCCACTCCATACTCTTGCAACACTTGCCAGAGTTTCTCCCGAGGAACTCTGTCATATGCTTTTTCGAGGTCCACAAAGCAAGCACGGACATCTTTTGGAAGCCACACTGCTCCCCTGCGAATTTGGAGTTATCTATTTCTCGACTTCTCTTCTGCAGACACTTAGCGTAGACTTTCCCAGGAATGATAAGTAAAGAGATGCCACGATAGTTGTTGCAATCTTTTTGATCTCCCTTTTTGAAGATAGGGATCACAATTCCTGTCTGCTATTGCTTATGGGCTTGGCCATATATCCAAGCAACCTGTCATACCCGACTCAGTCACAGGATACCATTCTGATTTAAGGCCTTTAATATCTTGGATCAGATTTCATCATCATCTGCAGCTGTGCCAGTCTTCAGGGACTCAATTGGCGATCTGACTTTGCTTTGGTGACTATTCTCCACTCCGAGGTGCGCCTATGTGCCTCAGTTGTCACCAGATAAAGAAGAGATGGCAAACTATTCCAGCTATGCAGTACGCTCTCCTCTGTTTTCAGAAGCCTACCATCTGAACTATTAATAGTTTGTGATGAAAGAGGCTTCTTTCCACGGAAGCGGCGTACAGTCTGTCACACTCTTGTCAAGTTTAAATGCCGTCGATGTGGTAATACTCTCATTTTGAGCAAAAACTAATATTGTAAGAGCAATAGAAAATGTAAAACAGTCGCAAGTCGAGGATCAGATAAAATTAAACAAGCACCTCCTCGCCTGTCTCTTTTTATCATGAAATACGGACTACATTGAGTCTGGGAACAAGAACTTGATGTCTCTTATCGACAGCAAGACGTACAGACTTGGTAAAAGTTCCTTTATAAATCTACGGGATAATTCTTCCTGTTCCTTCTTCTCAATAATCGACAAAGAAGAATGGAAAAATCCAGAGGGGTCGATTTATGTTTGTTTGGCTGGGATTGAGGTTGAGAAACTGCCGTGAACAGCTGCTGCTAATTAAAGCGATATTCATAGCTGAACATGGACAAGCACAGAGACAAATGAAACTAAGAGACTAGCAGTGCCCTATTCATTTCGCTGAGCGCTACTGGTGCCACTGCAAGTGCAGCACTCGCCATGTTGCGAGTGGCAAAAACCTAAGGCGGCGTATGTTCTCAATGTAATTCAGCTGTTTTTGTAGATGGTTTCAGGAGGTATTAGTAAGCATAACCTGTTTTCTGATTTAAAAAAAAAACTTTATTGCATTAACTAACGATAATATACTTTTAATGACTTTCAATAGCTGATTCAGTGCTTTACGAATTTTTAAAAGAGTATGTACAACTCGCAACTCCTATCGTTATAATGAAGGCTTAGCCAGAGACAAGTGAAAGCATAGATGAAGAAAAATGAAGAAGCAAAGTTATTTCTTCACCCATGATGAAAGTAAATGAAACTAGAGAAAGGATGAATTTATGTTTTCAGTCTTAACTGATTTTTATTATTAAAAAAGTTGATTCTTGTAACTTAATCAGCTTTTAGTACCTAGTAAAGATTTTCATTTGCATTGCTAAATAAAAAGTAAATTTGAAGCCTCTTCAAACAGCATTACCAGTGGAGTTTCAAATATAGCTTCAGTTACACAAATAATTTAAACTGATTTATTCTTTATTGATTTTAAAATACAAGGTCTTTATACACCAGCATGGAATGGCGTTCTATGCAATATTCGTGTACGAAATTAGACACGAAGACACAGGTTACCAAGTCTTTAATCGTTATTAAAATTAGTTACATGTTGAATGTGGCCTCCACCATTTCCTGAAAGCAGGTTACACCGGATTACTTGTGCATAAACCACATTGTTAACCTGTGTCTTCGTGTCTAATTTCGTATACGAATATTGCATAGGGCGCCATTCCATGCTGGTAGTGACCTTTTGAACTAATTTTTTTTGGTGGGTATGAACTTCCCATGCGCCCTTGTATAATATTACCAAGTATTATAGCTTTTGGTACAGTAGTTTTTTTATATCTATGTTTACTGAAATGTCAGTTAGATGTTTATACTATAAAAAATTTTAAAAGCTGTGTCACAAAATTGTTTTAAGATAATAAAAAAAATGCAATTTTAATTTTTGTTAATCTGATAATAATGGAATATTTGTAAAGGCAGGACATTTAAACTGGAAGGATATTTAAAAGTTTAATTGATATCGATAAACAAACCTTACTTAATTTATCAAATATTAGCTAATTGATTTTAAAATATTTTAAAATTTTAAATTAAAAGAAAATCTGGTAACCTGAAATGCTTTTGATAAGATACTTAAATTGTTTTTTTTAAATAAAAAACGAACAGGAAAAAATAATTCTCAGTTCAATAAAATAATCAATTTATTAATCCAAATATTGTAATAAGCAATGAACTAATAATATAATTACTTGTGAACTGAACTATTGATCTTTTTAAAAAAACGATTTGACCAATATGTATGAGAATGTGGTCCAGTTAGTTATTAGAAGGGGAGATTATAAGTAGTACATCTCGTACAAATCAACAATAATTTGGATTATAATTAGTAAGCTATATATTTTATTTTATTAACTTTCCAATTATAATTTTTAAAAATGAATATACCTAGTTAATTGTTTAATATAATCTCTTCCTCCTTTTCCATTTAAACTAAATTTTTTTAAATTTTATGTATTTTATTTATTTATTTTTATTTTATTAATTTATTTAATAATTCGATTACAAAGTTTCACACAAGAGTGAGTGCAATAAAATAAACAGTAAACAGGGAGTACAAGGAGGTTTGAAAGGCTGAAAAGCCCGTCGAGCAAAGCTCCCTACGTCCTCCACAAAGAACTAATTAATACAAAATAGTTTTAATAGATAACAAAGATTTTTAAATTAATTTAAATAATATTTTTACAACAGATATCATTATTAAGAATCAGTTTCTTCAGTAAATTTTTAAATGTATAATAGCTAGTAGTTTCTGTTAGTGAAGAGGGTAAAAGGGACCATTTCTTTTGACAAGAAAAAACTGGAGTGTGGCGGCGAAAGTTATTATTCGCAAATAGAAGACGAATCTCTTTTGATTTCCTAGTTGGATAATTATGGTAATCAAAATTAAAAGTCAATTTTAGAGGGCTAGCTAAATTTATTTTATTATGAATTAATTTATGTAAAAAACAAACCGATTGTAGGAAGTAGGTATTGTAAATATTCAAAAATTGGTGTCGATTAAATAGACGTGTAATTAGTGTTTTATGCGGTAGATGCAAAATCATACGCACAAACCATTTCTGTGGTTTGAGCAGTCTACTTAAATTTTGATCGTAGGAACCGCCCCAAAAATAATTCCAAAACAAAGATTAGAATATATCAATGCATTAAATAAAAGGATTAGGGTGGAACAAGGAAGATAAAGTAGATGTGAAATTGTTCCCAAACTCTTGCTCAATTTAGAAGCTAAGGAAGAAATATGCGAGTTCCATGATAGATTACAGGAAATGATAATGCCTAGGAAATGATATACGGTGACTATAGTGATTTTTATAGACTCCATGTTGAATTGTTTATTTCATTGCCTGAATATCATAAATACACTTTTAGAGTACTTAATACTGAGTTCATTCTTTCTATTCCAAGCTGGTGTGTCTGGTAACATTATATTTATAATTGAGTTCAGAGACTTTTCATTTCTGTCAAAAAACAATAGGGCTGTATCATCCGCGTAAGATATGGTTTTAGGTATTTGAGAACAATAATGGATGTCATTAATGAACAAATTAAATAAGAGCGGCAAAATAATTGATCCTCGAGGAACACCCATAGCGATATTAATGGACTTCGAGATATAAGTATGGATTTTAAGAGCTACCAATCTATTACTGATAAAAGATGAAATCCAGCTCAAAGAGAGTCCGCGAATTCCATAAATTTCTTGGACTTTATGTAATAAAATATTGTGGGACACGCGATCAAAAGCTTTTTTTAGATCTGAAAAAATCGCCAATGGAGTATTACTTGCATCCAATTTTGGCTGTAACTTAATCGATAATTTCAAAATACGCAGTATCGATATTCTTTTTAGGCTGAAACCCATGCTGGTTTGGTGATAGGAAATTGATGGATACAATAGATGATGAGAGATTATGGTGAAAGAGCGTTTCTAAAATCTTAGATAAGACGGGTAAAATTGTTATAGGACGATAGTTATTAAAATCATTGGTGTCACCCTTTTTATGGATAGGGATTGTTACGCCGTACTTCGAATTACGAACGAAATACGTTAATTTTCAAGCGAGGAGGCGACGGTAGTTACGAAGTGCGACGTAACAGAAATTCAACCAATGAGAGCAGAGGGA
>JAHWFO010054259.1:673766-688209 GCA_023313115.1 Rhysida immarginata
GGCAAATAAGGAATATTTTCTTTAAGATTAAAATTTGTCCCTTACAGGGATAGTATGAGCATATTTAAGCTTATGCAGAAATTTACCTGTGCTAATAGAAGAGTTATAAATCTTCATTAACGCATAACAAAGCTCCGATGCTAAAGCAATAACGATATCTTGTCGAATACCGAGAGAATCGGTTAACTTATTATTCGGAAGTGTTTTAATAGTCCTAAAAACAATGCTAGAACAGACAGGAGGAGCGAAATAAGAAGCAGCAGTCAACGTGGAATTGTTCATATCTTTCTCCTTCACATCCTTGGAGAATTGATTAGGCAAAATAGGAATGTTTTTTTGTTTCTAATTTTATTAATATTCTTCCAAATGTCACTTGTGCTAGAGCAAGAATGAAATAATTCACGATAATAAATGCTTTTTTCTTTTCTGATTTCGGATTTGCAGGCTTTTAAAAGGGTTTTATACTTATTTCTTAGGGAAGGGTTAGAATTATCTTTGAACTTTTTAAACGCTTTGTCTTTTTTGATGAGACTTAATAACGAAGAAGTAAGCCAGGGATTTTTGAATTGCTTTGGGTTATTATGCTTAATATGGAAGTTGTGGAAAGCAAAATAAGAATTATAACCATAAAGAAAATGAGTCAAAAACTCATCGAATAATTCATCAGGATCATCATTCGCTTCAGAAAATATTTCTTCCCAATCAGTTTGTTGTAAGAAACTTTCAAAAATAGCAATACGAGAGTGATTAATGGTACGGGAAGCGAAAATGCAGTCCTTGCTAATCACTGATGATTCCTTCTTAATATTCAGGTTTAAGAATTTATGTTTAAGAATAAGTTTATTTATCACCAAATAACTTTTTATCGGATGAGCCGATTTGGATAATTAATTTTTGTTTAATAGAGCAAGTTTTTCTGGTGGTCCCATAATAAATTTATCCAGATATCTTAAAAAATAATTCTTTGAGATTGATTCACATGCATTGCCTCCGGCGATCAGCGTTTCTTGCCAATCCCATGATGGTGGTGGATAATCTGGACAATCATTCATATTTAGCATTGAAAGAAGCAATAATCCAAAATATTACCGTGGTGGAAGTCTTTTGTTCCGTTTTATCACGATGAAGTAACGATAGGCTTCAATTCATTGGTTCCAGGTGATGACATGGTGGCAAGAAATCTCTCATAACCTTTTCTTTCAATGTCCTGTTGCTCAAAATCTTTTCACATACGTATGGAGCCCTCTCAATCGTCCTCCGAAAACGTGGCGCCTCTTTAATTCTACCTTGTCCTGCTTGCTGATGGTTTTGTGTACAGGAATGATGTAGTTTGCCCAATAACATTAACGTCAATGAGTGCAAGCTCGTATCCATCTCTGCTAGCTGACTTTACCAGGCTCCCACTTCAATTTCCCACTGGCATGGAGCTTTTTCAATCCGATGCATATACCATGCGATAGTCTTCTCCTCGTTTTTTCGTCTCTCACGTGATTCCCTTGGAGTAACCTGTCCTTTATGACGTTGCTCAGCTCTGTCACAGAGGCTGGAGCATGTCACAATCTTAGCTCGGTAAAATTTATCATGTGACATTCTATGATATATAATTGAAACGTATGAGGCTCCACAACAAATGACTTATTTCTTCTCATAGAATTACTATGGCAAACTTATGAAGTCTTCACTCTCATTACCATAATGCTCATGCATGCAACCATTAGATACTAGGATACCTTGAATACATAAATTCCAACTTTCAAACCGATTGTAAAAGTCAGGCTGAGAGTTGCCACATTATTTGAACAAAGCTTCTCCAACCCTAAAGCTGCATTAACATATTTGCAAGAAAGATCTATTCAAGAGAGAAAGGCTCAGCTAAGCTAGAAAATTCCTGCCAGGTACGATTCTCACAAGGCCATTCACAAATTTCCTAGGGTTATTTTGCCAGAGTTTTCTGTTTGAAACAGGAAAGTCTAACTCCTGTGCACTAGAGCGAGAAAGTACCTAGATCCCAGCCAATCCTTGTTTGAGCGGCAAGGCAAAGGCTCAAACAACATGAATGTCATAAACGATTCTCTCGTCTTATCAGAGAAACAGGAAAGGCAATAAAAAAGCATATGCTTTAAAAAAGCCAAAGGAGAGCACATTAACAGAACATGTGATTTCTGCCATCCGTGAATGAGAAATCATTTGGAATAAGGTCCATAAAGACCACCAAGATCGTGGCCTCTTTGAAACATCATTAAAGTTCCAAATAGGTCCATTCAACAATTTTTGATTTTATTTGCAGAAGCAGAAAACATCAGAAATATATGAAGATATTTAATATTCCCTATTCTTCGTCCCAAAAAATGACAAAAAGTGTTTTCTGCATTTTATTTTTTGACGCGATTATACGGTCTCAGTTTCCTACTCAAAGAAATTATGTAGCACCAATCATTAATTAAAAATAATCACAGGCAGATTGATGATCACTATTTGTAGTAAACATGGCATGAACTATTATTGACAATAATAAAAATCACCAATATTGAACAAATCCATTTAGAAATTGTTAAGACAACATTAATATTATTGTCCGAATTATTACTACAAATAGTGATTTTCAATCTGCCTGTAATTATTTAAGTATTCAACCTATATACACGGTTAAAATTTACTACGGCGCTGTCCACATATTACGTCAGCAGATTTTTCCATAAATTTAATACCCCCCTCCCCTCTGTCACCAATTGTCAGAATTTTTACCCCCACCCCTGTCTGTAATATTACGACATTATTTTGACTACCCCCCCTTTCCCCCAATATAAAACAAAAAAAATAAAGGTTTTAACATAATTTTATTCATGTACATCACAAAAAAAATTATCTAACCACACTAATAGATTATTGATAATTGGAACTTCATCAGAATTTTCAAAATTACAATTATTGTTGTGCATTTCATGCAAATCTTCTTCATGATCTTCATCATGATCAACACAATCAACTTCAATACTTTCAACACATTTAGTTTGATGTTTTTGCTTGCTCACTTGTGAGGCATGATATAGATCACAATGTTTTGCATATTCCTTTTTTTAAAATATGCTGCACACTGTAACAATCTGAATCAAATGGCCGCTGTAAAGTACATGTCACAAAATTTGGGAGGCTTAAGCGAGAGGGCCGACCAAATCCCAGTTCGGGCAGGAATAACGAAACGTAGAGAAGAGAGGGAAAGGAAGCAGACGACGAAAGAGGAGCAGGGGCCGAAAGAGAGAGCGTCGTATGCAAGGATAAAAAGGCAGAAAGATAAAGCGCCGTATGCAAAAAGAAAAAGGCGGAAAGGATTTGAAGAAAGGAAAAAAGAGATTGGCCAGGTATCGATAGTTAGAAGAGAGACGGGGAAAGGGCCAATAAGAAAGCAAGGGAGAAAAGATGGGAGACTTGCAAAGGGAGAGAGAGATAGACAGGAACTTCAGTTCGAAACATCGATGAAAAAGGTCGAAATTTGGAGGCGGACAGATTCTGGCGACCTTCCCGGGAATCCGGCATTAAGGGTGAACTCTAAGCAGACGGGCGGACAGCAGGTAAGAAACCGTGCTACTTACCTTGCTAATAACGGAGGACATTGGTCCCGTAGCTGCGTGTTCCGTGGGAACCGAGAGATAGCTCCCTGCCAGAGACCACAAGGGGAAGGGCAGCCAGGGCCTCCTTCTGACGGTCTTGGGAAGGTCTCGACGCTAAAGAATCAGACCGGAGTTGCCGGGTTGGAGGCAGCATCCACGGTGCCGAAGGACGCAGCCTACATTGAATTGGAAAAGTGTCAGACTCTTGGACAAGACGGCGATAACCCAGGCATAGCGTGGACAGAAGATAAATCTTTTGGGCGTGCGAAATACGGCCAAGATTTCGTCAGACAATCTTGTGATTCCGAAGCAACGCAGGGAAGGCGTTGGGAACTAAGAGATAGCAGCGTATGCGCGCACAGCTCCGGAGAACGTTGCGTAGCGCATTGCAAGACTCATTTTCACTCGTTTGATAGTGAGTACTTAGCGAACAAGGCGCGATTAAGTTGCTTAAGAATTTTCAGGGCGAGTGCCCATGTATTTTATGTGCGTTAGGTTGTTTTAATGCAATTCATTAATCTTTGTTCGATTTCCATTTGTTTTATAGAATTGCCCACGGCGTCGCTCATCAGGCTAGACGACGTCGACTTACGGGTTCCAGTAATCCTCCCGCCAAAAGGATTACACGACGGGCTCACCGTTGGACATGTGTCGGCGACAGGCAATCTAGGAGGTCAGCGAGGCATCTCAGTATCATAAGCAGATTTTGGTTTCCGGACGGATGAGATATTATGAAAGATATCGGTCGCTTTATGGATACGTCAAACTTTATTTCCTCGTAAAATTAACGGACATTATATTCTCCATAATTGCTTAAGAGACCAGTGCTGTAGCCGAGAGGCCCGCTATTGAGTTTGCGTTCGTTTAATACTTTTTGCATATCAACGTGAGATACGATTTATTTTGTATTTATTAACTGTGTCTTTTATTTGTTATTTGAAACGCTCATAAGGTGACGCGGAAGGTCACGTGAGGTGCAATTTATTTGATTTATCTCTTTTGTTGGAATATTAACTTTAAACTTGTAAATAAATTATTTCTTCAATGCCAATTTTGCTACTTTATTACAAACCCACATTAACCCACTGATCAGGTACGTTACAGTACACCATAAAATTTTAAACAGTAAATCTCATATGTCTTAATTATTATGAATATTAACTTCTGTAACCTTACCTTTGACATCATGGTCTTTTCTAAAGCTAAAGTCACAAATAATGAAGGGAATTTCGCTTCATCAGAGGTAGCTATGTGCAGTGAAGGATTCTGCTTAATCCGGAAAGGAGCAGGAAGAAATCTGTCTGGAATGACAGTTTAGTGTTTTGATCGCCATTCTTGGTAACAACTTCTGTCATCAATTTCACAATTTGCAAAAGATATTGTGATTCTCTACCATGTGTTGATTTCCACATTTCATCAATTATGGGTAGACATATCTCTGTATCTGCAAAAATAAAAATGGATATTAAATTTGCACCATAGTGCTTCGAGAACAAAGTTAAAAGTTCTTACCTTGAGAAATATATTTAGCTACAACTGGATACTTATCGATGACAGTCTTATTCCAAATCGATGCCAGAAGTTCACCTGCATGTTGAAAATTTCCCAATTCCAGTTCCTTGTCAAACGTTTTTCCTTTTTAATCAAGGTGACTGCCGAAATATTCATGCTCTAAAATTAGGCCTGCCATTTCTCGGCTTAAAGGAGCCATTCGCCTTTCAACACGATTGAAAGCACTCCTACCAGGTGCATTTGTTCCAATGAATATTGCATCCAAATTGTAATCTAGAAAATGTGCAACTGCACAGTGTATCACCTGCAAAGTATAAAATTAATGAAACAACAAGATAAAAAAATCAGCGCAAATATTCTCATAAAAATATATACCTTTATGTAACTACATAACGTGGATTTTCATCTGGGCCACCATCATCAGTGAGTATCACAATTGGTTTTACCAGGCCAGTTGGTGTTAAAATGACTTCCTTAAACTCTGGTACATTATGTAAGCTTTTAAAATCAAATGCTCTGTAGGTAGGCCCTGAATGCTGTTAATGAACTGTGCTTCCCACTTCTTATAGCTGTGTAGGTAGGTCCTGAATATGACACAGCTTTGGGATCGCAAATTCTATCAGGCTTGATTATTATCCCAGCATACACTAATAACAACCCAATCATGATCTGGAAGCCGAACATGATATTTCATTGACATTAAAATTGGTGCTTGCTTTGTAGCTGCAGTAATGCCAAGTGGAACACGCGCTTTATCATCTTGGCTGATGTATGCTACTTCGTTTGGGCCCATCAGGGATGCCAATTCGTCAAGAAATTGCAGAAAAGCTCTATAAATATTACTTACATATTAATATAAAAAAATGATATTAAACCTGGTTTTTATGTTGTCAATTTACCTGCAGAAATGCATGTCAGGATGAGATTTGTGCAAATCGTTCTGACTACGACAGAGTTTAACCGGCACGGTAGTAACATGTCGCTTTCCTTCTGTTGTATTGTATGATCGTGGAAGCAAACGTAAATACGTAGCAGATTTAGAAATCTGTAATTAAATATCAGTTTTAAAATGCAACAAAAATTTATAATCTCAAAATGTCAACACTCACCTTGAAGCCCATGCCATTTAATACTTTAGTCAATCTAGATAAGGTATTGCAACTTCGCAAATTTTCGTTCCTTCTGCGACTATCAGCCCCAGCGCAAAATTCTGCTATGGTTTTTATGGTGTCTAATAACTCTATTTGTTGCGTTTCTAGCCGTGGTTTTCCGACACAATCATGTGTTAAATTTATGGCATCATTGGGATACTTCTCTTGAAGTTCCATTAATTTTTGACGTTTTTTTTGTCGTAGTTTTTCTTGGCTTTTTACATTGCTTCTCTTTCTTCTTAAACATGCTTCCTCTTTCTTTAGTTGGGCTTTCTTCTCTTATATGCTATGCATTAATGTAGCTTCGTCGCACATGCCCAATTCTTTTTTCTGATGCAGTGCTAGAATTTCAGCATTCAACACATTAATTTTCTTCATAGAAATATCATGTGAAGGTGTCTCTCTTTTTTTTGAATTAACATATGATGTAAAAATTTCCACAGTATTATCATGGGATATTTGAGATGGTGTAGGTATAGAGTCACACACTGGTAAATTTGAGCTACTAGACTCATTATTAATTAAAATTTCAGAATTGTCGATTGCATTACTTGTTGTTTCAAGTTTTTTCGAATTACTAGCCTAAAACAAAAGAATTTTTGAACACTTATCTTTTTAAAATTTAGGTAGAATCAAAACTATTCAATAAATTTACATATTGAAATTTAAAATTTTATCTTGGTAAAGAAAGTAAGGATGCTCGATTTTATTTTTGTAAGCTGACTCTGTAAGTTCTTGATTTCCTTTAAAATTTCTTCTTCAGGTCGGCTTTTTATGCTGTGCCAGAATTCATTGGCTTCTTTTTGAATTTGCTGGCCATTTTTTGTCCCTTTGCCTTTTTCAAGTTTTTGAAACGCATCAAAAAATTTGGGATACAAGTAACCTGACATTGTGAAAAAACATGCGGGATTCACTGCTAATATACTGTTACAAAGTATTTATTTATGCAGGTAAATGAAATGAATACAAGGTAAATAGAAGTGTGGCTACTGCTGTGTGTAGTTACGACTAACTGATCACTGGAAGTCTGTCCGATCCTTTATACCCTATGTCCATGCAGGTTCCAAGAAATCCGGCTCTTCTTAGAGGCACCCCCTCTTAATCCCTATTAAACGTATGTGTTGTGTTACTTCCTTTGTGCCTGTTGGCGGTCCTTTGAAGCCTTAATGCGGCTTACATACTTTGTGTCAATACGAAACGACCGACCATTTACAAAGTCACGCCCTCTATAAACAGTTTTTTAAAATAAACGTTATTAATCGGTTTTGCATCCGAGGACTTGCTGACGTCAGCTATAATATCTGTACCTCCCCCCTCATGGTCAGAATGCTTCAGCATTGATAGACCACCCCCTACCCCTACCCAAGCTGGCGTAATATGTGGACAACCCCTACTCATTTATATAAAGATATGTTATGGAAGGATAATTTTTTATTCATTTGAGATTTCTTTTGACATTTTGGCGCAAAATTTAAACCTAAAAAAATCGGACTTCCTTCGAAACTTTTTCAGCATCAGAAGCATTTTCAAGTGCAGCAGCAGCCTCTTTTTTCTTCATCGAGTAATCTCTCGCGCCCTTGAGATAGTAAAGAAAAGAGTCTTGTGCAAGAGGCATGCGGTTCTCGCTGAAGTTAACGTCTTCAGCAGCAGAGCGCCAGAAGTGAGAGAAAGCACCACAACTTTTCTCGTGGCGAGAGCGAGAACTTTACTCGCGTGAAAAGGTCTTTCTCGCGAATATGTGAATGCGGCTTAAGAACTCGCGATTGCTTCGAATTTATGCACTCTGTATATGCTGGTATTGTTTTCAGAAACGTACAGAAAACCTGTGACAGGCTTGATCTTTTTAATAAATGAATAATTGATGATTGACTGCTTTCTGGATGACTTCATTGTTCACAGATGAGTTGGTTGCTTTGATTCATTCTTTCATTCTTTCCTATCAATCAAAACTTTTCAGATCAGATTGGTTGCTCCTTGCTTTCTGCTTGTGACGTTAATGCCAGCAATCTTGAATGCACTGTTCTGGAATCAGTATTATTCGACTTTCTTATTCACAACATCCCAAATGTTCGCTAAATGTAACCCAGATTTATTTGCCGTTGGCACGTCCATGCGCACTTAATCCTGCCCAAATCTTGCCCTATTTACAACATACTTTCTATCAATGTAAAATGGAGGATGAATCGCGAAATTGACAAATACAAAATCAATTTTCTTCTGAAACTGCGCAGGTATAGAACCTGAATGGGTAAAGATTATAATTGCCTTGAAATTGTGATTATGTATATATTTTGCTAATAAGGCGAAACAGCATCCTTTTACAAATTTTGTTTTTTGAGATGGTTGCTCTGAAAGAGGGATCCATTATATGCTATCTGGTATTATATTTTTTCTTTTTGCTCAATTACTAACTCATCTAATTCTTTTTATCTTTGGAGCGATATATCCAAGAATATATCATCTTTCCTTATTTATTTAGACAATTTTGTCTGTTTCACAATATCACTGAACACACTCCTATTCATTAGTGCTCACATCATATATCTTAAGCGCTATTAAAATATTTTTATATTCTTGTATACTTTTTCCTCAGACATCAAGCGCAGCATCTGTCTTGCTTGGGTGACAGACGCAGTTTTTATGTGTGACTGCATGAAACTCGTTATTTCAACAACCAATCGGAATCTTCATTTCTACGACATTTCAGCAAGTAATCATATGGAAGAATTTCGTCTTTGTGGTAAGAGGTTATAAAAACATATCTTACTTAATATTTTTTAGTTGATATGATTGAATTATTTAAAGATAAATTATGATTATGCTTAGAATAAGCTAAATGATCAGGAATAAAAAGGCTACGGTAGCATAGAAATATACATAAGTAATTTAAATGATGATTTTGATGTAATAATTTTAATATTGATTATGTTGATGATGGCTTTACTATACATAATTATGTAAAAAAATCTGGTCACTTTCACCTGTTAATCAAAGGAATCGACAATCAAACTCAGAGCATGCATTTCTTCACGTGGGACAAAAGCAAGACTTTCAGAAAACTCTCCCTATTGAATACATAACAAAGGAAAGTAAGGAAGAAGTCTGAAGATCCAATTGGTTATCCAGAAAATGTAAATTCTAAAACAGAGCTGTCCATTTTCCATTATCTTCTGAGCAACGTTGCGTAACAAATGTTTGTCAAGAACCACACAGAAACTTTAGTATTTATTAAGGCCAAGAATATATTCTGTTTTAACCACAAACAAAAATTTTTAATACCAATAAATTCTTTAATTCATTACAACATCCCATCTAAAGAGTATTGAATACACAGTGAAGATGTACAGATAATAATCTAAAGCCCTATTAACGACGGTACAGATGTACACTGATTGGAAGAAAGTAATCGGACACTTTCGATTTTAGACGTTTTGTCGAATATCTAGAAAAATACTTGACGAATTATCCTGAAATTTCAAGGGTGTAAAAAGGATGTTACACCTCATATATTTCAGCGAAGGTTTTCTCCCGAAGGCAAATAGGGGGCCAGCAAAGAAGTGAAACAAAAAAATAATGTTGGGAATCACCCTGTAAAAAATAATGCTTGAAATGGATTGTAGCTGTAGCATATGCTTAAGAGGCTTGTTTTACTTTACTTTGTTTATTTGTATATTCATGGAGATATAAAGGTTTCTTTAAAAAGGTCGAAATGTTTTCGTAAGTTTTTTGTTTATAACACGCAAGATTTTCAACCCAATGCAATGCCATTTTCAGGAAACTTGACAAACTACAGTGTAGACAACACCGTGCAATCAGAATACAAAAATATTAAATATTTGATGAAATATGAGCATTTATACTAAATAATGTTTAACTGCGCATGCGTTACTAAATTGTCTTTTGCATAATTTATTAGCCAAATGTATAGAGGTACTCTTATAAAAAGCCCAAGCAAATATCGTGAAAATTGAGAAAGATATCGCCGATAGAATAAACAAAACGATAAGGGGCTTTCTCCAAATTTTTATTTTTGGATCAGTATCAACTTCTTCTTTTTACGCTGATAGGAAGTCAATATGAAGTCAATTTTTTTTCAGCATAAGGAGAAGAAGTTGATACTAGTGTCCGATCCAAAAATAAAAGTTTGGAGAAAGCCCCTTATGTATGCCTTTAGAGCGCGTGAGCGCTCTTGGAAACAAGGATTTTCCGCCCACAGATAATAGAAATCCACTTAGTCTTGTCACAGTTCAGTCCGAGAACTGTTGGCACCCCCCTGCATACAACAACCAGGGGATATGTATGCCTCTAGGGCGCGTGAGTGCTCTCGGAAACAAAGATTTACCGTCCACAGTAATTAAACTTGCACAGGTAATAGAAAAACGAATTAGTCTTGCCACAGGTCAGTCCGAGTACTGTTGGCACCCTCTTGCATGCAACAACCAGGGGATATGTATGTCTCTAGGGTGCGTGAGCGCTCTTGGAAACAGCGATTTACCGCCCACAGTAATTGAACTTCCACAGGTAATAGAAAAACGAATTAGTCTTGTCACAGTTCAGTCTGAGTACTGTTAGCACCTTTTTGTATGCAACAACTAGGGGGTATGTATGCCTCTAGGGAGCGTGAGCGCTCTCGGAAACAAAGACTTTCGCCCACAGTAATTCACTGCCCGCAGATAAGAGAAAATCGAATTAGTCTTTCCGTAGTTCAGTCCGAGCACTGTTGGCACCCCCCTGCATGCAACAAACAGGGGTTATGTATGTCTCTATGGCGCTTGAGCGCTCTCGGAAAGAGATTTACCGCCCACAATAATTAACGTCCACAGGTAATAAAAAAACGAATTAGTCTTGCCACAGTTCAGTTTTTAAAGGCTCACAATGCATGGACATTGTCACATAATAATGCGACAATCAGGTTATCCGATGTCCCCGGCCGCACAGATCGGCCGGGGAGCAATGTCGGATTTTCCGCGCCGCCATCTATTGACAATATTCAGCCAAAGCAAAAGATTAAACCAATAGATGGGCGAGCGGAAGGCAGCTCTCGGCGAAGCCGGAAGCGGCATAAGCAGGAGCGCCGTTTTCAAAATCTCGATCGGGAGCAGAGTTTTAAGAGGAGAGAGAACCGAGCCTCTGGAGGGAAAACACGTGCAAAAAGAGCTCTGGGGAGACTGAGAACGGCAGCTTTAGCGAGCGTCGAGGAAGGTTTGCGTACGGAAAGAGCGTGTGAGAAACTGAATGACTGTGTCTTTAACGATAATGAGTTTTTCTGTTCTTCAGATGGAGCAATGCCTTCGTTTCAATTAATGCATGTATCTGGGTCGCGCCTGTTCCGCATTACGACAGAAGCTTCGGAAACCACATCGTCCGTCGAGGGAGAGACCGTAAGGGAAACAGCTCGACAGCATGGGAGTCCTTCACACGTCAAGACAAGCGGCAGCGTCGTCGAGAACGCCCGTAGGCCAGTCGACGAGGTGCGAAGGGACGTGGCAGTGCTTTTCAAGCCCGGACCCGTGAGTGGTATACTTCGGACGTTGGTCCTCGTGATAGGAGTGCCCAGGAGCATCGAGCAGGCGGTATCCACGACGGTTGCGGAGTCAATTAGCGAACGAGAAGATACAGAGGTCTGGTGTATCGCTCCTTGGTCTTTCGTCGCATTGCTCCAGGAATCGCTCGATGCCATCATCCCAGAATCCAGGTAGGCTCAATTCATGTTATTTTTAAGTTCTCTCCCGCTCTTAATTACTCGTTTGCTCCCGAGCGCGTAATAAAGAATGCTTTACACAGCATAATTCAAAGTTTTGTGGATAAAGCAAGGAATAAGCAAGCATAATATCTCATAAGCTGTCTAAAGCAAATTAAATGCGTATTAGAGCTTTACCCCGGGTCAATTGCTTAATTTGTTGGGTACTTTGGAGGCGCGTGCTGATTAGGATATGCATTAATCATAATATCCTATTTCTTTCTCTTTACAGTGCTAGAGCACACAACACTGTTGTGAGAGTGAAGCCTCATCGTGGAGACTTCTAGTTGCGGGAAGGTGTCTAAATTGTCCTCCGAGAGGAAACGAACGGAGTTAGTATAGGCAGCGGGCAATCCGCTTTTGTATCGGTGAGAAGGAAAAAAAAAAAGAACCTTTGTTGCGCTTCAATTGGGCGTACAACTTATCTTTTCCCGGTGTGCCAATACAACCGGCGAGTTAAATTGTATTTTTTTTTGTATTATTAACATTACCTCATCCGGGTGGGTATTCTACGTGTTAGTAGAATTCCGCCCCTTTACCCAAAGACAGGGCTACGGCATTGTGGCCTAAATTTTGGCCGGTTTATTGTTTTTGAATTTCAATAATTTTTCTATTGAAGGTTAAACGTACCCTTGGGTAAATTTTTTTTGTATTATTTTATTAGTTCTTGGATTAATAAAATCTTGATTTCTAATTAAGCACTAAGTTATTTTTATTTGCTCTGTGTTCACTTCATTCGCTTAATTCCACTGCGCCTGGTCGTAAAATTACGTGACAGACCTCTCCAAGGATGCCTTCTAGTCTAAATAATTTTTTACTCACGTAATCTTACTTTAGATGTACACTTGATGTTGTTGAAATTGCATTTCTTCTTTTGATGTCTTTAAGCAAAAATTGGCCATTCATCACTTTGTGTAGTCTAGCAGTCGCCGATTCTTCTATTTACTTGCTTACCATTTGCTGAATACAGCACGGAGCTAAAGGAGTGCTTCCTCTATCGTCTTTCACTCTTTCTTCATTTACTGATCATTTTTAAAGATTTTCAAGAAATTGGTGAGAAATACTATGAATTCTTTTTTCTAAGAATTCTTATTTACAAACTTTGCCTTGCATTGTTGGTCATGAGATAGTTCTCATTAATATGCCCTGCCATAACCATGAATATCGATTTTTTTATCAATAATTATTATTTTTTTGAAATCTGAGGTAGACAGTGACCTTCCTCATGCCTTGAAGGTCGTGTATGCGAAATGTTATCAAGATCGGAATAAAACTATAGATTTGTATAAAAAAAAAACAAACCCACAAACAAACCCGCAAACAAACAAACATCCTTCTTTATATATATAGAAAGACTAGCAGAGGTACCCGGCGTTTCCCCGTATAATGACATTTATAGGTAAAGAGAACAATCTCAAAAAATTAAATTATAAATCCCAACTTTAGACTCAAGTTTTTCTTGCCCTTGACGTAGAAGCTCTTATACCCTCTTGATCTATTGAAAATTCCCGTTGTTCAAATGTTTCAAATACCCATATAGCTTTTTATGTTTTAGTTGCAGAGTTTCTCTGACCAATACTCGGGGAGCTCACAATAGGTGGACCTCTCCAAGGATGCCACTGCTATTCTAAATAAAATCTTACTTACGTAATCTTACTTTAGATATACACTTCATGTTGTTACAATTCTCTTTCTTCTCTCGATGTCTTTAATCAAAACTTGGCCATTCATTTCTTTCTGTAGTCTCGCGATCGCCGATTCTACTATTGAAATGCTTACCATTTGCTCAATACAGTACGGAGCTAAAGGAGTACTTCCTCTGTCGTCTTTCCACTCTTTCTTTTCAGTCTGCTAACTCTCCATTAACTTCTGTTACTGATCATTTTTAAAGATTTTCAGGAAATTGTTAAGTACTAAGAACTTTCAATTCTAAGAAAAGCCTGAATAACAGGAATTCTATGCAATGTTGATCATGATATATATATTGTTGGTCCGTGCAGAGTGTTTGTGAATTGCGTGTTGATACCATTGTTGACACCTATCGTTGCACAAACTTTGGCTTGCTTTGTTTGTCATGAGATATTTCTCATTAATATGCTCTGCGATAACCATGAATATTGATTTTTCATCGATAATTATTATTTTTCTGAAATCTGAGATAGACAGTGACCTTCCTCATAGTTTGAAGGTCAAGTATGCAAAATTTCATCAAGATTGGAATAAAACTGTAGATTTGTAGTCAATACACACAAACAAACCCACAAACACCCTTCTTTATATATTGTAACGTGCTAGTAAAGACGAAACGTGTTTACCCGCACGCACAGCCAACGCCCCAAGAATGATGCGTAAAATACTCAAAAGAAAGCCCTCCCCTAACGGAAATGAAAACAGTTATCAGAACCCAAACAATCTGCGAGGATAAAAGAATA
>JAHWFO010054259.1:703209-724104 GCA_023313115.1 Rhysida immarginata
ACTTTCACTTGTCTCTGGTCCAATTATTTTATTCAACTGAGAATTATTTCTTCCTTTTTTTTTTGTTTAAAAAAAAAATTGAGTACCTTTTAAAAGTATTTTAGGTTACCAGATTTTCTTTTAATTTAAAATTTTAAAATCAATTAGCTAAAATTTGATAAATTATGTTAGGTTTGTTTATCAATAGTAAGAAACAGTTTTAAATATCTTCCCAGTTTAAATGTTCTGACTTTATCAACATTCCATTATTGTCAGATAAACAAAAATTAAAATGACATTTTTTTTAATTTTCTTAAAATAATTTTGTGACACAGCTTGTTAAATTTTTTAAAGTATAAACATCTAATTGATATTTCAATAAAGATAAGTATTGTGATAAACATTTTTATTGTGATGAATGCATTAAAAAAACAACTGTCACTCAATAAATGAGCACCAAGCTCGTATAACCAGGTATAGTATTTGAACAATAGATTTCCAAAGGATGACATTCTTCGTAAAAAGTGGATACATCTTATTAGGCGTAAGAATTGGAAGCCAAACTCTTATTCTTCAGTTTTCTTCATCTATGCTTTCACTTGTCTCTGGCTAAGCCTCCATTATTACAATAACGATAGGAGTTGCGAGTTGTACGCGCTCTTTTAAAAATTCGTAAGGCATTGAATCAGCTATTAAAAGTCATTAAAAGTATACGTTATCGTTACTTAATGCAATAAAGTTTTTTTTAAAAAATCAGAAAACAGGTTACGCTTACTAATACCTCTTGAAGTCATGTACAGATACAGCTGAAATAACATTGAGAACATACGCCACCTTACATTTCTGCCATTCCCATAATGGAGATCGCTGCAATTCCGGTGGCACCAGTAGCGCTCAGCAAAATGAATAGGACACTGCCAGTCTCTTACTTTCATTTGTCTCTAGGTTGTCCTAGAGGACAGTTGTCCTAGGGGGTAGTTGTCCAGGGGGCAGTTGTTTATTTGGCAATTGTCCAGATGGCGTTTTAGCAATACAGTGGTCGCCACTTATTATGGCCACTTTTTGACCATGCTTAAGCAGCCACATTAACTGGTGGCTGTTTTAAGCAAGGTTACCAAAAGTACTTACTTTTTTATCCAACAAATCGAGCATGTGTTTGTACATACATATATACAAGTTTGGTTTCTTAGATAATCATTATGTACAGTGTCTTGTCAAAATAGCTATTTAAAATATTGTCTACTGTTTGTTTGAAAACCTTGCCTGCATTAGTGAAGTTGTGTGGGGTAGAAGCCATATGATTTCTAGGTGGGATAAGTCATCAGGAACACGAGCATAGCCGCTGCAGTTGTCAATTAGAAGACTGATGTTTTTGTCTTCGCTTTTAATGAAATAGTTCAATAACTGTGGAAAGCGACGTAATAACAAAGGAAAACCTCTTATCCACAAAAAGAATTTTAATTAAGCATATACGTATTTCGAACCCTTTAGGTTCATTATTCAATGCCAAATGAGTGAATTTGGTACATAGCGCAAGTCCTATATAAAGGAGAAAAGCGCGGACCTAGGAGAAATACCCTGGTCGTAAAATAGTTCTATTTAAGTTACAAACGTAAAAACCGGGAAAATCCCAATTATACAGAAAAATACAAATCCCAATATAAATTATACAGAAACAATATAAAATTATACACAAAAAGCTCTAAAAAACAAAATTATACAAAGTAAAATAAAACAACAAAAGGGGGGGGAGAAACATCAACTTGAGAGCTTCAATGACTTAATCAAAATCGAATCCCCCAGGGGCCCTGTGTCTCCATTCAATAGTGAGTCCGGGTTTTTTCTAGCGGCGATTTCCAAGGTTTCGAAGGCATCAAGTGCATTTCTGTTTCTTGGTTGTTGCATAATACTGTAAAAAAAAAATGTAATGTCCAACAAGTGCATACGTTCATGTAGAGAGATTTCCGAAATATACAAATGAATAAATAAATTCGTGAATATTTTATGTAATATACACGATCTCAAGCTTAATTCATAACGTGTAGGACAAAATCTCCAAGTTATTTATGCTGCCGGTCATGATTGTTATCATGAAAGTGTAAAACCACCCGTTGGAGGATTGAAAATAGAAGCAAAATTTTTATTAGATAGAAGCAAATTTTTTAATAATTTTTTAAAAGTTGCACTTGTGGGAGATGATCGGATTGTTCAGGTAAATTGCCCCACCATTTGACGCCGATAAAAGAGACGCAACGGCGTTGGTAATTATTTCTGGTAAAAGGAAGTCTAATCAGGTTTGACAATCGGGTGGGATAGGGGTGAATGTTTTGTTGATAAGATATTTCAAAAGGAGTAGAAAGAATTAATTGAAGGTTAATAATTTAGTAAACGAATAAGCAAAGTTGAATAATATAAATTTGATAGATGGTTGGAATGCCCAGGAGTTCGAAATAATGGGAAACAGAGTTAGGCAATCGGATGTTAAGCAGGGTTCTTAGAAACCATTTTTACAAGCGATAAAGGCATAAGAGATTGGAGTTCGTAGCGGATCCCCAAAATTGGACTCCGTAGCAGAGGGCCGAGTGTATTAAGGAGTTATAAAGAAGGATTAGTATATAGGAGGGAAGAAAGCGGAGATGAGATATCATTCCTTGTCTTTTATTAAGTTTAGTTCAAAAGTATTTGTATGGAAGTCCCAGGTAAGATCATCCGTTAAATGGATTCCTAAGTTTTTAAAAGTATTCATGGCTATAATAAGTGTGAGTTATCGTAAATAGGCAAATTTGTAGGAACATTTAGCTTATTCCGTTGGAAAAATAGCATGTATATTGTTTTGTTAAGGTTTAAGGTAAGCGAGTTAGCTGAGTTACAGTTGCTTAAGTTAGATAAAGTGTGATTAATATTAGTGGAAAGAATTGCAATATTAGAATCGGCAAATAGCAAGGTTGCATCATCGGCATATAAGATTAAGTTAGAAGAGGCAAGTGTTGAAGCCAAGTCGTTTATAAAGAGGTTAAATAGTAATGGTGAAAGGATAGAGCCTTGTGGGACACCTATATTGCGAATCAATAGTGAAGACGAAATAGGCCTATCATGGGAAGTTAGGTAATAGGAACGATCAGTAAGAAAGTCGATGAGCCTGAGAAGTGGGGGGCCGCGGATATTGAAGAATGAGGTTAATTTGTGTATTAGAAGTTGGTGAGACACGGAGTCGAAGGCTTTGGCGTAATCTAAAAATAAAGAAACAACATAACTGTTTTTGGACATATGAAAAGATATGTATTCAGTTAATTCATAACAGGCTGTATCAATACTACGGTTGGCACAGAAACCATGTTGAGCCGATGATAAGAATTTATTGTTATGAATATAATTGGATAAGCGGTAGAAGTACAGTTTTTCAAAACTTTTTGAGAATATTGGTAAGATAGAGATTGGGCGATAATTGTGAAAATCACTATGGTCACCATTTTTATATATGGTAATAATTTTGGCAGTTTTGAATAATTTGGGAAAAGAACCTCTGGTGAGCGATACGTTAAATAAATGCGATAGTGGAAGTGTTATGCTAGATTTTACTGCGATAATGACATCTGGACGAAAACCTAAAGGTTCGGGGGAAGATGAGGATTTTAAATGCATTATTACTTTTGATATCTCTTCGGGAGAAGTGGGAGTAGCAAAGAAAGAATGGGAAGTCCGCAGAAGATTAAAAGAGTATGAAAGAGGGGGGGGGGTTAGGGGTTGAAGAGGAGTAGGTAAAAGAATATTAAGGAACTCAGATAAAATAGAAGTTAGGCTTTGAGGATCTGGTAAGAGGGAGCGTGAAGAATGGGGGTTAGAGAGAAGGTTGTTAATCGCTTTCCATTTTTCTTTGTTTGAGTTAATTTTGTTAAACTGTTGTGCATAGTGATTGCGTTCGGCATTTTTGATGATGTTACGCAGTAGGTTAGAAAAAGTTCAAAATTTTTTGCTGGTTTGAGGGTTAGGATTGCGCCGAAATTTTCGGTAAAGAGCATTTTTGTGTGCTACTTGGCGAAGAATGTAAGTATTTACCCTGGGTTTACGGAATGGTTTAACAGCTCTATGGAGGGTGGAGGGAAAGTAGCGTTCATAACCGAGACGAAAATGGCCACAAAATTTTTCAAAGAGTAGATTGATTTCAGTGGAGTTTCCAAAAATTTCTGCCCAGTTGATAAGTAAAAGGAAGGACTGAAAATCTGCTAATCGGGGAGGAGTGACTAAACGGTGGTTGATGGTTATAGGGATTTCAGGAGAAATTAAAGAAGAATTGTGTATGTAATAAATTGGGAGATGATCGGAGATGGGCAGATCATGCGTACCACTGGAATATCCATTTAAATGGCTAGTGAAGCATTGGTCGTTCGTGGAAAAGGAATTGTGGGCTATAGAGTGGTGTGTGTATGAAGTAATCGTGGCGTTCAATCCAACTTGGAGCGTTAAATCGATTAGAGTATTTAAATTGGGTGTTGATTTGTGGAAATCGATATTGAAGTCGCCAAGTAAGATAATTGTCTTATTATTTAGTTGGAGAGTAAGAAGTAGGGATGATAGAAAAGATATAAATGGGTGAAATAGACCAGAAGGTGGTCTGTAAACGGTAATAATGATATAATTGTTATTAATAAGGATATTAAGTATTTCGTAGTTCTCAGAAGCTATGGTAAAATCAGCTAGAACTGTATAATGTAGGAAATCAGAAATATAAGCTACAATGCCTCCACCTCTTTTGGATTGACGGTGGCCTGCGAGTGGAGAGTAGCCAGTTAGGGGGGGGGGGGATCTCAGTAAGCGAGTGAGTCCATGTTTCTGTGATGGATAAAATTTGTGGCGCAGAGTGAAGATTAGTTAGGGAGGCGGGGAGTGAAGAGAAGTTTGTGTTAATACTGCCAATATTTATATAATATGAATAAAGGTAACTGGTTTTGACTGGGTATTTAATTGTGTAGTAAGACGTTAAGGTCACTTAAGGAAATAGGATTGGTAGGGGCAGACATATGAAGGCGTAAATTGAAATAAATTGATCTGGAAATAAGAAGATTTATAATAAAATTGACAAGAAAGTAGAAGAGTTAATGATTTTTAGCAATAAATCTGGATATAAAGTTTTTGGACATAGAGGACAGGAAGAATTCGTAAGAGCTTAAATAAGAAATGTCACATATTACCACAAGTAAATTAGAATTGTCTGAGCATGCATATATAGAGAATATAATGAAGTTGGCATTGTTAATTATCAAATAGGTAGGTAAAAAAGAAAAATTTAAACTATATAAAATATTTAGGAATTGTTCAAAGATTTTGCAGGTCATAGAGATTACGCAGGGTAATAGGTTGAGAGGTATCCGATTTACGAATCATGATATTGCCATTACTAACCCATAGATGTTTGTAATCCAGGTCTTTTTTCTTTTTTTTGGCTTGCACAAATATATCTCTGAAGTAGGGAGATAGATGATCATTTAGGTAAATGGGGAAATCTTCATTAAAGATTTTTGCATCTTTTGTGGTTAGTAGTCTAAAATTCAACTTTTTGTTTCGCAGTAGATTAAATTTAATACTATGCCTAAGAAATTTTACAACTATCGGCCTAGGTTTTGAATTATTAGTGAATTTCTTGTTGATTCTGTGAACGGCATTTATATCATACTTCGTACAATCTACCTGAAGAGTCGAAGCTATTTTTGTAACTATCTATATACTAAAACTCTTGCGTGTATTTATTTATTTAAGCTTATCTGTAATTCTATCTCCTCCTAGACGGTTTGAGCTAGCGACTTGAAATTTTCAGGGCAGGCTTATCAATAAAGGATCTGTTCTATCGCCAAAAATCAGCCCCCTACGACTCTCTTTCCTCACTTTCTGGGGGTTTCATTTAAAATTATCTGCTTTTGCTTTGTAATTCCCCTCAACTGATGGCGCGGGCGGGCGAAGCCTCGGGTAACAACTAGTCTCTTCTAAATTTTCTTGGGGTTTCTCAGGGATTCCTCCAATTATTATGTTTGAGTTATAGGAATACTGTTCAGAATCAATCACTTTCATCTTAATGTTGTCGAATTCCAGCTTAAGTTTGTCGTTCTCTTGTTTTACAACTTCATATTTTTGCTTATGAGAATTTATTTCGGATTTCAAATTACATAATTCTTCTCTCATTGAGTCGAATTCTTCAGTGAAGAATTCAAAGGCTTTACTGAGCTCGTTCGCTTGGTTCTTAAATTTATCGAGATCTTCAAGTTTATTTATTATTGCAGTTAATTTGGATTTGATCCAGTGTCATGGATAAAAGAGTATTGCGCAGTGGAAGATTAAGCCTACTAACAAGAGACAACAGAGCATATCTTTTGGCATAAATCATTTATTAGAATTAAGTAAATAAAAGGAAATAATTCACTTACATGAATAAATACTGAAATGGGCACTATCTTGCTTAAACGCAAGAAACGCTTAGGGCCTTGGGCCTTGCCCGAACGGAACAGACAAATCCGTTTAACAATAACTTAATAAGAATATAGATTAACAAATAATACGGACCCTTGTCAAGCTCTAAAATTAGGCGATGACAAGCGCGACCAATGATAAGTCTTAGTCCATCCAAGGAACGAACCTCGGATTTACAATCAATAGGTATGAAAACTTTGTTTCAAATATTCGAATGTAATGCTAAGTGGAACCACTAAAAGGTCCCGCTTAATGTCTAATCATGAACTCATGTCATAACCCAGACGAAATGACCTGGGATGACCGAGACAAAAGCGGACGTAGCAACCGACTGTGGTAATTACCGTCCTGGTTTTCTTGCGCCAAGTCCGGAGTCTTCTACTACGAACTAGACGCTACCTCCGCTGCACCGTAGAGAAAATGGCGACGCCTCGCGTTAAAATTGGGCTTGAAGCCGCTGATAACTAAAATAGTTAAAAGAGAGGCGAATTAGAATGTTACTAAACGATGCGGAATGTACAACGTAAAATGTTTAACCAAACGCGCGGGTTGCTTAAATGGCTTACGTGAGACGAAGCGTTCAGCGAGAGAAAGCAAAACTCTCCTGGAAGCCCCCCCCCCCCCCTTCTCTTGACCTGAGCTTTTAAGCAGCGCGCACGAGCGGGATTAATGTTGCACATGAACGTAGGAGAGACTAACTGTATATCTAATCGAGCATAAGAGATTTAAAGGACAAAAACTTCACCCATCTTATGTAGGGCACTATATCGCCCAATACATGAAGCCAAAAGGCTTCGTGCGTCCACGGTGTAATCCAGGCACGCCTTTTCACCGGAATTAGGCTTGCGTCCAGGGAACTCAGCCGTCCTAACTCCGACGCATCTAAATTCGCTGCGACGACCAACGTCCTTGTAGCGAAGACGGTAAGAGGCTCTGCGATGAGTCGATGGACGTCTCCTGTGATTCTAGGTGAACGAGCAGGTGTTTCACCGGCCACGGGCTCCTTGCTCAGCGTCACTTCTCGCTCACTCGCTTCTGAGTCAAAAGATACCGTCTGCTGGACTGGCTGGGTCGCCAATTCTAAATTCGTCTGCGGGGGCGTTTTCTTTAGAAGCTCTTCACGCTCAGGAGTGTCGGGCGAATCGTCCAAAAATTGCGGCCGTTCCTTCTGTCCGGCCGTGATTTTCTGAGGCGTACTAGAACGACCTCGGTTTAATGAACTGGAGCGAATTCCTCGTGTCCATCTCGGTCGAATTTCAGCTTTCTCTCCACGATCTGAATTTTCCCGCTCCGCCCCTTTCTTCTCGCGCACCTTTTTGCGCACCTTCCGCCTTTTTCGTTTACGACGCTTTTGCTTAGGACTTTGTCCTGCCAAATTGTTTACGCTGCGGTTACGAGGCGCATCCGGAAAGTAAGTTTCCCTATTTAAAAAGAAAAACAATCCACACACACAGGAACATATTTATTGGCAACAAGTACAGCAATGCTTCAGCTATTTTTCAACATAGCCACCACCAGAATTGAGACACTTGTCGTATCGTGGGATCAACTTTTGTATCCGCCTGTCGTAGAACTCTGCCGCCTGTGAATGGAACCAGCGTGTGACAGACGTCTTCAACTCTTCGTCGTTGCCAAAACGCTCACCGGAGGACAGGAATTTCTTGAGGTGCAAGAAAACGTGAAAATCGCTGGGAGCAAGATCAGGGCTGTAGGATGGATGATCAAACAACTTCCAGCCAAATTCCGTCAAAACAGCTGCTATGCGTCGAGCCGTACGTGGACGAGCATTGTCATGGAGGAGCACAACACCTGCAGTAAGCATTCCACGCCTCATGTTTTGAATGGCACGTCGCAATTTCCGCAGTGCCATTTTTTTTCGCGTTTTTCGATCTGAGGCTCCGTTAAAAAGTTATAGCGCTAAGTTAAAAATTGCTCAGCATCTGTACGAAGATAGATTTCCGGAAGTGACGTCACGAAACTTTAAAGCGCTATAACCTTTTACCGGAGCCTCAGATCGAAAAACGCGACTATACTTTTTTGCTCAGAATTTCACCCTCTACCTACCTTTTCATTTGGGCACGACCTTTTAGAATCATCCTGACCGATACCGATACCGAACTTTAAAGCGCTATAACTTTTTAACGGAGCCACAGATCGAAAAACGCGACTAGTCTTTTTTGCTCAGAGTTTCATCCTCTACATATCCTTAAATGTGTGAAACGTCGTCCATTTACGCCCTCTATATTCAAAATCTGAATTTGGTTTTATAAACTTTTTTTTATTTTTTTATTAAAATTATAACTTTTCTACAAGCGAATCGTTTGTACTAGGCGACAAAATTTTCTGTGCCACTGCCTGAAAATAAAATTACAAGGTAAATAAAAAAGTTGTGACTCTACAACTTTAATTCAAAAATTGTAGTTTCTTTATTTCCGTTAATAATGCATCACAGCACCGTTATTGTAAAAATGCCCAATACCGAGTCTGAAGGAGAACGACAGTAAGAATCCAATGAATTTATGTTGACTATAGTAAATTTGACATCTACTCTCAAAATCGTTGAAGAAAATGGTGATGGGTTAGACTTGCTCTCTGGTTTTCTAATACAGGTAATATTCTACAGAGAGTTGTTAGAAATTTATGGTAACAACTTACAGAGGGCCAGAAAAGGAAATCCTTTTCATTTCCATCGATTGTGTTCAAATTTGGTAGCCATGCATCGCAGTTTTCACTGCAGAAGGTTGAACGCAGGACACCAAGGTTAATTCCTAATCACTCCTGTTGACAGGCTTTCCAGAGGGCCCGTTTAAGTAGGCAAAAGCCACAAAAATCCAGGTGATGCGTTCGACGACTTGACGGGTATGTCAGAGATAGGAATGGAGCATATTTTGATATCTTCTTGCATGCCTTCCTGGAAAGCCGGTTTGGTGCGGCAGTGGACTCGACGCCTTGTCTTGTTGTAGCCATACCTTGTTTACCTCTGTATCATACAAACCGAGGATGTCACGAGTAAAAATGGGAGTTAGCATGTTTGTCTGATAATAAGTGGTCTTGATTTTAACCTTTGACTCCATTCTGTGTA
Source organism: Rhysida immarginata (assembly GCA_023313115.1). NCBI lineage: Eukaryota > Metazoa > Arthropoda > Chilopoda > Scolopendromorpha > Scolopendridae > Rhysida > Rhysida immarginata. The sequence continues at coordinate 712,730 of JAHWFO010054259.1, forward strand.
AAGTTAACTTGTAGTTGTGTCCCACCACGATCTTGAAAACTTTTGAAAACGTTTTCTTGCATTCGCGGCGTCATTTTCTGACGTGTTTGAACCCCTTGGGTAGCAAAAAAATGGCTCGCTCATGTTACAATCGCCCTTATAAACGTACGTCTCATCTAGTGTAACCATACACTTCATATAGTTCATACAGTTTTTGGCAGTTGGTTCGTCGCTCTTGAACATGGTGCGGCAACAACTTATGAACATGGGTCTTGTGTCACCTTTCCAATTGTAAATCACGATTCATAATTGCATTTATCATGGAGGTTCAGAGACAAATTTTTGATTAAACAAAGGAGGCAACCTTTATTTCATCTACAGCCCTCTCTTCATTCAATGCCAAAGAAAACCGATGGTTTTATTGGAGACATAGCCCACATCAATGGAAGGTTACCCATTATTGTAAGCTATGGATGGAAGTGATGGGTTGTTGTTTGTTAGTGCGGAATTGAATAATGGGATATTTAATTCATCTACTAACCACTAGAGCGATTGATTATACGAAAAAAAATAATCTAGCGAGTATATGAAGTTCGCCTCCAGTATATTTCCTGCATGAATGTGCGTGCAACATTTAAATATGCTAATTGTTAACATAGATCTCTGTATTCTTAGCGCAGTTCCAGCTACTTATGTTTTGGTGTTTATTTCAGAAAGCAACGTTTACTTGCATTTAATAATCGATGAATGTTTTATGTAATCAAACCATTAGAGCATGATCTGTAATGTGATTTAACAATTATAAATTGAAAATAGAGAGACTAAATTTATTTCATCTTCTAAAATTTCTATTTGAATTTATTGTAGGACTTCCCAACGTACCTACTTGCCTTGCATATTCACCGAACATCAATGGACGTCAGGTAAAAAATATTCAAAGCATTTTATTAAGTACTAGTATTAAAGCCCATCATACGATGGTGCCACAACAGGCGAATCTATAAATTCGATTTTAATTGTAAATTTCGCCTGTGAAAGGACTGTGATAACTGACAGGACTGCCAATAATAAATAAAAATGTTTACTTATTTTCAAACCTGTTTTTTGTTAAGGTCGCGGGGCGGCGCTCGAGATTTTCCGTCATCAGGTGGATGTCCTCAATAGTAATACCCAAGCGTCTCGAACCCAGATGATCAATGTTATCTAGCCACATAGTTCTAGGCCGACCCCTTGGTCTCTTATGAGACATACTTCTCTTCTTCCGCGGCCTCCCACGGTCACCTATGATTTTTTTATCTTATGAGCTTACGACCAAGTTCATGTTTTTGCGCCCCCCCCCCCCCCACCCACAGACTTGGAAAATAGCAATTGCCTAAGAAGACGGTTTTGTGGCATCCGTACATGTGGCCAAACCAATGCAACTGAGACCTCTCAATGCGGAGAAGTAGCAAATCAGCAGCTAAAGACTGCCTTATTGTGATGCTGAACACTATCTAGTAGGGAACATCTGTCCTACCTCTCAGAATCTCATTTCGGCATTATTTCGGTCATTACCCAAGACTCATGACCATAGAAGGGAATGGGGACAAAGATTTGAAAGCAAAGATTTCTTAGCTCAAGTTCTTTATAACGGATCACCACAGTTCGCATCAGACACACATTGCTGCACCGATCCGAGCATCCAATAAATAATGTCATTGCTTTTGATTCAAAAGCCCGGCATACGATGGGGGCTTCTTTTTTTCCCCCCTCATTGCTTTATTTCCTCGACAGGCCATTTTTAAGGGGGCACCACCACTATATTTTAAAACTAAAAATAAATTAATTATACACATATAATGAATATAAAAAAATGAGAAAAAATTGTTATGTGCTTTTGATTTTTTTCGATTTGATTTTTTATTTTTCTAATTTATGAATTTATCGTAAAATGTAAAAACTAATGTTACGTACTTGTGACTTGAATTGTTAATCAATTTCAAAATTTTATTTGAATGTTATTATTTATTATTAAAATTAAAAAAATAAGAATCGTATATATGTATTGAATTTCGTAATTTAGAATATCTAAATTACTTACTTAGGATTTAATTTGATTTATTGATTTATTTTAGTGTGCTATTTTTTAAATGTCAATAGATGTATATAGTTAAATCTATGACGACAATATATTTTTGAACCGTAGCCTAGGAAAATATAAGATTTTTTTATTAGTCTTTTTCATCGGCTGCGATTTTTGAATTTTAACAGTCAGTGTTTTTTCATTCGTTGGAAACAATGGAACTTGTATTGTTGCTCGTCACTATGGAAACGGGCACGGAGCAGTAAGATTTAGCATTTTATATATAAGACTATTATTCAACTGGGTAATATTCACAAAATTGTGTTTTATTGCAATTGCTCATTATAGGGGTTTTGTTTACTTTACACCGGTCAAACTTTTTGCTACTAGGGAAAATATAGCTGTTCTAGACTAATTTAAGTGTGCCGATTCCAAATCTGAACTCGGCATTTCTCTATCACTTCAGGATCTTAAGTTATAAAAATTACAAATGTTTAAATTTGACATTATGGTACTGTTTTACACAACTGATTGTTAAGCAATATTATTTTAAAATGGTGTTAAACATCTTTGCAAACATTTATTCCAAAATGTTTTAAAGATCTGGTTTGGCACTTGTGCCTAGCATTAGTTTCCCTTTTCAGAAGCCAGCAAAGTAACCCGTCATATTTGGATCGAAATGACCTTGGTATCATGTCTCCATTAAATTAATGAGTTCGAAATGACCTTGGTATCCGGAGTACAGATTTGAAATCAGCACACTCAAATTAGTCTAAAACACCTACATTTGTCAAAGTAGCTGACAAAAAGTATTCTTTTTGTTGATCAGTGTTATACGTATAGTCGGGCAGTTTTTCACCTTCTTATTATAAAGAAAACATGAAGCTTTTGTGCAGTTTTTATAACGTCATGATCAGAAAAAACTTCTGTGGTGACTTCGTAAGTTATTATATTTTGTAATAAAAATTATTTTTTGTTCCTAACCAGCAGCATAGATTAGCTTAGTAAACTAATCAGGTTATTAATATAATCTAATATAATCTTTTAAAAAATGTTATAAATGACATAAATAAATAATTAAAATAATAAAACAAAAGTCACCAATGCAAGTCCCGATGAAACTGGTTGATGAAGAATTTAGAATTGATGCCCGAAGAATTGATGAAGAAGTGGTCGCTATGAAGTAATGAAGAAATGGTTGATATGGATTACGTTTATGAGGCCATGGATGGAAATGGACGAAATTTTGAACATTTTCAATAACCATGATTAATTTTCAGTAACCAAGATTTTAAAGAGATTAATTGAAAAATGAAAGGAAAAATTCTGCGACCTGGATTCCAACCAGGAACCTCGAGTATCGTATACTCTTGTATCCTGTAAACAATACGTAACCATATTTAGCGCCTTTCTGAAATGTGGAGGGGCTGTCCCATTGTTTTTACACCTGGCCACACTCACAGGTGTAATTTTTAATTAAAAACTGCACCCCCTCATTAAATTTGAATTACATAAGAATATTAATAATTTTTGATGTGGAGGGGGTGTTTTCCCATGTTGGTTATGAATTCTGATTGTTTTTCATAATTTTGGGTGTGGTCCTACCTGTCAACACAGCCTGGTCCACCACTCTCTTGCCAAAAGGTGTTCTGTGCATCCTGCAGTGAAGCACTCCTTGCCCCTTTTGCTCAGTGATGTCTTGCAGCCTCCCATGTGGTTAGGTGCTGAAGGTGTTAGTGGTGTGTGGTCAATGTCCCTTACTTTCCCCACGCACCTGTTTTTACCTGTATTTTAAATAAACACGTTTACTCGATCACTACATAATTTTTTAATCATTTCTGGTTTTTCTTTAATGTTTTGTGTTTCCATTGTGGTGGACTTTCTATTGGGTCTTCATCATCATCATTTTACCTTTGTGTGATTTCACTCTTTTTACCTTTGTGATTTAAATTTAAAAAAAATTTAAGTCATTGTTTACTACTTAGTAAGCATAATTCCAACACCTTTTATTGACTTTTTTCATTCGCCTTGTTTAAGTTTAGTTAATTTCATTTTTACTTACAAAGTTATGCTCTAAGATTTTTTTTTATGTTCATACATTCAAATATAACTTGCTACGTCACCTGATGGGGCATAATGTTTTTTAAAAAGTGTGTAATGAACAACATTGACAAAGCATACGTACATACATTTTTTTTATTATTATTTACAAGTTTGCAAAGTCTGGTCACTGGGTTATTTTTTTTCGTACGGTTGTTCATGTTTTTACAAGGGTGTAGTCACAAATAATGAAAAATTTTAATAATAATAATAATAATAATTAATAATAATAATAATAATACATGAAATTCAATATTCGATTCATGTGCAAACTTACGAGTTCACTGTGCTCGTTTCACTGTTCAGTAGTGTCCGTCGGTTTATGAAGTATTCTCTCTCAATGAGCAGTATTCCCTCTCGCCATCTGTTGCATGTTGAAATACATTCTGTTCTCATCTTACCTGATTTTGGGGTTTCACCAGTCCAACTCCGTGAGTGGGTTTATGAACTCTTCGCCATTAATTAATCTTAAATTTAAACACTCATTCAGGAACACGCAATGTTGTCGGCCGTACGAGATTAAACGAGATCAAACATTCGTCCAATGTTTTATTATTCCAGGGGGCTCTGCGTAAGGTAGGCCACTGGTAAATACACAATGCCTACCTAGACTGTAAATACCTTGACAAACTTTCAGGATGGGTTCCTCATATGAAAACAAGAAACATGTCCCAAAATCCTCAAATTTTGATTTTTAACAAAAGTTTACAGTAAATACGTTTTGAAGTACAATCCATCAATGGAAGTTTGTATCCATTCAGATGGTGCTGTTTTACCATAGAGACTAGTTTACGTTTGTCATTTGTGTACCTTTGTGTTTAGTCTGTCTTCAACATTTCTCTTGTGTAGTAGTGAGTTAACTGAAAGGTGTTCCATTTAACTATGGCAGGATATCCATTTCATAAGCAGGCAGATATGATTTTTGTGTACGGCTGCACGAATAGTAATGAACGCGAGGTTGCACGGCTGTATCAGATGTCTTTCTAGACTGAAGGTGTCTGAATCATCCCACCTTCGTTGCTGTTTATCACTGCATTGCTGAAACAGGAGCCTTAATCCACCACAAACTATGGATTAATGTAAGTTTACAAAATTGTTACAAATGTTGCCGACAGGTGGCGCTGCAGGCTGTTGTCGCAATAGGGATTCCGAGAAGTAGGCTATAAACTGTCCTTTGGAAGCAGCCATTGCAACCATATCACAATAGATTAAAATGTGCACCTTTCATAGCACAGAGATGATGCAAACGAAAGAATGAATTTTTCAATCACTGTCTTGAATTTGTCAACAGAATTTTTTCACAAATCTCACAGATAAACTCTTCAAGTTCGTCCATTGTGGCGGGATTATTCCGGAAAACACTGTCCTTCAGTGGACCCTAGCAAAATGTAGTCGTAGGGGGTATGAACCAGTACATATGCGGGCTAATCCATGCCCGTTGTAGCAAATGTGAAATATTTCAACTCTCTTCCCGAAGTAATGCTCAATAAAAAAGCTGCTGGAGTACTATGTGGTCGATCCTCAAATGCTTTGACAAATGAACCCCGAAGTGTCTGGTCGATCTTCCAATGCTTTGACAAATTCTTCCAAAATTGCATTGTAATGATCGTTTCTCGCAAGAAAAATGGGCCAATGATGCCTTTGCTGGACACTAAAGCCCAAACGGTAACTTTTGGGGAAAGTAGTGACCGTGCATGACACAAACGCGGGTTTTTATATCCTAAAACACCAATTTTATCTGCACACGAAATCATACAGGCGAAAGTGGGTCTCATCTGTAAACTATATGCAGCCAACATCGAATCCATCATTATAAATCTGGTGAGCATATCATTCGGGAAATCTCTCTGTCGCGCTGTAATTCGCTGGAACTGTTATCGCTTGGTAAATTGGATCTTGGACAGAAACATGTGTAGAGTGTTCCTCAGTATTCTGCAACTGCTGCATTACTTCAATCTGGATTTCGTTGCAACTTTTCGAATGGATTTTCTCGGATTACGCTGAATAACTGCAGACACCGCCGCGAACATTTCCCACTAACTCATCAGCCACGGTGCCTGTCTGTTGAAATTCGCTGATAAAACGGGTTGATTGTTTTCGTATCAGGACCTTTTACAACTTTACATCAGCACTGAAGACTGTGCCTTTTTGCTGTAGGATTGCGATTTAACCAGTGGTAATCAACTACAGGAAAAAACACGTTACCCCCACCGAATACATGACTTCATCCACTTTCTTCTATACGCTACATACTGACAGCAACATTTGTAACTAAACTGTAACTTAATTTTGAAACTTACGTATCAGATTTTTACGGCTTTCAAAATAAATATACCACTTGTTTCATTCTTGTAAGTATCTGTGTCCAAGATAATTACTCTTAAATCAGGGAGCCCTTTGTGGGATAAACTGTATCAACATTTGGCCTAAATCTTTTTCTCGCTGCCTGCTACAATGCTGTCGAAAGTTTCGAGGGTGTAATTCTTCATTGATTTAACGATTTCTTAATGGAGTATCTTGACTTATCCGTGAGAAGTTTCTTGGCTTTTGTTCAGGGTATTTCTGTGTTATGCGCTCCGTGTAGGGAAAGAGTTATGCGTCCCCTAATACGGAAGCAGCCAGTTATGATCCTAGGTTCGTGGTGTCTTAGACAGAAGAATAGCAAGACAAAGATAGATAAGATTTACGTTTATTCAATAAAAATTCTAATCACAAAATGATATACAGTATCTCGCGACGGCTGACAAGGGGTATTTTACCAATCGCTCCTGAGGCCCCAATTAAAAAGTACTTAAACTAGATTACCCCGTCCATTCAGAGAGTCTATCTACAGCGCGGAATCAAATGGGCGAACCAAGCATGTCCTCGATAAACATGTAACGTCTTCTGCATTTTCCATGAGTTCCAAACTTTCAGAAAAATCTCAAACAGAACAGATCATTAATTCATTCACATCCAATACGCAGTCACAGTAAACATAATTTCACAAATGTCATGTCTTCCAATGTGCAATAACAAAAGATTACCATACCGTAGGGTTCCAATACTCAAATTCAGAGATTGTGCGTCGGGGCTCCCTCTTGTACACCAAAACGCAACGTTACATTCCCAATTTTTCAGTTCCTGTTCACAGATCTAAAGTGCTAGGCTAAAATTTTTCACGTTCCGTTAAATCTAGTTCCAGGGTTACTTAAAACACAATCTAGTTCTGGTGATATTATTAACCAAACAATACTCATTAGAAAGAGCTAAGATAATGCAAATTTCCAATACTCATAGGAACAGGGCAAAAGATTAAAAAAAATTGCGGTCCTTGTTCTTTTTTCCACAGCCAAGATTTCTCCTTACTTCCCAGAAGAAGACAAGTTTTAAGAATGGCTTTATTTTTCTCTTCAACAGTTGTCTCGTTTTGGTTTCAAAAATTTCCATTCAGGCCGCTGCATTACACAAAAGACAACTTCTCCACAATACTCAAGGAAAAATGTCAACAGTTTATGGTCGTGAGATATGCAGAAAAATAAAGAAACAGGCAAACAATTAAATCCTACAGAGGAAAGATGCAAAAAAAAAACCAAAAAAACAAGCAGACAGGAAACACAGTTATAAGTAAATTACTTGGTAGTGGAAAACGCGAGAGCTTAGCAAGCCATCACATCTGAAAGCTTCAGCGCTAGCAAATTCTGGACGATTTAATTGCTTTGATCCATTCCTTTATATCAAATAGGATATTTCGAGTCAGAAGTTGGTTTCTTCATATCTAACCCTTTTGATGTTAGTGTCGGAGTTCCCCCTAGGATCTATCCTTGGCCCTGCATTTTTCAACCTGTTTATTCATGACTTTCCATACGTGCATGTGTTTGCTGATAATGTGTCCAACATCATGTCCCGTTTACAAATGATTTACTCCAGTGTGAGAGATTTACATTCACTAAACAGAGGTTGAACCTGAACATGGACAAATCCAAAGATATGTTTATTATAATAAACCACAGAAAACCAACGGAGCCGCTCTACTTTTATGGTGAAAAAAATAGACTAGATTAAGACTTACAAATTTCTTGAAGAGATGATAGTTGCTAAAGTGAATTAAAGTGATCATATTTCTCATGCCTTAACGTGACAATAAAGGCAACATTCAGCTTAATTGCATTTCTAGACCGAAACACCATCCCCGGCGTGAATAACAAACTCTTACAATGATGAATAGCCTGTCTGGGCTACAGTATTTATGCAAATTCCGAGAAATGGATATCCAGACCTTTCAAAATATTATTAAATAGACTATCGCCCAAATTGAGAGAAAAACTGCAAATAATTAACGTATCCCATATGATGTCAGATAATTACCTTTGGCAAAGAGCTCCAGTAGTCCTTGAAGAACTTTATACAGAAGATGAAAAATCACGTCAGCCTCCTGATTGCTGGCAAATTAAAACACGCGCTTTTTGTAAGGAGCTCACACAATATGTAAACTTAGACGCTGTAATATTATGAATGTAAACTATGTCTATTTATTACTAGGCACTCTATGAGACCAATCTTCATTAAGGAAAATCTGTTACAAAAAATTGCTTTGCTTTTATCTTGTGATGACACTTGATATTTTTCTGGATTACTGACTCTCAACTCCTCCTCATCTCCTAGCAATCTATTATCTCGTCTGCTAGGAAAACATCTTTATCGTCTGCATGACTTAACAGGCTTCACCAACCAAGCTTATTTTCTAATTCAGTGTTTTCCTTTTGGTATTTTCAGGCGTGTTTGGCAGTGGAAGTGCTGCTCCCTGGCCGCTCGAGATGGTTTACCTTTGATGTTCGATTAACAATTAGCGACCAATTGTTAAAATCATTGTTTTTATGCTTTAACAAAGGATAATGCCGACTGTCATTTTTGCAGGGTTTTGCCACTCTGTAACTTGTTCCAAGTGCAGATAAAATCTATGTAATTTAATAAGTACAATAAAGCAAGAAGGTGGTTTTTCGTATTTTAAAACATTTATTGCGCAGAATCAGGCATCATAATCAGCATTCATATCCAAAAATAATGACACTGAAAATAAACAAAAACACAAATAGATGATTTTATTTGTAATTATCTTCATCTTTTTAGTCAGAAGATGAAAGTGAATTATATCTGTAAATAGTTTTTAAATTTCAAGTTAATTTTAACATTGTTTATTGCTGAATTGTAGGAAACATCTCTGTTGTTAGTTGGTGACGAATGCGGAGGATGGATTACATTCACTTTCTCAGAACCAGAAACAGCACTTTTTAAACGCACCGAAATGGGAACAGTGGAGAAAATTATGTTTCAAGTAAGAACAGAACTACAATTTGCTTACACAGTTATGTATAGGAAATTCGTTAATTCATTTTTTCTCACGTTGTATTGTGCGTATGCAATATCAAATTAATAACGTCCATTTCTACAATAATGTTAGCTTTTATTTTATTAAATGTCATCCTGTAGGCAATGGCCCGTTGATCGATTTTGCCACTGAGCGGCGCTATCTCTGCTGCACTATCTGAAGTCGTTTGACTTAAGTGCACTCAGTAGCTCACGTCAGTGCAAGATTTTAGAGTTTGAGTCTTGTTTTCTGCTCAATTGCCTTTTCAAAAGAGTCTATTTTATAAGTGTGCGATAGTAGGTTGTAAAAAGGTTTTCTCACTTTCCGTGTATGGAAAAATGAAGAATACACTGAACAATCCGGGACAAGATTGCGAATGCCCTGGCTTATTCTTTTTCGAGTTTCATAAGTTTCCAATGTGAATAAAAAAATTTATTTGCTAAAATATTTTATTTAGGATTTACAAAACCCAAGAAATTTATCATTCACGTTTAAAATTTCTTGGCGAAAATCTATTACAATACATGATAACATACATTTAAATAAAACAGTCTAGAACGAATAACATGTCTTTCCATGTACTGATTATCATATCGAATGCAGATAATCTTCATTTCGTCATATATCTGTTTAAAAAATAGCAAAAGTTGTCTTTCAGTAAAAGCTTTACAGTAAAGCTTTAGAGTAAAATCCCATTACAACGTACATTTGAAAATATCGTGTGGTGAACCAGCTTATTTGATTTTCCTTTCTCACCACGTGTTTAATATTTATTTACATTTTGCTTTAAATATATTGTATTTTTTACTGTACCTAATTTAGGTAGTTTATTGTTGTGAAGCTTGTGTTCTTTGGCTCGTTCTCATTATATTCTTGTCATATACGAGCTGCATGTATCTTTGTTACAGGCCCTAACCTAACTTTCTAGAAAGAAAGCCTCACAACTGAAAAGTCAAACATTGTTACATCATCATAAGTCGACCAAATTTAGGGCTTATTATTGTTAGAAATACGATCAACAATGGTCGAATTATGATCATTAACAACATATGACGTTTCAGTTGTGAGGCTTCTTTTTAGGAGGTGTTGGCCCTGGCCACGGTATAAGAAGGAAAGGTAATCCGACGAACAATGGCAGCATTGTTAGGAGATGTTTACAATCTTGTCCGTAGTTCGCGAGGTATTTCGCAGAGGGCGCTGTTGAAAGGGAGGCCGTTTTTCTCCTTATGTGTGTAAGGGAATTGCTCGTTTTCTTCTGTATATTTACGTAATTGTTGATTTTAAGGTTTTATTTATTTTCTAGAAATTAAATTGGAAGAAAAAAATAGCATTTGAAATAAAACATGTAGGCTTTCTTATATTACAAATGAATGAGAAGCCGATGAGTGAATAATTTTAAAAATTTCATTAACTTTCAAATTATGTCGTGTTATTATTCTAACATTATTGTTAAGAAATTTCATAATGAACTTACATTTTATAAATCATTGTATTTGATTAATCGTGAAGAAAATTTTTCAGTGAAAATTAAAAATATATCGTGAAATTAATGACTCACATGTTGATTTTTAGAATATAGTTTATTAAACATATTGAAAGGAGTAATTTTAATCATATTAAGTTTTATATTACATTTGAAGTATTAATAATTTGAAGTAAATGAAATTAAAGTTCTTGTGATTTGAAATCCAATATTAAAGGTGAGGAATGATTTTTGGTGAAACTTGAAGAATTCCAAAAACAAAATTCTACAAGTTTCAGTAACAATCATTCCTCACTTTTAATATTGGATTTCATAAACACAAGAATTTCAATTCAAAAACATTAGACTGACACTGGTGAAATCAGTTATTTATTTATATACTGAATTTTATTTGTTTAAACTTC